>JAGFNQ010007149.1:0-105120 GCA_024364735.1 Boesenbergia rotunda | reverse complement strand
TTAGTTTACCTATTAAATAAATTTGAAGTATAACTAGACTCCTCGACTCTTGATCCTATCTCAAACCAACAGCTCTAAGTTGTTGATGGTGGATAAGATCGAAGCAATTAGTCTGTCCTATTACATTTATACAATTTTTCTGTACCAGGGACTCAATTACCAAACAAAGTTGTATCCTTTTCACAATCCATTACTTGCATGCTCCTCACCTTTCCATCACCAAACTGAAATGAAATGACCAAATTCAGTGGAAAAGATTAGTTTTCTTTCCAGTGCTTCACTTCTCCTTGACCACTAAAATCAATTATTTACTCTACAAGTGCCGACCATACTCAAACATGCACATGAACATGTGCTCAAGGATCTCAGAGTTCGCATACTCAACAAGGAATACACAAATCAGCTTTCTTTTCTATTTGATTCAAATCTTTCTAAGTGGTTATGGACAGACTGAACCAGTATACCAACTGATTGAAATTTTCTTTTACAAGCCAATATGAACTGGAAATGTTAGAAACTCTTTCATGAGGTGCAAAGGAATATTCTTCGGTATGCGATTTAAATAACCGTATAATCGTGCTTACGGGAAGGGCACTTAGAGACTTGGTGCTTGCCTTGTCAAGAAGACATCAGATGGTCTACTTGATAAAACAACTCAAAGAATTAGTAATTAACTATGGTGGAAGTCCTCATCTCTATCTATACATACCTCATTAGTCGTCCTGTTCCTAGGAAACACGAGTACGCAATGTAGTTTGAGACAAATAGAATCTGATAAGCATCGCAAGCATATACTGTATTGATGAAAACAGAACTTTTATAGTGGAAGAGTTGCTAAACAAGGAATAGTGTTAGTGGCAGCTGATCAAGCTATTTAATCTTTCCTTCTCAAGCCTCCCAATAGTTATTCTTAGCGAAATGGAACTTGTCATACAAACTTAGATAATGAAATTGAACAACCTAACCAACATAAGATTCCATTAGAAATCACATTAGTGTTAAATGTATCATGTTCTGCACCATTTTACGCAAGTACTTGACGATGTATATTTTGAAAACCTAGAAATGTGTAGTTGAAGTTTCTAGTGACTTGAGTCGAGTTACAGGAAAAATGAAGCACTACAAATCGATAGTTACCCTTTTTCATCGTCGACTTGATTCATGACTATAGTTCTTGCTTCAACTCCATGTACCCAATTGTTGGAATAAGGTACCACATAACTGCAGAGGTAATTGTGAAAGGGAATGCTGAAAGATAGACAAATGGAAGGATATGACCTGATTGATAATCCATTTGAGTTTGCTTTCTCATCGCTAATCACAGATGAATAACATTGATACATGAGTTTCCCTTCAGTATTGAGTTTGAAAGAATTGAGATTGGCATAAAGTTGGAAAAAGAAAAATTTTGGTTTCCAAGTTTCTCCTTTCCTTCGAATGTCTGTTGGAGTTTTTAAACTCATGAAAAAAATACTATACAGAGTTCCTCCACTCTTGCCACCTAACTCCAAATTATATTTAGAGTACCTCCACTCTTGCCACCTAACTCCAAATTAAATTTAGTTTGGAGTATTTCACTTAAATGATATGTGGAAAAAAATAATAGTACCATCCTTTTGACAGCCCTTCCCAAGCGGCCCCATTTCAGAAAGAAAATAAATCACGAAAAACTCCGTCTAATAATAATAATAATAATAATAATAATAATAATCAATCAAATAACATTGAACTTGAATGATCAACTCCATTCTACGTTAGTTCTTACGAAATGGATTGATGATTTGTACGTAAATATTATCATCTTAAGGTCTAGGAGTTAAAACTTAGCAAAGTCAGTGTGTCCGTTCTCTCTACGCACTAGCTACAGCATCCGGGCTAGTAGTTCCCATGTTGGCCTAGAGACGGATTGGCGGAGGGCGCTGAGGTGAGCAAATCGCCTTTTGTCACTTATTGGTTATCAGAGTAAATCAGGTAACGTTCATAGTGGACAGCCAATATCTCGTAGTTGTACGTCTCATTTGGAAAAAAAAATTCTTATAAATACGCCATAATTGAGGATCGAACCGTAAATGCTTGGGTCGCAACTTGATGCTCCTTCTACTAGACCGTAGTCTCAAAAGATAAAAAATGATAAATCACGTGGTATCAAACCTGAGGCGTTAGCAGCTCTACTCTATAGAAGTTTTTCATCGATAGCCAAATCAGAAAGCGTTCGTTGCAAGTGGCATAGAAGCTTATCATCTTATGGTTCTACGTCCTATTTAGAAGATTTTTTTTTATAAAATATATTATAGCTGGGATCGAATCGTGAATATGGTATCAACTTGACATACTTTCATTGATCCATAGCTCTGAAAATGATCCAGCAATAATATCACATGTAGGAAGAGGTGAAACAATCAACAAAATATTCCACAGTTGAAAATAAACCCAAATTTAACTTAATGATATCAACACAATCAATTATATTAAATAATAATTACATAATAAGCTAATAAGTGTTACGTTTATATTGTTTTACTTTAAAAACTCTCACTAATAAGTGAGTTCAACTAAACAGATATGATTTCAATGGTAGGTCATCGTCGAACACCTTGTTGGAGGAAATAATCTCGTTGGAGGGAATATTTCTTTTCGGATTGGAGAGTTAACAAAAAAAAATTAAATTGAAATTTCAACTTAGCTGTTGAATAACTCGAGCTACCTTTTTTTCTATCTTTTGCTTTCGTCATAGCCTCTTTATATAGGGTTCAGACCCCCGCAGTAATCAATGATCGAATGGACAAATTTTGTCCCAACCAGTCAGACATTCGACACGCGCAGGTCGTGCACGCACACGAGTCTACTTGATTCAGTACAAATTCAGGCCCTAGATTTGCACCTCCCTACTCACCCACGTATATAAGAGAGAGTCTCTCCCCATGTATTTGTTCATAACTAACATGCTTGTGAAACAATATAAACTAACAATTATGTCTTGAGACTCCCAACGTGGGACTAAAGTCTCATTCATAATGGAGTCTCTTTATTCTCCACCTCCTTTTCCATTCACTTGAAACCCCTAATATAAGACTAAAGTTTTATTCACAATAAAATTTTATTACTCCCCACCTTCATTTCCATTCATAATATTTCCAACACACCTTTGGGTAAGTTAAAGTATAAATGAACACATCGGAGTAATAATACAACGGCATAAAACCTTTAAAATTTTCTTATATTTAAAAATCAAATATGAAATTTAACAAAGTAATGAATAAATTTTTTTAAATAAATAATTAATTTAAAAATATTGGACTGACGAGTGACTCAATATGAATATTTTTTGATTATCTAGATAACGGATAAAATTTTTTATGGAACTGAAATCATTATTGTTAAAATACGAAAATATTAAGGGCTAAAATGTAAAAGGTCCAAAATCAGAGGGCTGATGTTAGAAAAATCGAAAATAGGGTGGGGTTAATTGAAAAAGGGCCAATGATATATTAAGATTAGTATCTCGTTTCGGTTGCCCTAGCCCACAGCCGAGCCGACTTTTCCCTTTTCCTCTCCGTCTTCCTTTTGCTCCTCCCGTGCGAACGAAGCGCCACCAGACGGCGACCCGATCTCGTGCGAGCGGAGGGTCGGCAACCGGTTCTGCGCGGCGTCCAGGTGACCACCGGAAGGTGACTTCATCTTCCCCCACTGAGCCTGATCGAGATTTTTGGGTTGTCCCTCTTCTTCATCAAGCTCGGACTGAGGTTTTCGGTTCTCTTCCTCTCCATCTAGGGCAGATCGAGAGTTCTTTGCTCTTCGTTTTGGGCATTTTGATGAAGGAAACGTTGAGCATTTTGGTTTTTTCGTGTTTACTTGTCTGTGTAGATTGGATTTCGAGTTTTGGGATTAGATTGATCTTGAGCTGAGGGAATCGATCTGAAGAAGGAGTTCTCTTTCCATAGGTGCGAGATATCTATTGGTGAGTTCACTGAATCTTGTAGGTTTGAATGAATTCAGTGTTCTTGGTCTGATATGTTCCTTCGTTTCCTCTGTTCTTGATCATTGCTGTATTTTACCATTTGGGTGTGATGCAGACTAGGTTTGAGTATTATTGGTTCTGTGAGAAGAGGTATGAATCGATTTGTTCGATCAGTGGGGATTGGGAATTTGGTTTGAGTTGTGTATGATTGTTATACTTCCGATTGGATTGAATTCCTATTTATTACCGTGAGTTTTCAGATCGCATTCTGGAATTTTGGGTTATTGGAGAGGGGGTTCCTATGTTTAATCTGTTACTGTGGGGATTTAGGGCTGTCGTGAGGCCCTGTGTGAGGGTTAGGATTAAGGGAGATTAATCCTTAATTGGGGCTAACTCTATTCGAGTCTAGGGTTAGCCTAATAATGTAATTTAGTATAATCGTGAACCCCACTTAGGGTTTGGTTGGGGCAAATCCGAATCCATCTTGGCATTTAGTCTAATTACTATTCGCATAAATAGCTAAGATTATGTGTTGTGATACAGGTCATTGACGCGGCTATTTGGATTCTGCTTGTGGCAGATAGTATTTAGACGGGGATTCTCTGCGCACACTCTCTACTACATTGGAGGCGGGTATCTCTGACTTATCTTTTAGATTAGTCATAGTGATATACTTGATATGCTATGTTTAGCGGTAGGGTAATATAGTATTTTATTCCAGCCTACCTTTGCGGATACTGTTGATGATATACCTGATAGGTGATACCTACAACATTAGGATCTAGGCTATGGTGCATTTGTTTATGATCCTTGCATATCATGTTGATATAGGTGGACTAGATAGTGGATGCGGTTTGACCAGAGTCATGCATCATCGTGCACTGTGCATCACTGTCGATCAGGGGCCCCCTTATGGGTGAGTCAGGTCGACAGTAATACTGACTTATCTATACGATCACTCATGGGTTAGTGGTTGACGGAGTATGGGTAGTGTGCTCTGTGCTGCTCAGCTCATGCACTCATGGGTTAGTGAATCGGAGTGTGGTGGCAGACAGAGGTCCCTCCTGGAGTAGTCCATATACCAGGAGTAGAGAGAAAGAGAGGTCTCTTCCCCATTTATATACATGGGGTAGGTGTTAACACTGAGATAAAGATATCCTCCAGAGATGGTCTGGGGCTGATAGTGATATAGCCAGGATAGGTGATGGCCTGGGGCTGATAGAGATATCGCCAGGATAGGTCTTAGCCTGGGGCTATTAGTGATATAGCCAGGATAGGTGATGGCCTGGGGTTGATAGAGATATCGCCAGGATAGGTCTTAGCCTGGGGCTATTAGTGATATAGCCAGGATAGGTGATGGCCTGGGGCTGATAGAGATATCGCCAGGATAGGTCTTAGCCTGGGGCTATTAGTGATACCGCCAGGATAGGTCATGGGGTAGGGGTGTTACACCGACAACATACCGTCTACTCGGTTGCTCAGGAGTAGCAGCAGCAGAGTACGGACGGCAGTCACAGCTCTACGTAGGAGGGTGAGCGAACACTTGCCGTGCTTATTACTGGGATGTTGCATTTGATTGACAAGCACATACAGGAGACCCTTATGTCTGGTTTCGACGACTCAGCTAGTTTGGTATGGTATTTCTATTCCTGGTTCCAGTTATGCTTGCCACTGCACGTACCTATGTTATTTCGATTGCCTATTACTCTATTGCTATCTTAGACTATCCTGTATATCTGATGAGATATTCGCTGAGTATTATGACTCACCCCGTTAGCTCCCTGTTTTTATTTCAGGATGATTATCTGGAGTGCCCGGCAGCCTATCCCAGTTCGCGTCTTTCTCGAGATGATTCCGGGATGTCTCTTTTACTTTGTTGGTGGTACATGTTGGTACCTGTTTTCTGTTCCTTTCATTTTACTTTTCCGCTGCTGTACTCGTATTTGGTTTTGTCATCTTATACGGCGGTATAGTTGTACTTTTGTGAGCCATGGAGGCATTGTGCTTTGCGTTTGTCGTAAGTCGTACCGGTACGCAGCTTTCATCGCCGTCTCGCTTTTGTTGATTTCAGATAGTTGTTCCAGCCCTATAGGCTGTGGTACAATCATCTGAGGTGGTCGTAGAGATTAGGTTTTTGAATTGTCCGTCGGTCGAGGGAGTGGCAGTTCGGTCGGTATCGGACGGGCAGCTCCTCGGGGTGTGACAATTATCCCAATATTAATAAATATAAATGAACAATATTAAATGAACAATATTGTATCCTGTTGAAACAAAAATGATATCGATAACAATATTATATCCGGGAACTATTTAAAAATGATTAATGTATTAAAATATATTTAGTCGATTGAAGTTTGATAAATATCACCTATGAAAATTTAGATAGTAAATTAAAAGATATAAATTGAATACGTGGGTCGAATTTGAAACTTGTCTATTAGGGAAGCCATTGTATCTGGCTGGCTGCTCCTCCGGACGTCTGTAAAATGCATTTTACGTACACTGAAACAGGCTGCTGCTCCACGTTTCAGAGTCACAATCCCGGCCATTTCGCGCAAGAAACAGCAAGATTATAACAGCCTCCACCCACTCATGGCTTCATCGCCATTGCCAACCGGCGACGTCACTC
This sequence comes from Boesenbergia rotunda, assembly GCA_024364735.1. Classification (NCBI taxonomy): domain Eukaryota; kingdom Viridiplantae; phylum Streptophyta; class Magnoliopsida; order Zingiberales; family Zingiberaceae; genus Boesenbergia; species Boesenbergia rotunda. The sequence continues at coordinate 98,533 of JAGFNQ010007149.1, read as the reverse complement.
CCCACCTCCATGAAAAATGGCCATCACGTCTTTAAGCTTTACTATAACAAAACGCAAGCACAAGGACAAGACGCCAACACTACCGCCACGTGATCATGGTCATGGCGACGCTGTGAAGGGGAGGATCTTCCTTCCCCTGCTTTCGAAATCGTCAGCCTTTAAAAGCCCCTCCTCCTCCCCCTCGATCGCCTCCTCACCAACGACCTTCGCTTCTCGCCTTCTCCTCGCCATGGATGAGCTCCAAGAGCTGGTGGTTCAAACCGGAGCAGTAGCCCAGCCTCAAGCGGCGGCCAATGCGGAGCCGCCGAGGCTGGAGCTCACCGTGGAGGAGATCATCGAGGACCACGTCGGCTCCCTGGGCTTCGCGCAGCTTCTGCACGTTTTCTTCGTCTCCATCGCGTGGGTGTTCGACGCGCAGAGCACGCTCGTCACCATCTTCAGCGACGCCCAGCCGGCTTGGAGGTGCAAGGCCTCGTCGCCATCACTTCCGGCGTGCTCCGCGACCACGTCGGCGGGGATGTGCGGGCTCGACCGCGGGGCCTGGGAGTGGGTTGCCGGGAACAAGAGCTCCATCATCGCCGAGTGGGATCTCGTCTGCGGCAAGAGATTTCAAGCTGGGATTCCCGCGTCTCTGTTCTTCCTCGGCTCACTGCTCGGCAAGATCGTTGACTTCCCTGTAAAAAAAAAAGGATTCTTGCCTTTTGACTGAAATGGAGAGTTTTTCTTTTCCAGGCTCGGCGGCGCATGGCCGGCTGGCGGACACTTACCTCGGCCGGAAGAATACGGTGTGGCTATCCTGCCTCCTAGCCTCCATCACGGCGTTCCTAACTGCGCTCTCTCCGAACATCTGGGTCTACAGCTTCTTCCGCTTCACCAACGGCTTCGCCCGCTCCGGCGTCGGCATCTGCTGCCTCGTCCTCGCCACCGAAGCAGTCGGCCGGAGATGGCGTGGCCAGGTCGGTCAGTACGGCTTCTTCTTCTTCACAGTCGGCTTCCTCTCCCTCCCGTTCATGGCCTATCCGGCGCGACACTCTTGGCGTGCCATCTACAAGATCATGTCCCTCCCCCCTCTCGCATACTCCCTCCTCGTCCTCCCCTTCATCGCCGAGTCCCCCCGGTGGCTCGCCGTCATGGGCCGCACTCAGGACGCGCTCCTCGTCCTCGAAAAGTTCGCCAAGCTCAACCGTAGAAAACTACCGCCAAATGTGTCCATCTCCGTTCCCGCCGCCGCCAGCAGCACGGCGAAAACAGAGAGCTTGTGGTCGGCAAAATGGGCGACGAGGAGAGTGCTCTTTCTCATGGCCGCCGGCTTCGGCGTCGGCTTCGTCTACTACGGCGTCCAGCTCAATGTCGAGAACCTCAACTTCAACCTCTACTTCACCGTCGGCGTCAACGCGCTGATGGAGATCCCCGCCATCTTCCTCGGCAGTATCTTTCTCAGCTTCGCCAGCCGCCGCCTCCTCTTCTCCTCCTCCTCCTACGTTACCGGCGCCGCCTGCTTCCTCTGCATCCTCTTCGGCAAGAAGACCGAGTCAAGAGGCAGCTTAGCGCAAATGAGCATCGAGGCCATCGGCTTCATGGCCTCCTCCATGGCCTTCGACATCCTTTACGTCTACTGCGTCGAGCTGTTTCCCACCAACGTAAGGAACTTCGCCGTCTCGATGCTCCGGCAGGCGCTGATGCTAGGCGCGGCCATCGCGCCGCACCTAGTGGTGCTGGGCAGGCTGAGCCCGGCGATCACATTCGTCATTTTCGGAGGTCTATCCGTGTTTAGTGGCCTCGTGACCATTTGGCTGCCGGAGACCCGGAACGCTCCTCTCTGCGAGACATTGGAGCAGCAGGAGAAGCTGGAGAAGATGATGAACTCTGCTCCGGTCTCGGAAACGGAAGGAGTGGCAGCTTAGTAGCAGACGAAGTGCTCAAAATGGTGTCCTTAGCTCACCTGTACAAAGCCATTTGCAAGATTTAACTTTTCCTCTAACTGTGTCAAATAAACGATCACAACTATTCAAGAAAGGAACGCATCTTCAATCATATCCAACAGAGACTGATCACAAAGAAACGAGTCCAATTCAGAAATGTTTGTGAAACGAAAGCTTTGTGCAGGTTTTGTACACCAATTTCATAAAGATGGCCTTGTCTATCACGATGCCCTTTCGGTTGCTTGTTTGCAGGAAAAGATCTCCCACTATTTCGGCCTCTCTAACCGCTGCAAATGAGCTCATCAGCGAAGCCAACGTTGCAACATTTGAAGGCGGTTACCTTGGCTTCTTCCGTTTCCCTGAAATATCCGAGCGCTTCGAAGGCTCTTCCGGACTTCCCTGAAGAATCGCACGAGATCAAGCATGTCTCCTCGCAGCCGAAATTTCGAGTTTTTCTTTTCGACCATCTTTTGTTTTTTTTTTCTGTATCGCGCAATTCTTTATACGCTTCGAGAATCCAACGATGACAGCTGGAATCCAGGGAAAGCATGACCATGCTCATTCGATCGAAACCGAAACACTAAGGGTGTATTTGGTTCAGAGTGATCAATGATAATCTTGATTATCTATCAAAGATTATTGTTGATAACCTTATTTGGTTTAGATTATCATCAATTCCCAAGTAATACAGTATTACCGCCACATCAACAAAACGTCATCAAATGGGGCATGCAACCCGGAATTGGATAACTAAGGAAAACGGAGGTTTTTCTTGATTCCGGGGTTAAGGAACTTTTCTTTCCCAAATTATCCCTTAATATTTACATTTTAAGATAAAAATATCCCTAATAATTAACTAAATTACAACTTGTTGCCGACTCGCCGACCGACGACTGCAGCCCCTCCGCCGATCGGCGACCGCTGCCGGTCGGCGATCGGCGACCGACCGACGACCGCCGCCGGCCGGCGATCGGCGACCGCCACCGGCCGACGATCGGCGACCGACGCCGGCCGGCGACCGGCCGGCGACCGGCGATCGGCGACCGGCGACCGGCGACCGGCGACCGGCCGGCGACCGGCGACCGCCGCCGTTCGCCAGTGGCGGTCGGGCGATTAATAATTTTTTTAAAAAAAATTTAGTATTTTAATTAAAATTTTATTAAATTAAATAAATTATAATTAGGATAAACTAAATAAATTTAATACAAAATATTACCTTACTTTTTAATTTTTAGTATAAATAAACATATATTATCATAATCCTTAATTTTAAACTAATGAGCAATATGGTAAAATATTACATTAGATTATATACTATTACTTCCAAACAAACAAGATTTTCTTTGATCATCTAAATTTAACCAAACAACATTAGGTTATGTTTCATTCCCCATAACCTTAATTATGTAATTACCAGGTAATCACATAACTAAGGTGATGTATGATAACTTGAACCAAACGTACCCTAAGGGTGCTTGATAAACGGATTTAAAAGGTAGAAATGAGAATGGAATTTATTTTATTTTCATTGATGATGCTTAGTATACAAGAGTCGGAATCAAAATAAGGATATGATATCCTTAATTTCATAATTCACCCTCTACTAGATTATCATCAAACCCATAAACCTCTCAATCAAATCCATTATCATTCTCATTGCCAAATTGATATCAAACGTTTCCTAAGTCAGGCATCTTAGTTTGATTTATCATAAGGGCATCTCATAGTACAACAATTGATAATGGAGGGTTGGACTGCAGTGACAACTGTAGTTATCTGCCCCTTCCCCTCACCCTACTATTCTCTTTGTATTAAAAGGGCCCGTCCAAGTCCAAGGAGACCAGTTCCGAAAATTTCTTAGTGTAAGACATTTTGCTTCTTTTGGAAAGAAGAAGGTCTGGTTGGACAGGGATTTAATTCGTGAAAGAGTGAAGGGCTGTTCTTGTATTGCTCTTCCAACAACAAACGTTAAGAACAGAATCAATCAAAATTAGGGGGAATTAGGGGTGTAAATGACTGAAGCCACTCACGAATTATTCCGATCTCGGTTCGAAAAAGATTCATTCGAGTTCATTCGATTAAGTTAATGAGCCGAGCTCGAGCTCGAGCTCGAGTCCGATTTTGAGCTCGAAAGCATTATCGAACCTAGCTCGTGCTTAGCAGTATTTGGTTTGTGAGCTTGCAAGCATCTTTCTTTAGACGCTCGTGAACATATTTCTTAGAAGGCTCGCGAACATATTCGTTAAAAGGTTCACGAACATATTTGTTAAGAGACTCGTTTATCTTATTATATTTATACAATAAAACTACATATCACATAAATAATGAGTATAATAATATATTATTAATTATTATAGCTAATTATCTTAAATGAGCACGAATTAAGCTCGTTTAATTTTTAAGCGAGTGTTTATCAAGCTGAACTCGAGCCGAGCTTGAGCTATTTATTTTTATTGCAAGCTGGGCTCTAACTTAAGAACTAAATCTCGAATCGAACTCGAGCCGAGCTCGAGCTTAGAGATAATGAACTGAGTCCGAACTCGAGCTTTTTACTGTTCAGCTTGGCTTGGTTCGATTACACCTCTTTCAAAATTTGCTGCAAAGGTTGTAAGTGTTAGGATCGATAGGCGTGCTAGAGGGAGGAGAGATGATTAGCTCCGATTTTTGCTCGGTGAAAATTTATCGCAGCGGAAACTTGAGCAATGCTACACCTTCGATTTTATTTGGTATCCACCTCCTTGAGATGAAAATGCAAGAATCCACTCTTCCTCACTCTCTCGTACACTATGAAAGATCTCCTTTATTGAGGCGGAAAAGTCTCGTACAAGCTTATAATGAGAAACAACAAGAACACAAGCAAAATACAAATACAATCTTACAAGATTTACACAATGATGATATTTTTGCTTGTCCTTAAACTCACCCCTTGATACCTGAAAATGCAGCAGCAATTGCCCCTAAGAAGCTCACAAGAATGGGTGAAGAAGGAGGAGAAGAGATATCAGCTTCAAATCTGCGTGAAAACCCTATATATACGCGACCTATGGCTAACAATCAATCACCCAATTAATTACCACGTTAGACTAGTCATTACAATGGCTATATTTTGAAGCTTAATCGATTGGCCAATCGATTAAAAAGGTCTTAATCAATTGAGCAATCGATTCAGTACACTTCTGTGCTGAATCGCAACCCAGCCTGAATCGATTGCCCAATCGATTCAGGCATCCCTAATTGATTGGTCAATCAATTAGGGAAGCTTTCGTTCTCGTGACAACAATGTTATCAATCGATTGACGCTCTCCTTAATCAATCACCCAATAGATTAAGAAGCCTTCTGTTTATGAGAAACCCTGCGTCAATTGATTGCCCAATCGATTTACCACACTTCTGTGCTGAATCGCAACCTAACCTGAATCAATTACCCAATCGATTAACGTATCCCTAATCGATTTGGTTAATCAATTAGGGAAGCTTCTGTTCTCACGACAACAATGCAATCAATCGATTGACGCTCTCCTTAATCGAACACCCAATCGATTAAGAAGTCTTCTGTTTACGAGAAACCCTGTGCCAATCGATTGGGATTGCCCAATCGATTCGCCCAACCCTAACTTGTGTGTACAAGTCTAGGGTTTCCTTGCCTAACCCCGATCATCCGCGACCTATTAAGACTTCCTCACCAAGTGTCCGATCAAACCTTTGACCGACTTAGATTTTCCCCTGTGTAGTTCCCAACTAGGACTTCTTTTATGCCAACGTGTGATCTCTCCGATTCACTTGAACTTCACCTAGTCCTACTAGGTGTGTCTAGTCCCACTAGGACTTTTTCCGTGCTAGCATGCAATTTCTCTGATCCACTTCAACTTCACTTAGTCCCACTAGAACTTTTCTCATACCAGTGTGTGATCTTTCTGATCCACCTAGACTTCATCTAGTCTCACTAGGTATGTCTAGTCCGACTAAAACTTTTTCCGTGCCAGCGTACAATCTCATCGATCCACCTGGACTTCACCAGTCAAGTCTCCAGTCAACTTTGACCCACTTGACTCACATAATGTTCAAACATCATCGTTAAATATTAAAACCCAAACTCATCGGAGCCTAATCAAACTATATCCATTCTGATCTAATAAAGATTGCACCAATAGTAAGTGTTTACTGAATTTATTTAATAATATATGCATTCGATTCAATAATGGTTCACAACAAGTTGGCTGCATGAGTTTTGAGAAATCATGTGATCTATGATTTATACGTCTCCATGCAGTTGTTTGAGGCTGGAAAATTCATCGATGGAATTTGCTCCATCATGTTCTATCGTCGCTAGGTGAGATTACAAATGTGTCACAATCTGTCGTCGTCCCAAGCTTGTAGTTAAAAATAATTGGGTAAAAATTAGATGGGGCCTCTTATTTTTTAAATCATTTTGATGGCATCCTAATTTGATTTTTTATCAAAAAAAATTATTCTCATGTATAATTATCCAACTACTCTCCACTTGTATTTGTTACAAACCCCTAGCTGTCACATAATTATAGCAATTATAATTTTATAATTGCTACAGACGAGAAAATTAAATAAGTTTTGAAAAGTTATAATTTTTTATTTAGATTAAATCACAAATATACAATATATCAAATCGAAGTTGGTTAAAGATCTATATTTATTACTATTGTAATTTGTAATGATCCTGCCAATTTTAAATGCATGAATCAGTAGAAACGAAATCTACGAATTGTAAAACGAAATCTACGAATTTTAAAGGATCTCTTGAAGATCCTTTATAGAATCGAAGATGGCAACCTATGGCCTTCGTGCTTGTCATCTGAAGGATCATTACAAAATCGAAAAATCCTTCCTCGTTCACAAACCAAATCCCCACAGTAAATAATGTTCTTCTTTCTTCCAAGAACTGATCATGCCTGATTGTCTCTCGATCTCAATCTCTTGTTTTCTCTTTGCACTTACACGCACTAATAATGATGATGAAGTGGCCAGGTCTACTCATCTCGAGAATCTTCGATACCATGAGATAGTAGGGTCTTCAGCCACTCCTGGTCGGGCATCCTCAGCATCACGTCCAGGTTTACTCATCTCGGGCATCCTTAGAACCACGAGATGATAAGGTTTTCAACCACTGTTGGTCGGGCATCCTCAGCACCACGACCAGATCTACTCATATCGGACATCCTCGGCACCACAAGGTGGTTGGGGCTTCAGCCACTCCTGGCCGGGCATCTTCAACACCATGGTCAGGTCAACTCATCTCGGGCATCGTCAGCACCATGAGGTGGTAGGGTCTTAGGCTACTCCTAGTCAGGCATTCTCGGCACCATGACCAGGTCAACACATTTTGGGCATCCTCGATACCACGAGATAGTAAGATCTTCGCCTGCTCCTGGTCGAGCATCCTCGGCACCATGACCATGTCTACTCATTTCGGGCATCCTCGACACCACGAGATGGTAGGCTCTTAGTCTACTCTTGATCGAGCATCCTCGGCACCACGACCAGGTCTACACATCTCAGGCATCCTCGATACCACGTGATGGTAAGATCTTCGTCTACTCCTGTCTACTCCTGGTCGGGCATCCTCAGCACCACGACCAGATCTATTCCTCTCGGGCATCCTCGGCACCACGAGTTGGTAGGCTCTTAGGCTACTCCTGGTCGGGCATCCGCAGCACCACGACCAGGTCTACATATCTCGGGCATTCTTGGCACCACGAGATGGTAAGATCTTCGCCTGCTCATGGCCAGGCATCCTCGGCATCACGACCATGTCTACTCATCTCGAGCATCCTCGACACCATGAGATGATAGGCTCTTAGGCTACTCCTTGTCGGGCATCCTTGGCACCACGATCAGGTCTACGCATTTCGGGCATTCTCGGCACCACGAGATGGTAAGATCTTCGCTGCTCTTGGTCGGGCAATCTCGGCACCACGGCCAGGTCTACTCATCTCGGCCATCCTCGGCACCACGAGATGGTAGGATCTTCGGCTCCTTCTGGTCGGGCATCCTCGGCACCACGACCAAGTCTACACATCTCGGGCATCCTCGACACCACGAGATGCTAAGAACTTCAAGCTCTTGCGTTGGGTCTTGATGACACATTTCCTTTATTTCTTTAATTACTCAAACTGCAAAGAAGTACAAATATGCATACAAATACATGCACTGCTCACATGGCTCACCGAATATGATACGACTATAGGTGATTTGCATGTCATGGCCTCTCCAGCCTTTTGCCTTCAACGTCTTATAGATAATAGCTACCTCTGGTGAGCTTTTTGACAACGATGTATGGTCCGCTCTATTGAGGCTCGAGCTTTCCGGAGTCGCCGACCGGCTTGATTCTTTTCCAGACCTTATCCCTGACTTGAAAAGTCTGAGTGATCACTCGGCGATTGTACACATGTTGCATACACTGCCGATATGCAACTAGTTGGGTAACTGCTTTGTCTCGCACTTTTGTTACCAAGTCCAAGTCGATTAGTCGTTCATGAACATTGTCTTCTTTATTGTAGTGTTGTCGCCAGACCGACTCATCACCTATCTCCATAGGAATCACCACTTCCGCTCCATACACCAGATTAAAAGGACTCTGATTAGTTCCTTCTTTGGGGGTGGTACGGTACGACCATAGGATGCTTGGGAGTTCTTCGACCCAACTGCCTCCGACATGGTCAAGATTTATCTTGAGCCCCCTAATGATCTCCCTGTTGAACACTTCTGCCTGGTCATTGCCTTGAGGATACGTGACTGAGGTGAAGGCTTGATGAATACTTAGTCCATCACACCACTCTCTGAGTTTGCGCCCTGCAAACTATCTGTCATTATCCAACACCAACTTATAAGGAATGTCATACCTGCAGACTATATCCCTCCACAGGATCTTCATCACGACGGCCTCCGTGATGTGCGCAAGCGGCTCGGCTTCAACCCATTTGGAGAAGTAGTCGACCAGTACTAACAGAAACTTCTTCTGCTAAGGTCCGATTGGGAAATGACCCACAATATCCATTCCCCACTGGTCGAAGGGGCATGAGACAGTGGAGGTTCGAAGTAGTTCGGTCGAGCGATGAGTAATATGTTGAAGCTTTTGACAGGCCTCGCATCCGACAACAAATTTGACAACATCTGCTTGCAGCATGGGCCAAAATTATCCGTCCAGAATAATCTTTCTAGCCATGAATCTTCCCCCAATATGGCTTCCACATATACCTTCGTGAACCTCGCATGATGTAGTCGACCTCCCCTAAATTAATGCACTTGAGCAAAAGTCGAGCAAAGACTTTTTTATATAACTGCTCCTCGACCAGTGTAAACCTGGCAGCCCTGCGACGGAAAAACCGAGCTTCCTTATCTCCCATCGACATGGCTCCACTACGCAAGAACTCCACATAGGGTTCTCTCCTGTCGGGTACTACAGTGTCAGCAACTTCTTCTTCGATTTAGGCCATGGCTTCTTCCGGAGCGCTAGGCTCTTCCAGCGTCCATAATGTAATGGAGCTGGCCAATTTGGCTAGCTCATCTGCCTTGACATTATCAGCTCAGGATATCTTCTGCATAACAACTTCAGTGAAAGAAGATCTCAGTTGCTCATATATGGTCACATACCTCTGCAGGCGCTCACTCTTAACTTCGAATTCTCCTTTTAGTTGTTGAACTACGAGCTGAGAATCCAAGTGCAAGATAACCCGAGCAACTCCCACTTGCTTGGTAGCTTGGAGCACCGCTAGGATCGCCTCATATTCGGCTTTATTATTGGTGGTTCGGAGTTGAGTCGGATAGATAGTTGTAGTACATCTCGCTTGGAAGAAATCATCAGAACTCCGACCCCACTGTGCTTGTTGTTGGAGGAGCCATCATCATGAATTTTTCATACTTCATCAGCTTCAGGTCCTAGGACAGTTTCGAACATAAAGTCAGCTAGAGCTTGAGCCTTGATGGTAGTACAGGGGTGGTACTCAATCTCATGCTCACTCAACTCTGCCGCCCACTTGATCAGTGGCCCCAAAGCCTATGGATCAGTGAGGATGCACCCGAGTGGACTATTGGTGAGCACTAGAGCTGTCAAATTGGGTTGGGCCCGTCGGGTTGGCCCGCCCCGACAATAAATTTAAGCGGGTTGGGTTAGAATTTAAGCAACCCAAGTCCGTCGCGGGCCAACCCGCCTAGGCCCGCGACCCGCACGGGTCGTCCCGCGACGGGCTTGGGTTGGCCCGTGGGTTGAGAATCACATGTTAGTTAAGTTTTATGACAATTTATTATCTTTCTTTGTGATTATTTTGAAATAAAAAATAATATTTTTCATCACATGAGTACTTATTTGTATCCATTTATATTTAAAAATATATTTCTTAACATATTTGATTGATTAAATCTCAATATATGATTTTTTTAAAAAATTTTTAATGTTTTAAAAATATTTTGATGGGCCCGCGGGTTGGCCCGCCTAACCCACGGCCCGCCTTAGATTGAGTTGGGTTGGGGATTTTCCAACCCGCCTAGATGATGGGTCGACCCACCCCGCCCCGCTAAATGGCCGGCCCGCAATGGGCCGACCCGCCCCGCCACTGGTTGGCCCGTTTGACAGCTCTAGTGAGCACCACAATGGGATGCACCAAAAAATACGATCTCGGTCTTCGGGCCATCAATACTAAGGCATAGGTCAACTTCTCCAGGGTAGTATACTGAGTTTCTGCATCTTTCAGGAGGTGTCCAAAAAAGTAGATGAGATACTGAGTAGTACATTTTTCCTGAATAAGTGCAGAACCCACGGCTTGCTCAGCTGTGGACAGGTAGACAAACAACGTTTCTCCCTCCAACAACTTATATAGGATGGGGAGTTCGGAGAGATATGCTTTTAAATCTGTAAAAGCCTTCTCGCATTGATCATCCCATTCGAACTTGACAGCTTTCCTCAGAATTTTGAAGAATGGCAAAGTTTTGTCAGCAGATCTAGAGATGATCTGGGATAGAGCTGTAATTCTGCCGCGCTGTACGCCTTTGAAATTGCGAAGGGATGACATGTTGAGAATGACTTGCACTTTCTCCGAATTAGCCTCAATCCCTCTTTCTGTCACCATGTACCCGAGGAACCGATCACTTTTCACTCTGAACAAACATTTAGCGGGGTTTAGTTTCAGTCCATTGGCCCTCAAGGTAGCGAATGTGTCATGCCCCAAGACCAATGAAGCCGCTAATCCAATATAAAATCGGACAACATTTCCCCTATCCGACGGGCAATTTACACATACATACAACACACACAGTTTATAATAACATCGCAATACGGAATAGTTTCAGGCCTCAAAATAGATATATATCATAAAAAATAATAACATCGCAATACGGAATATCGTAAAATTCACCTGAGTTGCCCCAAGGCAGGCGCGCAGCAAAAACCATATCACAAAGTCTAACATAGGACTCAAAAATATAATACCGCATGAATAAATTAAACATAAGCCCACAGTATCGAAATGAATACAAAATATAGACTATGCTATAAAAAGAAATGAAACACGTGGAAGCACCCATCCTATAGAGTCGTGGGGACCCGAGATTGGCAACTAGGATCCTCCGGCGAGTTATCAACCTGAAAACAAAAACATTGCGACGGGTGATGAGTTCAAGTGGACTCCGCGGGTATAGAGAAAGATATGCATGGCTGAAACAAAATAGTTGAATAAGCTATAAAGAAACAACAGGATAAAATCTCAACAGGAATATCAGAATATATATAATTGAAAGTAACAATGAACTGTACATACCAGAAATCAGTCTATCCTAATCATAAAAGGATTCATACAACATGAGCAAGTGCAGGGTTATCAAACCACACAACTGGTATAACTTGTATGTGCATGTCAAACAAGTGCAGCAAATAAATGCAACAATCACAATCAAAATGCACAATGCATCATATGCACATGATGCAATGACATGGCCACCCCTAATGCCAATCAAGCTAACGAGATATGCGATAATGTGTCGGCCAAGTGAGTAGGGTTGTGATATTGTACGCACTCTGTCATCACTTCTCCTGAGTGACCGAGTGGATAAGATGCTGGTAGGGGGCCACCCCTACCCCATATATATATAAGGGAGCGTCGCTCTCATCTCCTCTGGTCTATGGAAAGAGAAGGTATCCCTACATGCTACCACACTCGGAAACCACTACCCTGAGCGATCGAGCGGAGCAGTACAGAGCAAATGCACACACCCAACGGTATCCACTAACCCATGAGTGGTCATGTGTGCATATCATATACCGGAAAACGATAGGCTTAACCACAAGGGAGTCATCAATCGCCGGCATATAATAGTGTAGGGATGGTGCATGACTCAAAACACAAGCAACCCCTCCCGTTCATCCTACATAACTCAATCTAACATGCACAGGTCGATCACAGGTATAATAACCTAATCATCACGCCCCCAGAGGCCCGGGCTCGCTCGAAAATCGGGCAGCAACTTCCCTATACGGCGGACAATCTGAAACCTTTATACATACACACACCTCAACCATAACAATATATAGCTCAGCCACACTCGGCTGACAATTACACCAACACAACCACGCAGTTAAATATTATAACTAATAAACTGTAAACATAATAAATAATTCTCCATAACTATGCGCAGCAATCCGAAATCCAACAAAAATAAATAAATAAATGTCTAACGAAAAGACAAATATCATCCGAAACGATAATAAAACCAAAAATGACACTGATACTATAAAATGACTACGAGTATACGAAAACCAATAAATCTAATACCAAGGTTCTAAAATCGCTAGGCGGTAGTCGGGCGGAGGACTACCGCCTAGCGCCTAGTCGGTGCCTAAGCGGCGCCTATGCGGTGCTAGGCGGCATTAGGCGGCACCACGGTGGGGTGCCGCCTAGCGCCTAGGCGTCGACTTTTACAACAATGTCTAATACTCAAACTGAGAGACTGGCAGCTGGATCCTCTCCTGGCGGCACGAGACACAACTATCAACTACCTGAAACAAAAAGAAGAACAAGGGGTGGTGAGTTCCGGGTGGAACTCTGCGGGTATAAGAATAGATAAATGCATGGTATATAAAAGGGTAAAACAAGCATAAAGATAGTCAAAGGATATACAGTCTCCAGAATAAAGAACATAAACAAAATGCATCCATACGAATAAAGCATACCTGAAAACCATGTAACAAGTAGGGGCAAAATCGAAAATCCCCTCTAACACCTCCATAAACACCTAATACTGCTGAACATATCCAGATCATATAAAATACAAATCATAATCGTATATGCATGTCAATCGAATGCAACAATCATAGCTCAAACAAATGCAACAAACACAAGCAAATGCAAATGCATAATATGCACATGATGTCATGACCTGCACTGTACACACACCAACCACCATTAGGTTAAATGGACAAGATACTAGCGCCAAATACCTGGGGCTATGCAAATACACCACGACAATCGCGACCCTGATATGAAAAGCCAAAATACCTGTGGCTTAAAATCCCAAAATACCTGTGGGAACTCCAAATACCTGGGGAGTATCAACTGTTTGCACACAACTCCGACCAAGCGTGGCACAACAGGAAAATATACCCGACGACCTGTCTCAACCACCAAGGAGCCCGCGGTCGTCGGCCTGAATGATATGATGCATGTCACTAATATCCACCTCCTCAATTAAATCCAAAACCATGCGAAAACAGAAAACACCAATAACACCACAACAAGGAACATACGAAAAGCACAATCAGCACCAAAGTAAATAAACATGCACTAATCTACTAGGTAGAGTTATCTAATGTCAATCAAACCCTAGATAGGTCAAATGATTATTCTATAGTACACGCGGTACTCTTAGATCAGAAGTCAAGTGATGAGACTGTATAATTGAACAATTTGGAATTATCACTCAAAGGTCAAGCACGAATAAGTATCAAGCAGGAAAACAAGACAAATAGATTTAAGATAAAGCAAACCTACTCAGAAAGTAAAACGACCATGGATTTAAGGTAAACAAAACTATAAGAATCAAGGGAGAAGTACCCGCATTTAATGTAGATCGTATCAACCATCTTTAAGCCTGTGAGATCATCGACGGCTCAATCCTACCAAAACAAGATACCAATAAAAATTAAGGATTACTAACAATGTATCCTATTAATTAATTCCTTCATCATTCAACTTACTAATTAATTAATAATTCAATTAATCCCAACATATTGACAACCGCTTGATTAATCTTAGGATTCATTAACCAATACCCTCAATCAAACCATCACACTTAATTAATCACTATCTCATCTATTAATCCCTTAACAAACCATGAGTTAATCAATCCAATATCCTCACCAATTCTAATCACCGTTAACAACAACAAGAGGTTTGATCTTTAAATTATTAATCATTAATCTAAATTATTCCAACACTATTAATCATTCAACTCCAATTAGTTAATCACTAACTTCAATTAATTAACCAGCTCTTGCCTTACTGCGGCGCAATCGAAGCATCGCGGCAAGAGCAGCAGTCGGACCAGGGGAAAGCGGTGGAAGGCCAGCGGTGACTAGCAGACCTCTTAATCGGGAATAGGGCAGGAGGAGCAAAGCTTTAGACGCAAGAGGCTGGAGAGGGCTGAAGGCGTCGGCCGAAAAGGTGGCTCACGGCCGGAAGAGGAGTGGTGGTGTCTGCAGTGTCGTTGCTTCGGCTATCGTGAGCAAGAGCACCCGAGCTTCGACGGGGAAAACGACCGGAAGAGCCAAGGAAAGAGCTCGCCACAAGGCTGGCTCGGCCGGCGGCGGATTTTGGTGTCGGCAATCCGAGAGAAAGGGAGGCGAGGCTCAGGGCTTCGCTTGAAGGAGAGGTGTCGGCATTTCCCTCACGTGTGGCGAAGAAGGGGGAGACACGGTGAGTCCCGTACTCCAACCGGTGGCGCTGCCTCCTGTGATGACGATGCGACGAGGAAATCGCGAGTGGGGCGAAGGCGATCGGGCGAGAGGAAGAGAAACGGATCGGGAGTTGCGGTGGTGAGGTTTAGGGCACGGAGAGAGAGAGGGGTTAATATAAATATATACATAATTAAAACTTTTCCATTTATATATATATATATATATATCGAAAATCCAACTTTTTCTTAAATAATTCCATACTAACCCATCTTCCATCCAATTAAATCTGCAATTATTTCCAACAGTTTCAGAAAATTCTTCCAAAATTTTCCATATGATTGCTTCCAATTTTAACCTCCTATTTATGATGATTGTATATAAATTTAAATATATATATATATATATATAATTTTGTTTTACCCGTATTTTACATTCTCCCCCATTAATAAGAATTTGGTCCTCCAAATTTCGTTATTAAACCTACCAAGTACTAACCTTCTATAAATAATATAAATACTGAGTGAAAATCATTCACTATACACCTCAAAGACTGATGTCTTAAACCTTAATAAATTGTTTGACAGATTTAACCCTAGCTCCCGACTCGGCAATCGAAACTACTAGGATGAACCCATAACTAGTCAACGAATCGCTCCCATAGTCAACCACGACCATGAGTGCAGATCAAACGAGTTACCTACCATGCTATACCTAATCATCTAGTATAAGAAACGATCTACAAATCTACTAAATTAGAAACTATCCCACACCCGTCTGAGTGGTAGAAACACGGCTACCAACTGTGACGTACGCGTAGGTACCCTATAGTTCTTTAATATCATGGAAAACCTTATTCATCGACCTGCGATGCCTCCTTTCTAGTGACAGAGTAAAGCTAGTCTACCTATGGAACTGATGGTGGCTTCATCTGCTTAGGCTGCGGCTGAATCATCTGAGTTGCGGTTGGTTGCATTCGCTGAAGTGCTGGAAGTCCGATCGACTGCTGAGGCTGATAAACTACTCCTTCGATCATCTGCGACGGCTGATAAGTTGTAGCTTCGATCATCTGCTGAGGTTGGTAAACTGAAAGCTGATAGGCTGGTACAGTTGAACTACACATAAAGAAAAATTAAGATAAATCCTAACTACACTATCTACTAATTAAATTTTAAGTAATCACTCGTTACTTCCTAACTTAAATCATCATAGTCCGGTCAAACCTTAAACTCCAAACTCAATTCCTCCCAAGAATCAAGTTCATATTAACACATGATCACCACAATAAACTAATGATACCTCTCTAAAATAACCTACTTCCTTATTATAGAGTTGCCACAAGGCAATTAGAACATGGTTCTAATTTAAAGTACTCATCACATCTACCTATTTCGCCTATAACTCATCAATCAAAGACAACTATTAACTAATAAAACAAAACGTCACAAATCCACCAATAAATTGTCACGCCCCCAGAGGCCCGGGCTCGCTCGAAAATCGGGCAGCACCTCCACTATACGGCGGACAATCTGAAACTTTTATACATACACACCTCAACCATAAATAGGAGTTAAAATTGTAAACGATCATATGGAAAATTTTGGAAGAATTTCTGGAAATAATTGCGATTTAATTGGGCACGCAAGATGAGTTGGTTTGGAATTATTTAAGGAAAAGTTTGATTTTCGGAATATATTTATATATATAAATATATAAATAAGGAAAATTTTAAATTTATATGTGTATTTATTTCCCCGTGCCCTAAACTCACCGAACCCGACCCCTCTCTCCCGATCGCCCTTCCCTCTTCGCGCACGCGATGAAGACGGAGCACCGCCTGCTTGTCCACGCCGCCGACCATTTTCTCCCTCTACATCCTCGCCGGAGCGGAGCTCTACCTCTTCCCGATCAGCTCTTCCTGTCCCTCCCTTTCGGATCACCGACGCTTGATTGTCGACCGCTTCATCGATGATGAGCCCAGCCATCAACCTCACATCGATCCCTCTCGCGACGAGCCGACGAGCTGATGATCCGACGCCATGTCTACTCGAGGACCGGTCGCGCCGCCCTCGCTGGTGCGATACTATCCGTGCTCCTCTGTCAATCGCTGAGAGCCCAGACACCGGCGATCCTTTCTTCTTCTTCCTTCCTGTCGCCAAGCACTGGCTGGGTTGACTTCGCCGGACGCTGAACAGAGAAGATGCCGACGTCTCTCAGGTTTGGAGTTGAACCCGATTTGTGGACTTTTAACACCCTTATACATGGACTTTGCAAGAGGCATTATGCTAGACTAGCGTTTAGAAGCTGATGATACTTAAGGGGTACGCCTGCAATCTGATTATGTTCAGTATGCTGCTTGATGGACTTGTCAAGACGAAGGATATTCAAGGGGCTATCTCTCTGAAAAGAGAGATGGACTGCCTGGGACTGGAGCCCAACACCTTCACATATAGCATCCTCATAAATAGGCTCTGCAAAATCGTGGCATGCTGAGGGTGCAGAAAAGCTCCTTCGTGGAATGACGGAAAAAGGAATTTGTCCTAGCTTACATGATTATAATGGCAATACTGGCTAAGACAGATAGAAGTAATGAACACGGGATTTATTTGATGAGATTAAGAATAACCATAAGCCTGATTTGGTTTCCTTCACCATTTTAATTGATGCGTCATGCAGAATGGGAGAGAGACTTGCTGGGAGTTCGCGCTTTAGGATGTTGATTTGGCACAAGCACCTAGATGAGGGATTTATTTGGATACGATCGACATTTACGAGGCTGGTACTTCTCCTTTGGTTCTTGTAGTTTCGTTTACCTCAAATGCATAGTTGTTTTACTTCTTAAGTAGGTTTGCTTTATCTTAAATCTATTTGCCTTGTTTTCCTGCTTGATACTTATTCATGCTTGACCCTTGAGTGATAATTTCAAATTGTTCAGTTATACAGTCTCATCACTTGACTTCTGATCTAAGAGTACCGCGTGTACTATAGAATAATCATTTGGCCTATCTAGGGTTTGATTGGCATTAGATAACCCTACCCAGTAGATTAGTGCATGTTTATTTACTTTGGTGCTGATTGTGCTTTTCGTATGTTTCCTTATTTTGGTGTTATTAGTATTTTCTGTTTTCACATGGTTTTAGATTTAATTGAGGAGGTGGATATTAGTGACATGCATCATAGCATTCAGGCCGACCACCGCGGGCTTCTTGGTGGTTGAGACGGGTCGTCGAGTATATTTTCCTGTTGTGCCACGCTTGGTCGGAGTTGTGTGCACACAGTTGATACTCCCCAGATATTTGGAGTTCCCACAGGTATTTGGGATTTTAAGCCGCAGGTATTTTGACATTTTCATATCAGGGCCGCGGTTGTCGTGGTGTATTTGCATAGCCCCAGGTATTTGGCGCTTGTATCTTGTCCACTCAACCTAATGGTGGTTGGTGTGTGTACAGTGCAGGTTATGACATCATGTGCATATTATGCATTTGCATTTGCTTGTGTTTGTTGCATTTGATTGAGCTATGATTAATGAATTTGACTGACATGCATATACGGATATGATTTGCATTTATTATATGATGTGGATCTGTTTAGCAGTATTAGTAGTTTATTGAGCTAGTAGGGGGATTTCTGATCTTGCCCCTACGTGTTACATGATTTTCAGGTATGTTTTATTTGTATAGATGCATTTTGGTTATGTTCTTATTTCCGGAGACTGTATACCCTTTGCTTTTTTTGTGCTTGTTTTACCTTTTATATACCATGCATTTATCTGTTCTTGTACCCGCAGAGTTCCATCCGAAACTCACCACCCCTTGTTCTCCTTTTTGTTTCAGGTAGTCGATAGCTGTGTCTCGTGCCGCCAGGAGAGGATCCAGCTACCAGTCTTTCAGTTTGAGTATTAGTTTTATTGGTTTTCGTACACTCATAGTCATTTTATAGCATTAGTGTTGTTTTTGATTTTATTATCGTTTTGGATGATATATGATTTTTCCTTCAAACATGTACTTAATTATTTCCGTTGGATTTTGGTTTGCTGCGCTTAGCTATGGAGATTATATTTATTATGTCTATTATTTGTCAGTGATATTATTTAACTGCATGGTTGTGTTGGTGTGAACGCCAGCCGAGTGTGGCTGAGCTATATTATTATGGTTGAGGTGTGTATGTATAAAAGTTTCAGATTATCCGCCGTACAGGGGAGGTGCTGCCCGATTTTCGAGCGAGCCCGGGCCTATGGGGGCGTGACAATTTAGTGGGAATAGGCCCGGGCTCGCTCGAAAATCGGCAGCACCTCCCCTGTACGGCGGGCAATTTGAAACTTTTATACATACATACACCTCAACCATAGTAATTTAGCTCAGCCATACTCAGTTGGCAATCACACCATCACAACCACGCAGTTAAATAGTATAACTGACAAATAGTAAACACAATAAATAATTCTCCATATCTAAGCGCAGCAAACCGAAAACCAACGGAAATAAATAAATACACGTCCAAGGAAAATCATATATCATCCAAAACGAAACTAAAACCAGAGACGACACTAATACTGTAAAGCTACTACAAGTATACGAAAAACCATTAAAAATAAATACTCAAACTGAGGGACTGGCAGCTGGATCCTCTCCTGGCGGCACGAGACACAGCTATCGACTACCTGAAACAAAAAGAAGAACAAGGGGTGGTGAGTTCCGGATGGAACTCTGCGAGTATAAGAATAGATAAATGCATGGTATATAAAAGGGTAAAACAAGCATAACGATTGCCAAAGGGTATACAATCTCTGGGATAAATAATATAAACAAAATGCATCTATACAAATAAAACATACCTGAAACCACGTAACAAGTAGGGGCAAAATCAGAAATCCCCTCTAACACCTCCATAAACACCTAATATTGCTGAACATATCCAGATCATATAAAATGCAAATCATAACCGTATATGCATGTCAATCAAATGCAACAATTATAGCTCAAACAAATGCAGCAAACACAAGCAAATGCACAATATGCACATGATGTCATGACCTGCACTGTACACACACCAACCACCATTAGGTTGAGTGGACAAGATACAAGCGCCAAATACCTGGGGCTATGCAAATACACCACGACAACCGTGGCCCTGATCTGAAAAGCCAAAATACCTGTGGCTTAAAATCCCAAAATACCTGTGTGAACTCCAAATACTTGGGGAGTATCAACTGTTTGCACACAACTCCGACCAAGCGTGGCACAACAGGAAAATATACCCGACGATCCGTCTCAACCACCAAGGAGCCCGCGGTCGTCGACCTGAATGCTATGATGGATGTTACTAATATTCACCTCCTCAATCAAATTCAAAACCATGCAAAAACAGAAAACACCAATAACACCAAAATAAGGAAACATACGAAAAACACAATCAGCGCCAAAGTAAATAAACATGCACTAATCTACTGGGTAGGGTTATCTAATGTCAATCAAACCCTAGATAGGTCAAATGATTATTCTATAGTACACGCGGTACTCTTAGATCAGAAGTCAAGTGATGAGACTGTATAACTGAATAATTTGGAATTATCACTCAAAGGTCAAGCACGAATAGGTATCAAGCAGGAAAACAAGACAAATAGATTTAAGGTAAAACAACCTACTTAGATAATCAAATAACCATGCATTTAAGGTAAACGAAACTACAAGAATCAAGGGAGAAGTACCCGCCTTTAATGTAGAAGCCCGTGTCAGTTGATCCCACGTCTAGAGTCTCGTATCCAAATCAAGGTCCTGTGCCAATATGTATGATTTAATAAATTATAATATTCAACAAGTAGCTAAAACAAATCCCAAAACCCACTAGGATGAACCCCTAATCGCCTTGATCATTAAGTAATCCTCAAACCCAGTTATCTTCAATTAATCTCAATTCCTTGATTTAATTTAATCCAACCCATCAATTATCCTTATCTAATTCTTCTAAATGATTAGATTGGGTCTAGCTATAACATCATCCTTAACTTCATCACTTCCAAGATTTATCAACTAGCTAATCAAGTTGTATATATTCATTTAATCGCCTAACTCATGCTAATCTGATTAAGATTAATCTTATTATCAAGCCTAATGAATTCATTCCTTATGAAACAACCTAAGATCAAGATCATATAACCATATAGAGACCACTATTTATAATCATTGAGTATGGATCATCAACAATTTAGATAAGGGAAACCTCGTGCCTTTTGATCTCTCCTTCCTAGCTGCTGTTTATTTCCCCAACTGCAGCTCACGGCACACGAGCGGCGCTGAAGGAGATGGGAGAGAGAGACGTGATCGCGAGGAGGCAACCGGCGACGTGGCTGGTGGTGTCCGTTGCCGAGAAGGAGATCCGGCGGTAACGAGACGATGCGTGCTCGCTGCGAACCACCAGGTGGCGATCCAAAAAGTGAGACGGCCGCCTAACCTCGAGTGGAGAAAGAGATGGCGTCCTGACCACCGTCCCGCGGTCGGCGGCGTGGCGTCGCGCGTGGAGACAGGGACGAAGACTCTCACCAAGGTCAACGGCATCGCCTCTCGCGGCGGTGGTCTGCGGTCGAGAGGAAGAGGAGGGATGGCGTCGCTGCTCTCGCTCGTGGCCGGAGAAGAGGGGCGGCGACCGGAGGTGCTCGAGCGAGGGAGAGAAACCGAGAGTGGGTCGATGGGTTTAGGGCTTGGCACCGGGATTTAACGAGGAGAGATTTTAATTTATAAATACTTAAATATTTCCTTAAATAAATAAATAAATATATATATATATATATATATATATATATATATATATTCTGTAAAATCAAATTTTTCCTTAAATAATTTCAAATCATCTCATCTTGCATCCAATTAAATTCGTAATTATTTCTAAAAATTCCAGAGAATTATTCTAAAATTTTCCCTCTATAATTTCTAAATTTAAACTCCTATTTACGATGATTATATATAAATTTTTATATATAACCATTTATATACATATATTATATTATTTTATATATCCTAATTTATTATTATTATTTTTACCCGTATTTTAATGTAAAATCCGGGAAAAAATAATAATAATAATAAATAACTGTATAAAATAAAATAATATATAAAAAAATATATATAGGAATATATATAAATTTATATACATTGATCATAAATAGCAGCTTAAAATCGGAAGCAATGAGAGGGAAATTTTAGAATAATTTTCTAGAATTTTTGGATATATTTCCAGGATTAATTAGGCTAGTTACGAATTAATTGAGAAAAAGATTAATTTTTCCTATATATATATATATATATATATTTATCTATTGGTTCTATCCTGGTGCAAGCCCTAAACCCGTCGACCCCTCTCGGTTTCTCTCCCTCGCGCGAGCACCCCCGAATAGCCGCCCCTCTTCTCCGGCCACGGGAGCGTCGTCTTCAAGTCCTAGCGACGCACGCGAAGCTTCTCCTTCTTCCTCCCTTCTTCGCGCAAGCTGAGCGCCGCCCTCCCCGTCTCTTCATTTTCGTCGTCGGCCGAGCTCCTTCTCATGATCGCGTCCCCGGCCAGCGTTGACCCTCAGCCAGCGATCAAGAAAAAGGCAATCTCCACCTCAAGAAGTTTTCATCGTCGGCGACCCCTCCCATCTCGTTATTTTGCTCTTTCCCTTGGCTGTCGACATCTAGCGACGACCTCCACTTTCCTCGCGACTGTGAACCTTGTTGCCACCCCTGATCTTCCTTATGCCTTAGGTAACTTTTGTTGTTAATTTAATTAAGGACATTGATTTGTTCAGTAGATGGTAATGTGTTCATATGGGTATGAGTGTTGTGTTGTCTGAATTATAACCGTAAGTGTTTGATGGTTTTGGAATTAAGTGTTGCTCTGGAGAGTTCCTACTGCTCGGAGTTGCTTTTGGTTATGGCTCGTTGTTGATCCGTATGGATGAACTGGTGTTCTGGGATTGATTGTAGAACTTGAATTAATTTTGCTTTGGGATAAAGTTTGTGCAGCGTTTTGGTTTTAGGATGGGTGTAGTGTGTAGACCTTTGAGATGGTGTTGGGTTACCGTGTAGTACAATAGGAGTTTTGGGTAGGTCATGGATGGAGTTGTTCTCGATTCATATGTTTTGATCAGTTTGCATATGGGTGAAGCAAGTTTTCTTTGGATACGATGTGTTGTTGTGGTCTACATTGTAGTTTTTGGTGGCAAAGCTAATGGTGGAGTTGATCATGTTTTGGGGATGGGCGTCTAGTTAGTTCGTTTGAACTTGTGAACCTTGTCGTGTGATACGTTTATGTGTGTGTTCAAATTTTAGATCTAAATAGAGGCACTAGTGGATTAGTTAGGATTTAGATCAATTTAGGATTTGGATTTTTTTCATTCGATCTATAATAGGTTTATGTGTTGATTGACTTTAATTATGACAGGTTTTGATACAAGATAAGAGTTCTCAACTGATATGGGCTTCTACATTAAAGGCGAGTACTTCTCCCTTGATTCTTGTAATTTCGTTTACCTTAAATGCATGGTCATTTTACTTCCTGAGTAGGTTTGCTTTATCTTAAATCTATTTGCCTTGTTTTCCTGCTTGATACTTATTCGTGCTTGACCCTTGAGTGATAATTCCAAATTGTTCAGTCATACAGTCTCATCACTTGACTTCTGATCTAAGAGTACCGCGTGTACTGTAGAATAATCATTTGACCTATTTAGGTTTTGATTGGCATTAGATAACCCTACCCAGTAGATTAGTGCATGTTTATTTGCCTTGGTGTTGATTGTGCTTTTCATATGTTTCCTTATTTTGGAGTTATTGGTGTTTTCTGTTTCGCATAATGTTGAATTTGATTGAGGTGGTGTATATTAGTGACATGCATCATAGCATTCAGGCCGACGATCGCGGGCTCCTTGGTGGTTGAGACGGGTCATCGGGTATATTTTCCTGTTGTACCACGCTTGGTCGGAGTTGTGTGCAAACAGTTGATACTCCCCAGGTATTTACAGTTCCCACAGGTATTTTGGGATTTTAAGCCACATGTATTTTGGCATTTTCATATCAGGGCCGCGGTTGTCGTGGTGTATTTGTATAGCCCCAGGTATTTGGCGCTTGTATCTTGTCCACTCAACCTAATGGTGGTTGGTGTGTGTACAGTGCAGGTCATGACATCATGTGCATATTATGCATTTGCATTTGCTTGTGTTTGTTGCATTTGATTGAACTATGATTGTTGCATTTTAACTGACATGCATATACGGATATGATTTGCATTTATTATATGATGTGGATCTGTTCAGCAGTATTAACAGTTTATTGAGATAGTAGGGGGATTTCTGATCTTGCCCCTACGTGTTACATGGTTTTCAGGTATGCTTTATTTGTATAGATGCATTTTGTTTATGTTTTTATTTCTGGAGACTGTATACCCTTTGGCTATCTTTATGCTTGTTTTACCCTTTTTTATACCATGTATTTATCTTCTCTTATACCCGCAAAGTTCCACCCGGAATTCACCACCCCTTGTTCTTCTTTTTGTTTCAGGTAGTCGATAGCTGTGTCTCGTGCCGCCAGGAGAGGATCCAACTGCCTGTCTCTCAGTTTGAGTATTAGATTTATTGGTTTTCTTACACTCGTAGTCATTTTATAGTATCAGTGTCGTTTTTGGTTTTATTATCGTTTCGGATGATATTTGGCTTTTCGTTAGACATGTATTTATTTATTTCCGTTGGATTTCGGTTTGCTGCGCATAGTTATGGAGAATTATTTATTATGGTTATTATTTGTCAGTTATAATATTTAACTGCGTGGTTGTGATGGTGTAATTGCCAGCCGAGTGTGGCTGAGCTATATATTGTTATGGTTGGGGTGTGTGTATGTATAAAGGTTTCAGATTGTCCGCCGTACAGGGGAGGTGTTGCCCGATTTTCGAGCGAGCCAGGACCTCTGGGGGTGTGACAGAGTAGGGTTGTGATATTGTACGCACTCTGTCATCACTTCTCCTGAGTGATCGAGTGGATAAGATGTTGGTAGGGGGACACCCCTACCCCATGTATATATAAGGGAGCGTCGCTCTCATCTCCTCTGGTCTATGGAAAGAGAAGGTATCCCTACATGCTACCACACTCGGAAACCACTATCCTGAGCGATCGAGCGGAGCAGTACAGAGCAAATGCACACACCCAACGGTATCCACTAACCCATGAGTGGTCATGTGTGCATATCATATACCGGAAAACGATAGGCTCAACCATAAGGGAGTTGCTGATCGTCGGCATATAACAATGTAGGGATGGTGCATGACTCAAAACACAAGCAACCCCTCCCGGTCATCCTACATAACTCAACCTAACATGCACAGGTCGATCACAGGTATAATAACCTAACCATCATGCATCTAGTGCACATGCAAGTAACAACATAAATCAAACTAATGCAGATATCAAGTGGTATGCCGCCATAACCCAATTATTCTATATCTAGACACATGTGCATGTATGACTAGAAGCAATCAATGCAATCATACAGTGGTATGTTATTCTATATCTACATACTCATGTCATACCAATGCTATACAGAATCAGATAACAAATATACGAGACTGTATAGAAGAAAAATCTAGATCATATCCAAAGTCAAGCATAAGTATCAAGCAGGATAACAAACAGTAGTAGATAAAGGTAAATAATAGCCTACTGTATTAATATCAAATAGCCATGCATAAAAGATAAAGTGATACTACAGAATACAAGCAAGAAGTACCCGTCTCGTATGTAGATCGTTCTAACTGTCTTCAAGTCTGAGAAGTCACAATCAAACTCGGATCCTAAAAGCATAAAGTAACAATCAATGTGTAATCCTACCAATTAATTAATCGATTAATCAGTTAATTAACTTCTTAATTAACTCATTTTTAATTCATAACTAAACTAATCTATTTCTTTAGCTTAACTTAGAGGTTAACCCTCAATAAAACCCTAAATATACCATCCCTTTACACTTAAAAATCCTCAAGTATCCAACTGAATTTTTTTACTCTAATTCCCTTCACTAATCTTCTATAGGAATTAACCAACCATTAGTTGATTAATCCACCACTAACCAATATCATCTTTTAATTGTATTGTTGATGGAAACTAATAGAGTTCAATTAAGCCCAATACAATTCCATTAGTCCTATATGTTAATCAAATTATCCATCATTAGTTTAATCCAATATCTAATCTCATTCCAATCCAATCCAATACCCATTTACCAATAATCACCAATTAGGTCAATCCTATAAAAAAATAAGGGTCCAATATCATGTAATCTACACCTCTAAATGCTAAATCAATCCATCCTTACAGTGTCATTCAATCCAACAGTTCAAGAATAACAACCACGAAGAAACCCACCCTACAATCGTGTAAGATTCGATACAACCCCAATTTGAACAGAATACCTCCAAACTCCATCAATCGAAACCCGACTATACCAACCCTCACCTGAAGATGGCAATGACAATGACATCCCACGTAGATCCAAACCCGTCTGGTTCACAGCAGCAAGAAGGAGAAAACTAATAGTCTGAGGTCTGTTCTTGGGCTCAGAGACACACAAACCTACCAGAGATCAAAGGCTACGACAAGGATTAATCAAAACACGACGATCGGCTACGATCTCTTTCAGCGATCAGAAGAAAAGGTAGCAAATAAAGATGGCATTGACCTACCTTCTCATGGCCAAAGAAGGGCTAGAGTCATCAGCGTCACCACGCTGATGCTCCAGGCGATCAGAAGATCGGCGAGAGTGGTTGACGGTGGATCAAAAGCTCTGGTGGTGGTGTTGATCGCTCAGGGATGGGAGAGAGATGACGACGACATAAAAGGGCCAAAGCCACAGCAAGAAGTGCCTCCCCCTCTAGCGTAGATGACTATCTCAAACTCGTGTCGCTGCCTCCGACAACAGAAAGATGGAGAGGGCGCTACAACGACATCTGCTTGCTCACGCGAGGGATGAGAGAAGTCGACACTGTCGTTGTTGCTCACATGGAAGAAGGCGACGCCACCGACTTGCTCGCGCGAGACTGGAACCCACAAGTGAGATGTGCCCTCGGTCGGACGAAAAAAAGGGGAGGAAGGGAATATAAGTGATGCTACATTTGCAATTAAGCCCAAGGAGTTTAATTAGTTATAATTTCATCCTTAACTTTGAGTTTTTGCCATCTTCTCCCCCTGAAATTTCAGATTTAAGCTCTTTTTCCTCTTAAATTCTACAAGGTTATTTCTCAATTTAACCCTTAGAACCTAGTTGTCATATTTTACATTAAAATATTCACTAACCGGATTCGACCCAGTGACCAATTCATCTAGAATCAATTGTTCTACCACTGAGTTATGGAACCGACCATTTTTCACCCCGAACAAACATTTAGCGTGGTTTAGTTTCAGTCCATTGACCCTCAAGGATGCGAATGTCTCTTCTAGGTTGGCTATTATATCCTTCCTCTTCTTTGTCTTGACCAGTATATTATCTACATATATTTCAATGTTCCTCCCGATCTGGTGGCGAAAGACCTTATCTATCATTCGCTGATAGATTACCCCTACATTGCGCAACCCCAACGGTATGCCATCATAGCAATAAGTGTCATCTTCTGTTACAAAACTGACCTTCTCTTGGTCTTCTCGAGCAAGGGGGACCTGGTGGTATCCCTGATATGCATCCAACATCGAAATAAAGTCATAGCCAAAAGTCGAATCTACCAGCTGATCAATGCGAGGTAAAGGATAATAGTCTTTAAGGCAGACTTTATTTAAATCATGAAAATCAATACAGCCCCGTCATTTACCCCTAGGCTTAAGGACTAGCATAATATTTGCCAGCCAGGCCGGGAATTAAACTTCTCTGATGTGCTTGGCTTTCAACAACTTTGCGACCTCCTCTCTGATTATCATATCTTGTTCTGGCGCGAAGTGTCTTCGCCTCTCCTTCACCGGCCGGACTCCCAGGGTGATATGCAACCAATGCGTGGCCAAGGCAAGGGGACTCCCATGATTTCTTCAGTAGCCCATGCAAATACGTCCCGATGGTCCATTAAGCAGCTGATCAGCCGACTTCTAAGTTCTGGAATAAGATCAAGAACAATTCTTGTGATTCCTCCAACTTGTTGAGAATGAATTTGGATTTCTTCGCTTTCGACTTCCTTGCGTTCCTCTTTAGCTCCTTCTTCTTCTTAGGGATTGGCTAGGTCGATTTCTAAGACATCATATGTCCTCGGGTTCTTGCGGGCTTCTATTCTAACCTCCCCACTGTAGCACCGTCGGGAAGCCAATTGGTCTTCTTTAACTTCATCCACTTGCTCCCCCACCCGGAATTTAATCTTCTGGTGGTAGACCGAGACCACCGCTTGAAATAGGCTAAGTGTTGGTCGTCCCAGGATGACGTTGTAGGACGATAGGGCATCCACAATCATGAAGGAAGTTCTCCTTGTCCTCTGTAGTGTATCATCCCCCAGCGACAGAGACAGGGAGATTTGCCTCATCGGTTGTACTCTGTATTCGGTGAAGCCAAAAAGCGGGGTGGAGACAGGATGCAACTCATCTTCGTTGACCTGCATCTAGTCCAGAGCTGCCTTACACAAGATGTTGACGGAGATACCTATATCCACAAAGATGCGCTTAATCTCGTAATTAGCTATTCAGGCGAGGATTACCAGGTCATCCTCATGGGTGGCTTCCACATCCTCCAGATCATCAGGGTTGAAGGAAATAACATGTCCCTGGCGCTTTTCCTTGCCTAACGCGATGGCGTAATTTTCCAACCGGCGAGTATGAGCCTTTCTTGCACGATGAGAGTCTCCTCCAGTCGGACCTCCTAAGATTAGTCCCACATGGCCCGATGAAGGTCCGCAAGCCGGAGCCTTGCCTTTCTTGGGATCCCTTTCATGGGAGATTGACTGGTGGGGAACTATCTCCCGACTTCTTCCTCTCGAAGGTGACCGGGACCGATGCCTGAATCTGTCCTCCCCCGATTGTCATCGATAAGGGGGAGGGCTTCAACGAGGAGATCGTCGTTGATACCCCGCTTTGTTCTACTGTTTACGGGGCTTGGCGTCTGCGTCCTTAGATCTCCTCTTCTTCAAGGTGTAACACTCTTTTGTAGAGTGCGTTGTACTTCCGTGGAAGTCACAGTACTTCTTCGGTGGCTTGGGTGCCTCGGTGTCGACCGTCTCCACCAAGCTCTTCTTGTCGGCCCAGTGATCCTTCCTCGAGCCAGGATCTTTTACTCGAGTAGAAGCGGGTGATTCTCTCCTCTCGGATCGTATCGAGATCTGGATAGGGACTCCCATCAAATCTTTGGATGGGCGTGCTGCACCTCCTCGACGTTAATGTGCTTGATTGACCGCCCCAATAAGTCATCGAAGCTAGCCGGTGGCTTCTGCACCAGCGATCGAAAGAAATCTCCTTCAGAGAGTCCTTACGTGAAGGCACTGATGAGGATCTCTGAAGTAGCGGTTGGCACATCCTGAGGCACCCAATTGAACCGCTAGATATAGTCCTTCAGCGGTTCTTTGGTCTTCTGCCTGAGTGTGAACAGGTTCAAAGCCGCCTTCTGGTATCGCTGGCTACTAGCGACGTAGTGTAGGAAGACGGTTCTAAACTCCAGAAAGGAGTTTATCGAATTTTGGGGCAGCCTCTGAAACAATCTCTGGGCGGCCCCTGATAAGGTGTTCAAGAACACCCAACAATTTACACCGTCTATGTATTGGTGTAAAAGAGCTACATTCTTGAACTTGCAAATGTGGTCTTCCGAATCCATCCTCCCATTGTCATCAACAATTCCTGGACCACGAAATTGATTGGGCATGGGATCCGCTATAATGTCCGGAGAAAAAGGAGTGGATGGAGACTTCAGGAGAGCTTTGGAAGCCTCGACCTTTCCCAGTCCCTCCTCCTGTTGCAAAATGCTAGAGGCAACGGAATGCGTCCTCTCCATTTCTCCCATGGAATCTCACTTAGGCACTGGGGCTGTCATTGCCGGTCCCATCGGTGGCTAGACGGATCTTCGATTTCGGTGGTGCGAGGTCGACATTCTTGGGATTTCGGCCTGCACTGAACCCGCTCGTCGTGAGGCAGCTTGCTCCATCTGATGTTGCTCCAGTGCTCCTCTAACGACATTGGCGACTAAACGATCCAACTCCTCCCGCATCAGAATGATGGGTTGTCCCTCTGGATCTGCCATCATGGTTCCTTCTAGTGCTTTGATGTTCCCACAGACGGCGCTAAACTTATTCCGGAAGCGAACGACGTGGATGGTGAGTCACCAAAGCGAAGCCCACGGCGACGACGACGGGGGAGAGGATGTCTACGCCTGCGAGATTAACACGAGCGTTAAAGGGGATGCACCGGGAGATTTTTCGGTGGAGCCCTCGCTGACGCTCAAATCAGAATTCTCTCTTTTTCGGAGGATAACGAGGAATCAACATGTTATAATTTTGGAAAGCTTACCCCCTTTACCTGGATGCCAAGGCATCTTATATACCTAAGGTCTATCACACGTATCCCTACGTTCTCCTCCACGTTCCTTAATCATCGGTTACTTGATAAATATTCTCCCTTTTGGTAACGGCCACTACGATCATTAAGGCCTTAATTACCGTGTGTTGCGAATAATAATTGCCCGATGACTTTTCTGTTTAGGAAGGAAAAACGGATACTTGAAGTCGGGCTTTTTGAACCCTATGTTGATTTTTGGGCTCCTCTCTCCCGAGTCATGCTCGGAGTCTCATCTCCGAAGCTGACCTCAGGGACTTCATCCATTTTCCCGAGATAGTTTCGGGAGGCGATTCCTAATCTGACCTCGGGGGCTTTCTTCCATTCTCCCGAGAAAGTCTCGGGAGCCCGATCGCCGATCTAACCTCGGGGCACTGGTTCAGCGGACCCTACCACGTAACTTTTTCGTGCTACATGTCCACCATGTAATACTCTTCCCTATCATACACATTTCTAGGTCTTCAAAATATACATGGTCAAGTACTTGTGTAAAATGGTGCAGAACATATACATTTAACACTAATGTGATTTCTAATGGAATCTTATGTTGGTTAGGTTGTTCAATTTCGTTATCTAAGTTTGTATGACAAGTTCCATTTCACTAAGAATAACTATTGGGAGGCTTGAGAAGGAAAGATTAAATAGCTTGATCAGCTGCCACTGACACTATTCCTTGTTTAGCAACACTTCCACTATAAAAGTTCTGTTGCTATATTTATTTCATCAATACAGTACATTGTTGCAATGCTTATCAGATTCTATTTGTCTAAAACTACATTGCCTACCCGTGTTTCCTAGGAACAGGACAACTAATGAGGTATGTATATATAAAGATGAGGACTTCCTGTTTGGTCGGCGTCATCCGGGTAAGCTATCGGAGAATGCAAATTGATATAATTTCATCGAAGTTAGTATTGGATATTATTTCCGTAAAACGATATTGCTCCGCTACAGATGCTTACAGATAGCAACAATTCATTTCCCAAGATACAACGACGATGTCTCAAAATAACAGCACTACAAATTTCGAGACTAGCGAACCTTCTCATAGGCTTTTCGGATGATGGGGTTGAGCACCCTGTGGTTGACACGTGTACTGAAGAAGCTATGTGGCGAGATCTACCGAGTCTAGACAACTCTCTTTCGGAAGCTAGATTCCCGAGACCATCTTGGGTAGACATACTCTTGAAGATCGCTCTAGGACGACATGCGCTCGAGATCACCTCGGGAAATCAGGGCCCCATGATCACCTCGGAAAGGCGAGCGCCCGGGATCCCCCCAGACCAAAGGACCCCGAGATCACCTCGGGGTAGCGGAGCCCAAGGATCACCCTATCCGGTAGCCCGACCTCAGATAACCGTCCCCTTTCTTCGGATCAATGGATAATTACCACTAGTAATTACGGGATAATCATGACCCATAATACGAGGTCATTAAAGCCTTAATTATCGCAACATCCTAG
Organism: Boesenbergia rotunda; assembly: GCA_024364735.1. Classification (NCBI taxonomy): domain Eukaryota; kingdom Viridiplantae; phylum Streptophyta; class Magnoliopsida; order Zingiberales; family Zingiberaceae; genus Boesenbergia; species Boesenbergia rotunda. The sequence goes on along the minus strand of JAGFNQ010007149.1, from coordinate 66,716 downwards.
ATTTAATGGCTACGAGGGTCGTTTCAAGGATTATCCAATAACCGACAATTGAGGGGACGTGGAGAAGAACGTGGGGACACGTGTGACTGCCGCCTCAGATATGAAAGGTAATCCAACCCCCCCCAGGTAAGGGGTTACGCTCATTCTGACTCACATACTTCTCTTTATTTCCTTCCATCTACGAGATTTTCTGGGACTGACTTGAGCGTCGGAGTGGGCTCCGTCGGGCAATATCCGGCGTGTCTCATTAGCGCTCGCGTTAACATCACAGGGTGGGAGCTCTTCCTCTCCCGTCATCATCCTCATGGGATGAACTCTGGTGACTGACCGTCGACGTCGATTCCTTCCGGAACAAGTTTAGCGCCGTCTGTGGGAAACTATTAACGCACCAGAAGGAGCACCAATGACAGAGCCGGAGAGACAATCTATCGTTCTAACGAAAGAGGAGTTAGATCGCTTGGTGGCCAATGCTGTCAAAGGGGTGCTCAAATAGCACCAAATCGAGCAGGCCTCCTTGCGGCGAGTAGATTCTGTACAGGAAGAGTTCTCCAAAATCTCCATCTCGCACCCCCGACAACGAAGATCTGTCTCACCACTGGGGAGACACGTTAAAGCAGTCCCGCTTCACTGGCAGGATTCTCTAGGAGATTTGGAGAAGGCTAACTCAGTAGCCTCCAGCGCGCTGAGACATGACGATGGACCAAGGAAGAGGGAAGAACCTAAAGCCTTCTCAAAGGCGCCCTCCACCCCTTTCTCGTTGAAGATTGTAGAAGATCCCATGGCAAAGCAATTCCACGGGCCTGGGATTGTCGACTACGACAAAATGATAGATCCTGAAGATCATGTCTTCAAGTTCGAGAATTCAACACTCCTGCACCAGTACACTAATGGTGTAAAGTGTCAGGTGTTCTTGAACACTCTATCAGGAGTAGTCCAGCGATGATTCTAGAGGCTGCCCCAGGGTTCTATCAACTCCTTTATGGAGTTTAGAACTGTCTTCCTTCATCATTTCGTCAGCAGTCATTGCTACCAGAAGATGATGTTAAATTTATTCGCTCTCAAGAAGAAGCCAAAATAACCGCTCAAGGATTACATCTAGCAGTTTAACCGAGTGGCAAAGGATGTGTCAACTGCGACGTCGGAGATCCTCGTCAATGCCTGCACCCAAGGGCTCTCGGAAGGGGATTTCTTTCGATCTTTGGTAAAGAAGTCACCCACCAGCTTCGATGATTTGTTGGGGCGTTCTGTTAAGCACGTCAACGTGGAAGAAGTGTAACATGCCATCCACAAAGAACCAGCCGGGGTCCCTCCTCAAGCCGTTGTACGGTCAAAAAGGAGAGAACCTTCGGCTCCAGCATGAGCAAAAGATCTTCGCCTAGGAAAAGACCAGTGGGGTGGTAAGCAGAAGTTGGTAGAGACAGTGGACACCCAGCAACCAGAGCCGCCGATGAAGTACTATGACTTCAATGGCAGTATGACACACTCTATCGAGGAATGCCAAGCCCTGAAGAGAAACTTGAATGGGGAAGCAGACCCCAAATCTCGGAGGAAGTGGAAGAAGATGGGGTACCGCCGGAGGTCCCCTCGGCGGAGCTTTTCACCCCGTCAACAGAAGTCGGTAGAGAATGAGGCTCGACATCGATCTTGATCACGGTCAAGAGGGAGAAGTCGGGAGGCTGCACCCCGCAAGTCTCCCTCATTGGAAAGAGACCCCAAGAAGGGCAAGACCCTTGCTCGAGGCCCTCCATCGGGGCACGTCGGGGTGATCTCTAGAGGTCTTACCGGAAGGGACTCCAACCGTGCAGGAAGGTTTATATTTGGCGATTGGAGAACTACGCCATCGGGATGAGTAGTAGTCTAAGTCGCGGTCCTACGATCTCCTTCGGCCTGTAGGACTTGGAAGACGTAGAAGCTTCCCATGAAGACACCCTGGTAATTCTTGCACGCATTGCAAATTATAAGGTTAAGTGTATCTTCGTGGATACATGTTGTTTCATTAACATCCTATACAAGGCGGCTCTAGATCAGACGCAGATCGATGAGGACGAGTTGCATCCGGTTTCGATGCCACTCTTCGACTTCATAGGGTATCGAGTACAGCCAATAGGGCAAATCACCCTACCGTTGTCACTGGGTAGTGACACGCTGGAGAGGACGAAGAGGACTCCCTACCTGGTCATGGACGCTCCCTCATCCTACAACCGCATTTTGGGATGCCCAACACTAAACATATTCTGGGCGGTGGTCTCGGTTTACCACCATAAGATCAAGTTTTCAGTATGTTGGGGCAATCGACCCTAAGATGATCTGGAGGATCATGAGGTTTTGATGTGTGTGGTCAATACGGTTAAGTTAGGGTTTGTTGTTGGACTAACATGTGTATGTGAGTGTGCAGGTTTGCAGGTACACATGGACTTGGTTGATGTCTTCAGGTGAAGGGTAGCATGGAGGCAAGTTGGAGGCTTGTGTGCATATCCGAGGGACTGTGGATAGCAGAGACGATGAGCTGAGGGACGCGGACTTCGAGGCGTACGTGAAGGATGGCATGGAGGCAAGCTGGAGGCTTGCGTACGCATCTGAGGGACGAGGGCCGAAGATGAAGAGGGCATGAATGCAACAGTCGAGGCTGCTGGTGAAGAGTCGACTAGGTTGTGAGGGTCCTAGTGTGAGTCGTTGTACTCGGGAACTAAGCCGGGAGGGTTCGAGTGCGTAGTGAAATGTACTCGGGGAGTGTAACCCTAGGCTTAGGTTCGGACCAGTAGACTGCCCCAGGGGCAGTCGACTGGAATAGCTGCTGGATTTGAACGTTGTACTGTAACGGTCGAATCTGAGTGGGACCAGTAGCGATTGTTTCAGACTCGAGCTCTATTTAAAGGAGCTCATTTCATGCTACTATCTCTTGGCGAAACTTGCTTGGTCAAAGCTTGTTAGTAGCCTATTGTCGTCAGATAGTGTCATAAAGTTGTGGAGAGATTTGCCCACCCACAAGGAGCTACGCGATCTAGCCGGAGGTGCTCCGGGGAATCATCCACCGACGGATTAGGGATCGCCCACCTTATGGGCAGCCGTGGAGTAGGAGTTTATCTCCGAACCACGTAAATCGTGAGTGTTCTTTGTTGTTAGTTTTATTTTTACTTAGTATATTCCGCTTGCACACTAACAATATAGGTAGAAGAATCGAAAAGTGTTATTCACCCCCGTCTAGCATACGACAACGATCTTGCAAGTGGTATCAGAGTTTGGTCTACTCTTGATTGGAATAACCGTCAAAGGAGCAAGAAAGCTAGAGGAAAAATGATGGAAGATAAGATAGGGGATGATATAAACTCACCACCAACATATGTCCATGAAGATTTTGCCTATTGGAGAGCAAGGATGAAGATGTGGCTTGGAATGGATTGGGAGTGTGTGATGACAATAGAGGAACCATTTGAAATCCCTAAGGACAAGCACGGGAAGAAGCTCCGACCAAGATATTGGACTAAAGAGAAACAAGAACAAGCTAGGGCAAATCAAAAGGTAATTGGTATTTTAGTAAATATTTTTCCTAACGATGTTTTGAGTGGTGTAGGAGCATATAAAAATGCATATGAGTTGGGTAACAAGCTAGAGGAACTTCATAAGAACCCTATCCAAACTCAACTAGTAGAAGAGTCCAATGAAGTAAGCTCCATGGTCCAAGAAGACCAAGAGGAAAATGAATTATCAACATCATCAAGTGAGATGGCACAATTAAGTGAAAAATCATCAACTTCCTCAGGAGAAGAAGAAGAAGTGCCAATTTGATGAGTTGAGGGGGAGGAGAGACCCTCATCCACACAAGAGCAAGAAAAAGCTTCAACCTCCACCAAAGCCAAATCAAAAGAGCACATTATATGCTTTAGATGCAACAAAAAGGGGCACTACAAGGATAAGTGCCCACTAGGTAAAAAGGAGGTAATTCCTAAGCCCAAGTCCATTCATTTAAATTCTAATATGAGTTGTAGGAATGAGGAAGCTCAAAAGAAAAAAAAAATAAAATTTGATGATTCACATGTGGTGAGCTAGGACACTACCATACAAAGTGTCCAAGGAGTAAAGAGCTCAAGAAAATGGAGCACTTGAGGAAATGGGAGAAAGAAAAAAAGAAGAAGAGGAGCTCACATCAAGGGGGAGCTACAAGGGTAAGGGAGGTAATCCCTAACTTTACTCATGCTTCAAATGCTTCCATGAATGCTAGAATTGTTAATAATTGTTTGCCCATGCGTGTTTTTGGTTTTAAATATCATGATAGGAATAGGAACACTATTGCGTGCCAAAATACCAAACAATCCATATTTCAGGATAAATCTAGGGCTTTTAGACCTAAGGACCAAGACATTAACCCTAAGAAAGGGAGACATATACCTAGAAAAATGGGTAGACCTAGGAATGATCAAGTTAGGCATGATAATCCTAAGGTTAGGAGTTTAGAAAAGGAAAATCAAGTTTTAAGGGTAAAACTTGGTAAATTAGAGAAAAACCTAGATAGACTCATTAGAGGGTCCAAGGGTTTGAATGTGATACCAAATGATCAACCTATTAGAAATGGTAAGCCGAGATTAGGATACCACTCTAGAGGGTCAAATGCTAGTAAAAAGGTTTATTCAAGGATGCCCTATGATTATGATAGAGAAAAGATCAAAAATGGCAAGAAAAAGCTAATTAAAGGAGAAAAGAGGGATTTGACCAAGAAAAAGGTTTATAGAGTTAAGAGAGTATTAGTGGAAGGTCAAGAAGCACTGTAGGGACACCGATGTGGTCTTACATTTGTGGATAAGTTACCTAGGGAGGTAACTAGAGCTAGAAGTCCAAGGGAGAGCCCTAGGAGCCAAAATGGGATACATGGTCAATGGATCTCAGGAGGTTTTCTCCTAGGAGATTAGATAGAGTATGGAATGTGCCGAAAGGGTTGGAAGACTACGGTGAGTCTTAATCCTAGGGAATTGGCACATTAAAAGGAAGATTTATGGAGAAAAAGGTGAAAATGAGATTATAATTGAGAGAAATTGGTTTTAATGTGTAAATACCATCTATTAGTGTATTATGAATAAGTATGGGAGGAAGCATCAAGAAGAGGCCCAAATTAGAACTTTTAGTTGAGTTTAAATGACCCAATTTGGATAGTTTTGGCGTTTGTACCAATCTTGGGATCTGAAATAGATTTATTTGAAAACGTATTTTTCCCAAGTAGACATAGGATCCACAAATATCTCCACGAAATTTCAGATTGTTTGGAGATTTGCGGAATTAATTAGACATTTCTGAATTTAGGACTGGAAGACTGAATTTTCAATATCAGTCGACTGCCCTGGTCTAGAGTAAGAAACATTCTGTTTGTTTCACCAGTCGACTGCCCCAGGAGCAGTCGACTGGTCCTAGAGTGAGAAATGTTCTATGTGTTTTACCAGTCGACTGCCCCAGGGGCAGTCGATTGGTTTGCGAGTTTTAAGTTAGATCGGGCCGCGCGGGGGTGACCAAAACCTAGGGTTTTGGCGTACCACCCCCGGCGATTACTCCTCTCCCCGGCCTCCTCTCGTATTCTAAGCCTCTCCCAAGCTCTAAAATCCTTCCCTAAGACCTCTCCTAGCTCGGATCTACAACCTAGGGTTGTGAGACCTCTCTTTTCAAGTCTAAATAACTCATTACCATCATAAAACATTTGGGAAAGAGGTAAGAACTTGAATAGGTCAATTTTTTTCCATTTAAACTGTGATTTGGAACTAATGTAACGATTTTTGTATGTTTTCTTTGTGGGGGTGGTTTGGTATACATGCATGCGTATGTCCCATTTTAGTTTGGTCTCTAAGAAACAGAAGGGTGAGGGATCGTCTCGACAAAGTCGGGTAGACTCCGGGGAATCTAGGTTTCGATCAGCTGAATGTAGGAAGAGATTTGACGACAATGAGTTTGTCATAATGAATTGTCGGTATTTAAACAGGGTCTTCTTTCAAGAAAAGTCCCCATAAATTTCTGATATGATCACATACTTTAGGGCAGAGCAATTAGTCTACTGTCGTCATGATATTAATTTGGACCTTTGCAAAGAATTTTATGCATTGATTCTGATAGTAGTTTATACGAGTCCATGGTAGCAGGAGTTCGCATTCCCTTCTCACTTGTCATCTTAGGTGAATTTTTAGGGTGTAGGATATCACATAATGCATCCACTTACTTCCCTACTGTTGTTGAGCCTCTCTCTCTGCATGACGTTACCATAGATCAGATTCATATGCATTACTTTAGGAGGCATCGGCATGACACAAAGCGCATCTTTGATGCCAAACATATGAGTCCATTTAGCCATGTGTTGTACAAAATTGTCATAGAGTGTTTGTTGCCCATCGTCACCAAGGGGCGGGCTAGGATTAGACTGCCACATTTGGTGATGATGTATACCCTGGAGAGGAGATTAGATATTGATGTCTCCCTGCATGTATTTACAACCATTTGTCATTTTTCCCATAGTGCCAATGGAAAAATTTACATGCCTTTTTGCCATGTCCTGACCGAGTTCTTTGAGTCTCGGGGTATCCATACATCTAGCGGTCAGGTCCGACACCTATTCAAGGATTACGATCAGATTGGTACACGCCAGCTATCCTTGCCAGGTATCGAGTGTTGGCAGGGAGAGTTCGTCTGGAGGTAGCGTCCGGAGTCCTCCAGCTCTGAGGAGGAGCCTGCTGATAGGATTACACGCAAGGAGTTCACTCAGCTCCGATCTGATGTTCACGGCCTCCGGGAGGAGGTTCACTGTTAATTCCGAAACTTTCGTGTTGCTTTGGAGAATTTTTCGAAAATGGATCCTAGGGTTCCGAACTTTCGGACGAGGTTACGGGGAGTGAAGTGGTATAAAAGATTTTGAAGGGGTTTAACTGTTAAAACGCAAGGTTAAGGGTGAGATTGTAATTAAGTAAACTTAGTGGGCTTAATTGTAAATGTAGCCTCACTTGTATACCTCTCATCCGCCTCTGCCCTAATCCGCGGCACCCCTTAAGCGCGCCTCCTTTGTCTTCTCCTTCGCTCGCACACCCTCCTCTGTCGATCGAAGCCGCCACCCCGACCACTGTCTGATCCACCACTCCGGCGATTGGCGAATCACATTCTTGGGATCGAGCAAGCGGTTGAGCTCCGATCCTCTTCTTCCCACAGCTTACGGGCCACTGCCGACCACAACTCCCGCATCCTCCACCCCGTGTCTCGGCCAAGCAAAAAGTGGCAGCCAGGGCTGATCTGGAGGCTGGCTGGCGGAGGTATTAAGATCTCCTCCCATAAAATCGATCTGCTCGCCGAATCAGGAGGAGAAGGAATTGTGCAAGCCGGCAAAGGGAAACGTCTAGGCCAGACCTTGGAATTTCAGCTAGGTAAGTCTGAGTTCATTGGATTTCGACTTGTTTCCCTTGGATCAACTGGAACTAGCGCTCCAATGGTGATACCAATCGTATCCTGATTTAGGGATTGCTCCGATTCTTCTCTGTGGAGATTGGTTGCTCGATTCCTTGGAGAGGATTTATGGTTCATCGGAGAGGGACTGCGTGCGCATTAACTCAGGTAAGGTATTGATTTGGTTGTAATAGATTTCTATGTTGTCTCTGTTAGAAATCTGTAATTAGTGAGGGATCAGGGAACTAGAGTATGATTCGGTTTGTGCTATAGATCAGTTTTTGGAAGCTAAAATCTAGTTGGATCGGTGGTTTTATAGCAATTGTTCATTTAAAAAGATTGTTAGAATGATTATAGCTTGTTGTATATACCATAGGTTTGTATTGGTGACCTATCTACTGGGAGACACAGTCTATTTGGTTTTGTGTCTTGGAGCTACTTTGAACCTGTTCATGGTGTTCCCTGACTAAGAGCTTCACATGTGAGAAGCCATAGGGACTGGAATGGGAACCTAGCTTTGATACAAGTGGTGCTTAGGTTAGCAATAGTTGATCAGTTTCAATTAATGGGGAATTGGCATGATATGTGAATTTATACGCTTGGTGATTTTGAGATGGTCTTTCTCTTAGCCGTGTGTTGGGTTAGGGAGGGTTATGGTAATATGATTTTGGTTTGGTTCCAATGTTGAGTTGGGTTGGATCTTGGTTTAGGTTTGGGGCTAAACCTAAGTTTGAACCCAACCACGGAAACTTGTGTCAATCATCTAATTTGGGATAATTAAATGAAACACGAGGGAATAATTTGCTGAACCCTAGTTTGCATTAGGGAATAATTAGCTACTTAAATCTCTGTAAATAGTTAATTAAATACATCCTTGATACATGAGCTTGATTGGATTATTGGCGAGTGGTTCTATCTCATTTGATACAGACTTCTACCCTTGGAGGCGGGTACTTCTTGCTTGTATCTGTAGATCCACTTTATCTTTATGCATGACTAGTTGTTATTTATACAGTAGGCTGATATTGACCTTTATCTGCTACTATTTTGTTATCCTGCTTGATACTTATACTTGACCTTGGATATGATTAGAATTTGCTTCTATACAGTCTCGTTTATTTGTTATCTGATTCTGTATAGCATTGATATGAGCATGAGTATGTGGATAGGGTTTAGCATACCATTGTATGGTTGCATTGGTTGATTCTATTCATACTTGCATGTGTATCTGGATATAGGATTGATTGGGTTATGATGCATACATACGACCTGTGCATGATAGGTTGAGTTATGTGTCGATGACCTGGTAGGGGTTGCATGTGTTAGTCATGCACCATACCTGCACTGTTGCATGCCGACGATCAACTACTCTCTTGTGGTTGAGCCTATCGTCTTCCGGCACATGATATGCACACACGACCACTCATGGGTTAGTGGATACCGTTGGGTGTGTGCATTAGCTCTGTACTGCTCCGCTCGTCCGCTCAGGGATAATAGTTTCGGAGCGTGGTAGCAGGCAGAGATCCCTTCTCTTCCCATAGACCAGAGAAGATGAGAGAGATATCTCCCCCATATATACATGGGGCGGAGTGTTTACTCCACCAGCATCCTGTCCACTCGGTCACTCAGGAGCAGTGATGGCAGAGTGATGACAGTGTCACAGCTCTACCCACTCGGCCGACACAGTATCGCCTGTCTCGGTGGCTTGACTGAAGTTAGGGGGTGACCATGACATTGCATCATGTGCATATGATGCATTTGTGCATTGATTGTGTTTGCTGCATTTACTTGCTGCACTTGTTTGACATGCACATACATGATGTACTTTTGGTATGGTTTGTTGACCCTGCACTTGCTCGTATGGTACGAGTCCTATTATGATCATGATAAACTGATTTCTGGTATGTACTGTCATTTATTATTTCAGTTATGCATACTTCTGATATTATTATGGAGACTGTATCCTGTTGTTTCTATATAGCTGCTTTAGCTACTTTTCTGCCATGCATATCTTTCTATATACCCGCAGAGTCCATTTGGACTCACCACCCGTCGTATTATTTTTGTTTCAGGTTGATAGCTCGCCGGAGGAGCCCAGTTGCCGGTCCTGGTCCCTACGACTCCGTTGTTGGGTGCTTCCGCGTTTGTTTTCTTTTTGATAACATTCCTTATGCATTGTATTCGTTTCTATATATCGTGGACTTGTATTCGAGATCTATTCGTATGATATTGTATTTTTGAGTCTTCTGTTGGACTATGTGTTGATTGTTTTGCTGCGCGCCTGCCCTGGGGGTAGCTCTGGTGAGTTCTACGTTTTAGTATTGTGGTGTTTTATTATCTTATGCTTTATATATATCGGTTTTGTGGCCTGAGGCCATTTTATATCTGCGTGGGTTTGTGTGTATGTGTAAATTATCCGCCGGACAGGAGAGATGCTGTCAGATTTTATATTGGGTCAGCGGCTCCATTGGTCTCGGGGTGTGACAATTTATTTTGGTATCAGAGCGTAGGTTACGATGCCTACTTATTTTTGCATTTTCCAGACTTTTCGAATTTTATCTGATACCAATTTATTTTGGTATCAGAGCCCAGGTTGCCGGATACCTTGGGGGCTTATGGATTTAGGTTTGCGTTGCGTACTTGTTTTACGGATTTTTCGGAGTTAAATCTGATTCCTACTCGGTAGGTGTCGGTGCTCGGGTTGAGGTGATCTACCCGAGTACATTTCGAATTTTCGGAGTCATTTTCCCGACGTGATTTGTACTCTGGGACCTGGCGGTAATGGGACATCTCCAGGCAACAAGAGGTATATCTTTCTAGAACTATCCTACTTTTAGTATTCACTATTAGATTTAGGATTGTTTAGACTAACCCCGCTTGGGGGATCATATATTCATAGTGGATGGATAGATGCTCGTAGTCTTGGTTTTAGGTGGGTTGACATGTTGTTAATCTATCTTACTTGTGATCGTTCATGGGAGCGATTCGTTGATATATTGCAGATAAGACCTTGGAGCAGAGAATGTTAATTTTCTAGTAGCATCGATTGTTGAGTCGGAAAGCCAAGGTCGAATCTGTCGACAATCTATTGGAGGTTTAGGATTTTTGTTTTTCCTTGACCTTACTATTCATAGTTCGTGTATTAGCTATTATTAGCTAAGCGAGAACTAGGGTTGGCTACCATAGTTGGCTCGATCAGTGTAGGATCGACTTACCCTGGTTCAAAGTGTTTCAGACTTTGGGTTGTTCGTGCCTGGTTAGAGGACCTAGAAGACACGTTTAGGGTACACGATTTACATTGATGTAGAAGGGTAGCATTAGCTTTGTGCTATCATTGTTAGTAGAGGATTGATACATCCTATTGTATGAGGACTTTGATCCTGGATCACCTGTACTTGGTTGTTGACCTAGAAAGTACATGATGATGGGTGATTTGAGCTGATATAGAAAAGTGTGGAGTTAATTGCTTGACACCTACGAGTTACCGCGTGCACTTGGTTTGGATAACCAAGGCGATATCTCCGTACTTATGATTTGCGCTAAGGCGAATCACTTACGAGGCTAGACCACCTTTGGGTGGAAGATGCCGAAGACGACCTTCATGAAATAAAGAATCACTTCGTGATTATGTTGAGATACTCTTGAGAGGTAGAGTGTCTCTATTTTCTTGCTAAGGAGTTAACCTCAGAGGTTTTTGAACTTTGAGTGGAGGAACTAGATTGTATTGGGTTACGAGACGACGGTTAGTCGATTCGCTCATTGCTATGCGATTCTATGAGGGATTTTGACTCATAGAGTGGACGTATGTGGTTGAATAATCTTGGTGACAAGATCGGGATGTATAACTGGTTAGGGTGTAGAGAATGTGGAGTTAACTATTCCCTTGCCTTTCGAAGAGGTATGAGACATTAATCTGGTGGCCAAAGAACGACCACTGGTATTTCAGTGATTATACCCCCACTGTGGATTCACTAGTTCCCGAGACCAATGGAGCCGCTGACCCAATATAAAATCGGACAGCATCTCCCATGTCTGGCGGATAATTTACACATACACACAAACCCACGCAGATATAAAATGGCCTCAGGCCACAAAACCGATATATATAAAGCATAAGATAATAAAACACCACAATACTAAAACGTAGAACTCACCTGAGCTGCCCCCAGAGCAGGCGCGCAGCAAAATAATCAACACATAGTCCAACAGAGGACTCAAAAATACAATACCATACGAATAGATCTCGAATACAAGTTCACGATATATAAAAACGAATACAACGCATAAGGAATGTTATTGAAAAGAAAACAAACGCGGAAGCACCCAACAACGGAGTCGTAGGGACCAGGACCGGCAACTGGGCTCCTCCGGCGAGCTATCAACCTGAAACAAAAATAATACGACGGGTGGTGAGTCCAAATGGACTCTGCAGGTATATAGAAAGATATGCATGACAGAAAAGTAGCTAAAGCAGCTATATAAAAACAACAGGATACAGTCTCCATAATAATATCAGAAGTATGCATAACCGAAATAATAAAGGATTTTACATACTAGAAATCAGTCTATCATGATCATAATAGGACTCGTACCATACGAGCAAGTGTAGGGTCAACAAACCATACCAAAAGTACATCCTGTATGTGCATGCCAAACAAGTGCAGCAAGTAAATGCAGCAAACACAATCAATGCACAAATGCATCATATGCGCATGATGCAATGTCATGGTCACCCCTAACTCCAGTCAAGCCACCGAGACAGGCGATACTGTGTCGGCCAATTGGGTAGAGCTGTGACACTGTCAGCACTCTGCCATCACTGCTCCCGAGTGACCGACTGGACAGGATGCTGGTGGAGTAAACACTCCACCCCATGTATATATGGGGGATATATCTCTCTCATATTCTCTAGTCTATGGGAAGAGAAGGGATCTCTGCCTGCTACCACGCTGCGAAACCACTACCCCTGAGCGGACGAACGGAGCAGTACAGAGCTAATGCACACACCCAACGGTATCCACTAACCCATGAGTGGTCGTGTGTGCATATCATGTGCCGGAAGACGATAAGCTCAACCACAAGAGAGTCGTTGATCGTCGGCATGCAACAGTGCAGGTATGGTGCATGACTAACACATGCAACCCCTACCAGGTCATCGACACATAACTTAACCTATCATGCACAGGTCGTATGTATGCATCATAACCCAATCAATCCTATATCTAGATACACGTGCAAGTATGAATAGAATCAACCAATGCAACCATACAATGGTATGCTAAACCCTATCCACATACTCATGCTCATACTAATGCTATACAAAATCAGATAACAAATAAACGAGACTGTATAGAAGCAAATTCTGATAATATCCAAGGTCAAGCATAAGTATCAAGCATGATAACAAAATGGTAGCAGATAAAGGTCAATATCAGCCTACTGCATAAATAACAATTAGCCATGCATAAAGATAAAGTGGATCTACAGATACAAGCAAGAAGTATCCGCCTCCAAGGGTAGAAGTCTGTATTAAATGAGATAGAACCACCCTCCAATAATCCAATCAAAAAAAAATGATGAACCAGGCAGCAGACAAATTGAACCTGGGGTGACCGGCCCGGCCCCACGGAAGTTTCCCACCGGTCACCAGGGTAAATCGGGAAGCGCTCGCGGTGGTCAGTCTAGAAGCCCAGCTTCCCAGGGTTCACGCCCCATTTGGAGGAAAAATTCCTGCAAAATACGTCGTAGCTAGGGATCGAACCGCGGATGCCTGGGTTAACAACTAATGACCTTACCGCTGCACCATAACCCCGGGGGCTCCAATAATCCAATCAAGCTCCTGCATCAAGGATGTATTTAATTAGCTATTTACAGAGATTTAAGTAGTTAATTATTCCCTAAACCAAACTAGTGTTAAGCAAATTATTCCTTCATGTTTCATTTAATTATCCCAAATTAGATGATTGACACATGTTTCCGCGGTTGGGTTCAAACTTAGGTTTAGCCCCAAACCTAAACCAAGATCCAACCCAACTCAACATTGGAACCAAACCAAAATCATATTACCATAACCCCCCCTAACCCAACACACGGCTAAGAGAAAGACCATCTCAAGATCACCAAGCGTATAAACTCACATATCATGCCAATTCCCCATTAATTGAAACTGATCAACTATTGCTAACCTAAGCACCACTTGTATCAAAGCTGGGTTCCTATTCCAATCCCCATGGCTTCTCACATGTGAAGCTCCCGGTCAGGGAACACCATGAACAGGTTCAAAGCTGCTCCAAGACACAAAACCAAATAGACTGTGTCTCTCAGTAGATAGGTCACCAATACAAACCAATACAAACCTATGGTATATACAACAAGCTATAATCATTCTAACAATCTTTTTAAATGAACAATTGCTATAAAACCACCGATCCAACCAGATTTTAGCTTCCAAAAACTGATCTATAACACAAACCGAATCATACTCTAGTTCCCTGATCCCTCACTAATTATAGATTTCTAACAGAGACAACATAGAAATCTATTACAACCAAATCAATACCTTACCTGAGTTGATGCTCACGCAGTCCCTCTCCGATGAACCCTAAATCCTCTCCAAGGAATCGAGCAACCAATCTCCACAGAGAAGAACCGGAGCAATCCCTAAATCAGGATACGATTGGTATCACCATTGGAGCACTAGTTCCAGTTGATCCAAGGGAAACAAGTCGAAATCCAATGAACTCAGACTTACCTAGCTGAAATTCCAAGGTCTGGCCTAGACGTTTCCCTTTGTCGGCTTGCACAACTTCTTCTCCTCCTGATCCGGAAAGCAGATCGATTTTAAGGGAGGAGATCTTGATACCTCCGTCAGCCAGCCTCCAGATTAGCCCTGACTGTTCCTTTTTGCTCCGCTGAGACACGAGGTGGAGGATGCGGGAGTTATGGTCGACAGTGGCCCGTAAGCTGTGGGAAGAAGAGGATCGGAGCTCAACTGATTGCTCGATCCCAAGGGTGTGATTCGCCAATCGCCGGAGTGGTGGATCAGACAGTGGTCGGGGTGGCGGCTTTGATCGGTAGAGGAGGGTGTGTGGGCGAAGGAGAAGACGAAGGAGGCGCGCTTATGGGGTGCGGCGGATTAGGGCAGAGGCGGACGAGAGGTATACAAGTGAGGCTACATTTGAAATTAATCCCACTAAGTTTACTTAATTACAATCTCACCCTTAACCTTGAGTTTTAACAGTTAAACCCCTCCAAATTTAGCTTTTATACCACTTCACTCCCCGTAACGTCGTCCGAAAGTTCGGAACCCTAGGATTCATTTCCGGAAAATTCTCCAAAGCAACACGAAAGTTTCGGATTTAACATTCACGGCATCCGGGAGGAGTTCCATGGATTCCAGTAGACGCAGACGGCTATCCAAGGGGCGTTCATGGCCTCACGGAGTTTGCCAGGGATTTCAGCGCCAGCAGGACGAGATACTGGATATGATACGGCAGCTACATCTCACTTATCAGGCCCCTCCTCCTCCTCCTCCAGATGACGATGACATGATGTAGACTTGGTTTGATTTGATGACTTGAGTGTTGAGAGTATTTTATTTGATGATGTATTTTTATCTCTCAAACCTTTTTTATTCTGGGATTGTACTATTTTGATACTTTGGGCTTTAGCCCCTGTGACTTTTTCGTGTTTTATTTAGCCCCTGTGACTTTTTCGTGTTTTATTTCATGTATGATACACTTGCTTTATGTTCAGTTATAAAATGTTATGTTATGAATTAATATTGTCTTATGAAATTTTATATCATGGATAGATATGACCTATATGGTTTGAAACTCATGAATTGCTATTTTATGGTTTGACTTATGCCTTTATGATATATTATGAAATGTTATGTCATGATTTCATATGTTTATATTGCTTAAATTCTTTGGTTGATATTGAATGACAAGTTTTTTTTTAAATGAGGGCATATGGAAGGTTGATCATGCATATGTATCTAAGGTCAAAAGATAAATAGGGGGACGTTTGATCGTGGTAAGAATACATATGAAAAAGAAAAGAATTGGAGACCATTCTATGTGTAAAATAATGGTGGTATGACTTGGCAAACACATAGAATTATATATGGATTTGAAAGTTGATACAAATATGCCCATTCTTGAGGAATTTGAGGTTTGTACCAAAAGTCAAGCACGACTGTTATTTTTCATGAGACCATATTTTTCTAGGATAGAGTATATCCTAACAAATGTGCTTGCAAAATTTTATATTTTTCAAAATTTTGTAAAATTTTCTACGTATTTCTGAATTTCAGCTAGAAATTCAGAAATGGGCGTATCAGTCGACTGCCCTGGGGGGCAGTCGACTGATGTTTCAGGCAGAAGGTGAATTTGTAATTTCTGAGGTGTTTTTTAGAAATCTAGTGAGTTCTATTTGCCACCAGGGGTAGGATTGCTTGGGGCAATCTTTTTGATAGTGTCAAAGGGGGAGAACTTGGGTGTTAAGTTAGGTTTGGTTTAGAACTTAACTTTGGTTGGTTTATGAAACTTGGGTGCTAAGTTGGGAGAACTTTGTAATGACCTAGAAAATTCTCTTAATATTTTATTAAAATATTAAGCATGTTTAAATAATTTTCTAAGGGACCTAGAAATATTAAGGAGAACTTTGGGCTAGAAAATCCATGTTTTCTCATTTAAATTGAGAAAACTAAGTACTAATGGGCCTTATATGGGCCTTTCTAGCACCATAATTATTGTTGGATTTTAGGAAAAAATTAGTATAAACATAAATAGTTTAGGAAAAATTAGTATAAATATAAATAGGATTTAATTAGAAATATTAGCATGATTAGAGGTAAGTCTTAGCTTAATTTTCTTACTTAAATCGAGAAATTAGGTATTAATGGGCTTTAAATGGGCTCCAAAAATAGGTATTAATTAGGTGAATTTTATATAAATATAAAAGAATTTTATTTAGGAATATTAGCATAATTATAGGAGATTTTAGGGGAATTTTCGAAATAGAAGGGAATTTTCAAAAATAAGAAAAAGGGGTTTAAATAAAATAAAAATAAAGGTGCATGGGCCAAGGATTAAACCTTGGACCTCTTGTACAACCATGAATGCTTTAACCAACTCACCTAGCAAGGAATTCTTATGAGGAAAGGAAGTGGATGATGGTTAAGTAGTAGAAGAAGATGAAGGGCCATGGAAAACTCTTCATTTGCCTCTTTAAAGGAGCTATAAAGAGGGGGTTTGGGGGGTTACATCTCTTCATCATCAAGTGCATTTGCTCCCCTCCTCCCTCCTCATTCTAGCCGAAACTCTAAGGAAGAGTTCCCCCTTGGAAAAGCATCCACCAAGGCTCCATCACCCAAGATCTAAAGTTCTTACAAGGATTCAAGGACTAGGTGTGGTCAAGAGACATCAAGTCTTCTTCCTTCTCTCCATCCAAGGTCTAAAAATTTAGAAACCCTAAGGTAAGACTCCCTCACCTGTGGTATAATAGTTATCTATGATTTCCATGATTTTTAGTATGATATATGGGTTAGTTTTTGGATGTGATGTTGAAAGGAAAGAAAAACCAAGGTCCTTAAGTTTATGGATTTCGGCCAGCATGATTTAAATGTCTATAAATATGTTAAAAATCATGATAATGTTATTTTATGTTCCTTTATGATGTGTAGAGGTTAAGTATAATTTTTGGGAATTTTTGGAGTACCCTAGGACACTCTAGGGATTCGGCCAACATGAAAGGGACAAAAACAAGGTCCATATGTTTATAGGTTTCGGCCAGCATGATTTAAATGTCTATAAATATGTTAAAAATCATGATAATGTTATTTTATATTCCCTTATGATGTGTAGACATTAATTATAATTTTTGGGAATTTTTGGAGTACCCTAGGACACTCTAGGGATTTGGCCAACATGAAAGGGACAAAACCAAGGTCCCTATGTTTATCGGTTTCGGCCAGCATGATTTAAATGTCTATAAATATGTTAAAAATCATGATAATGTTATTTTAAGTTCCCTTATGATGTGTAGACATTAAGTATAATTTTTGGGAATTTTTGGAGTACCCTAGGATACTCTAGGGATTCGGCCAACATGAAAGGGACAAAACCAAGGTCCCTATGTTTATAGGTTTCGGCCAGCATGATTTAAATGTCTATAAATATGTTAAAAATCATGATAATGTTATTTGATGTTCCCTTATGATGTGTAGATGTTAAGTATAATTTTTGGGAATTTTTGGAGTACCCTAGGACACTCTAGGGATTCGGCCAACATGAAAGGGACAAAACCAAGGTCCCTATGTTTATAGGTTTCGGCCAGCATGATTTAAATGTCTATAAATATGTTAAAAATCATGATAATGTTATTTGATGTTCCCTTATGATGTTTAGAAGTTAAGTATAATTTTTGTGAATTTTTGGGGTACCCTAGAGTACCCTAGGATTTCGGCCAATATGAAGGACCCATGTGTAAGGTGGGTTTTAAACCCTAAGTATATGTTTTTATGTTTTATCATGATATAAGGGAGACGAAGGGTGTTTATGTGAATGTTTCACATGGGCTAGATACCCTATAGGTTTTGGCCAAGTACCCTATTAGGGTGGAAAGCTAGGACTTATTTCAAGTAAGGGCCCAATGGCCCTATGGTAAGGTATGGGTAGGGTTTAAGCAATTGATTTGGGGTTTTAATGGAATTTCTCCATACCCCCATGGCCTTGAAGGTTCGGTCGAGAGCAAGTTTAGGGTTAAAAGATTAGGGTTGGGCTTAAGTAGGGAACCAAAGGGGTTCCTATGGCCTAGTATATGTGTACGAGTTACCAAGATATATGTTTAAGTAAGATGGAAGAAGTTCTATGTTAACCAAACCTTTAGTTTGTATGTCATGAATTATAGGATAAGTCATAGATGTTTAGACATGTACCATGATTTGTGAATAATATGTAAGTACGCCAGGTCTTATGAATGATGAATGATATGCCATGAATGATGAATGATATGTCATGTTTATGAATGATATGCCATGTTTATGAAGGATATGCCATGTTCTATGAATAAGATGTAAGTATGTCATGTTTTATGAATAAGGTTAAAGTACATGCCTTTAGGGCATAATGATGATGTTAAGTATGATGAATGAATGATGATGAATGACAAGTATGATGAATGAAAAATGATTCTTATGTCTTTAAGGCATAAATATGCTAAACGGCATGGTCGATGGTTGACGGTACGACGGTCGAAAGGACCGGTAAATGGGCCGATAGACGGGCCGAGCCGTAACAAGTATGCTATGTTAAGTATGCCATGAATGTCTCATGAATGATGAAGCATGTAAAGTATTTTATTTTATGAATGGGCTTGTACCGGACCGAAGTATGGGTCCAAGGGATGGGCACCTTAAGAACGCCCCGGTTCTGGACTACCGACTATGCTGTCCATGGTTCTGGCACTACCGAAGCTGTGCAACAGGGATGGGCACCTTAAGAACGCCTCGGTTCGGGGACTACCAACTATGCTGTCCTTACCCTAGTAGGTCGAGGCTAGCTACCTCGGATTTACTTAGGGATGCGCGCTTATGATGTATGTATGTGGTACAAGCCAGGGCCCAATGATATGATAAATATGTTTAAGCATTAAAAGTATGTTTTAAAAGGTTAAGCATCCTTATATATATATATGCATTTGCCACATGCATCCATCCATGTTATGCATTATGTTATGAAAAGTATGTTTATGAAAGGTATGTTTATGAAGGTATGGTTATGCCATGATTTATTTATGTTTATGCCATGATTTATTTATGTTTATGCCATGATGTAATTAGGTTTATGCCATGATTTATCTATGTTTATGCCATGATTTATTTATGTTTATGCCATGATGTAATTAGGTTTATGCCATGATTTATTTGTGTTTATGCCATGATTTATTTATGTTTATGCCATGATGTAATTATGTTTATGCCATGATTCATTTATGTTTATGCTAAGTTAGAATGCCATGATCTTATTTATGTCCATGTTAAGTTTGGACCATGATTTAAGTAGGTTTGTGCTAAGATAGAATGCCATGATTTTATTTAGGTTCATGCTAAGAATGGTTGTGAGGTTATGTTTATTATGTTATGTCTATGCCAAGTATTATGCCATGCTATGGATGTTTACGATGTTGATGTCTATGCCAAGTATTATGCTATGCCATGAATGTCTTATGGTTATGTTTATGTCATGCTATGAATGTGATGAAGCTATGGCTATGTCATGATGAAAGTATGCTATGTGATGATAAGACTTATGTTCTAAGTAAAGCACTAAGTATGCTAATGTTTCATATGCTCATGATAATTGATGAATGGTTTTAGTGAGTAGGAAAGAGTCTTACTAAGCCTGTGTGCTTATAGTCTTATTGTCCTTATACCGCAGATCACGCAAGGGGACAGTAAGGAAGCAGCAGGAGGGCGTCAAAGAATGTGTGTGATAGTGACTTGGCCAAGAGACCATATGTTTGCTGGTCTTATGATAGAACTTTACCTTTACTATTAAGTACTTGAATATGACTCTATGACATGATGCTAAAGTATGACACGAGGCTAAGTATGACATGATGCAAAAATATGACATGATGCTAAGTATGATATGATGCTAAGTATAAAGTTAATACGTCAAGTTCCCATGTTATGATGCTAGGAATGGTAGTAAGTGCATGTAGGTGTAAGTCTAAAGGTTTCCGCTGTATTATGATGTCTACATGCCCTAAGTAAGTATGTTAACGTAACGCCGCTTTATGGAAAGAAAAAAAAACGGGCGTTACAAACTTAACTTGTGTTAAGTGTTAAGTTGGGAATAACTTAACGTGGTATTGGCAATGAGAATTGAAAATTGAGAAAAAAACATAGGTTAAGGGGGAGGTTGCCTCTTGTTTGTTATGCTTTGTTTTTCAATTGCTATTGCTATTGTTATTGCTATTGTTGTTATGTTTACCTAACTTAACATATTGCCACACATCAAAAAGGGGGAGATTATTGGGGCAATCGACCCTAAGATGATCTGGAGGATAATGGGGTTTTGATGTGTGTGGTCAATATGGTTAAGTTAGGGTTTGTTGTTGGACTAACATGTGTATGTGAGTGTGCAGGTTTGCAGGTACACATGGACTTGGTTGATGTCTTCAGGTGAAGGGTGGCATGGAGGCAAGCTGGAGGCTTGTGTGTATTGGGATCTTCAGGCGACATAAACACAAAAACGCAGCGGAAACAAGATCCCTCGAGCGATCCATGCGAAAGAAAAACTCGTACGAAATCATATATCTAATAGATCTATCTAAAGCGTATACCTTTGGAGCGTGCCCTTACGTTTATCCCACTCGTTCAAGCGCCGCTGGATCTCTTGCACGTTCAAGTGTCCGTGCCTCTATTCGTATCCACACGAACACGATATCTCTACTTCGGAGAAGAACTACCTTAGTTGTGCTAGCAACTTGAGGTAGTTCACAAAACACCATGAACCCAAGATGTGGGTTTCGGCCAAGATGGAGAAGAGAAGGAAGAGGGGAAAGAAAATGAGAAGTTGTCATCCAAATGACAAGGGAAAAACTCTTTTATACTCATATCATGAGGAGTTTTTGCCTTTTAAACTTCCCTTCATTAAACATTTTAATGTAACTCTCTAACTTTTCATGTAACACTCTAATGGTGAGAAACTCTCCATCTTCCTCTCTTATTAATTCATTAAACATTTTAATGAATTAATATTTCATCCAAATGTGGTTGAGTCTAATCTAAATGAGTTTAACTCAAATTAGATCTCAATCCATAATCCAATTGGATTCACTTGAGTCTAACTCAATTAATCCAATTCCAATTAAATCTTAGCCAAATCAAGATCAATTAATCTCCGAAGCATCGTGTCCTTAGTGTGTGACCCAATAGGCTCTCGTAATATTGGCAATGTGTCTAAACCAATTTAGACACAAAAGCAATGAGCGGCATCTAGCAATGCATCAATGCTACCCAAGTAACAAGAAAGTCGAGATCCGACTTAACCTCCGTGACTATGGCAATGTATGACCTTGTCCTTCTATCCTTGATATCTAGATTGACTAATGAGGCATAGAACGTGTCATCCTCAATCAATCTTGTGTTTCTTGATCCCCGAGTAAACTCACTCAAACAAATGAGCTCAATATCTCATATTGATTCATTTGAGCATGACCATGCGTTTTAGCAGTCCTACTCGATCAAGGGGCCCACAGATATCACTCCTGTCATATGGGAGGGATAGATCCCATCTACATCACTCACATCCCTCCGTATAATTCATTACATACCCAGTGATTGCCTTTATAGTCCACCCTATTACGGGTGACGTTTGACGATACCAAAATACATAACTGTTTATGTAGGGAACCGTAATGAATTCAGGTCTAAGGACTATTCATACCAATAGTCACATAAGAAAGTTTATGACACTCATATATATCTATGAAACTTTCTCATGGCGGGTCATTCAGTACACATTCTCCAATGTATACCCATGTATCAACTTGATATCACATATCCATGACTTGTGAGCTCAAGTCATCAGTTGACCTACATGGTAGTCTCCATGTATTAATATTGTCCTTGAATATTAATACTTGACTAGAAATGATTTAGAGTAGTGTTATCTACATTATCTCACTATCGATTCAACCAATCGATATAATGTAGATAAGAACCTACTACTCAAGGACATTATTATACTTAGTTATTTGGCACAAATACAAAGTAAGTATAATAACCAAACATGTCTTTATTAATGATAGAATATGATACAAAAATGTCCCCAGTCAATCATCACATAATTGGCTCTAGGGCTCCTACTAATAGTGTGCGCATCCGAGGGACCGTGGATAGCAGGGACGATGAGACGAGGGACGCAGACTTCGAGGCATACGTGAAGGATAGCATGGAGGCAAGCTGGAGGCTTGCGTGCGCATCCGAGGGACGAGGGCCGAAGATGAAGAGGGCGTGAAGGCAACAGTTGAGGTTGCTGGTGAAGAGTTGACTAGGTTGTGAGGGTCCTAGTGTGAGTCGTTGTACTCGGGAACTAAGTCGGGAGGGTTCGAGTGCGGAGTGAAATGTACTCAGGGAGTGTAACCCTAGGCTTAGTTTCAAACCAGTCGACTGCCCCAGGGGCAGTCGACTGGTGTTGACTGGAATAGTTGCTAGATTCGAACGTTGTATTGTAATAGACGAATCTGAGTGGGACCAGTCGACTGCCCCAAGGGCAGTCGACTGGTAGCGACTGTTTCAGACTCGAGCTCTATTTAAAGGAGCTTGTTTCATGCTACTATCTCTTAGCGAAACTTGCTTGGTCAAAGCTTGTTAGTAGCCTGTTGTGGTCAGATAGTGTCCTAGAGTTGTGGAGAGATTTCTCCACCCACAAGGAGCTACGCGATCTAGCCGGAGGTGCTTTGGGGAATCATCCACCGACGGATTAGGGATCGCCCACCTTACGGGCAGCCGTGGAGTAGGAGTTTATCTCTGAACCACGTAAATCGTGAGTGTTCTTTGTTGTTAGTTTTATTTTTACTTAGTATATTCCGCTTGCGCACTAACAATGTAGGTAGAAGAATTGAAAAGTGCTATTCACCCCCCCTCTAGCATACGACAATGATCTTACACAGTAGGCAACCAAGTGGCCGAGGTGAAGGGAGACCAGTTGGTGTCTCGGTGATGCTACAACGGGGAAGTCAGATCGGAGTCCCGCAAGAACCTGAAGTCATAGGAAGCCCTGCAAATCGATCTCGCTGACCCACGAGAAGAAGAAGGGCCCAGGGAGGAAAGGAGGAAAATGATCAGGAGCAATGGATCGACCTATACCTCGTGTTCGAAGTCCGCGACAAAGTAGCTACTCGGAGAGGGGCGTACAGGCAGCGCATGCGGCGAGCGTACCATCGTTGAGTGATCGTCCGACACTCTCAAGTCGGGGACAAGGTCGGGAAGCGATTAAAGCCCGTAGGAGAGCCCGAGAAGCTGGAGCCACAGTGGAGCAGGCCTTACCTCATCATCAGAAATCTAGCCGGAGGTAGCTACCATCCACAGGAGGACAGGGGCAAAGAGCTGAAGAGGCCATGGCATACCAACTATCTCCAACCCTATAATACACGGTGAGATTTGCGAGATATAGCATGTACTTGTTTATGTATTCTTGCTGCCTTGCAGAATACATGAGTCGTCTCATCATAAAAGTGTCAATACATCTGTCTAAAACCCTACTACCTCGCGGTGCTACAGATGCCCAAGGTGAGTAGGCTTGGTCGCGGTGTTGCGGATGCCCGACCAAGAGCTGTAAAACCCTACTACCTCCTAGGTGAGTATGCTTGGTCTAGGTGCCGCGGATGCCGGACAAAGAGCTGTAAAACCCTACTACCTCCGATGTGAGTAGGCTTGGTCTGGATGCAGCGGATGACCGACCAAGAGCTGTAAAACCCTACTACCTCCGAGGTGAGTAGGCTTGGTCTGGATGCAGCGGATGACCGACCAAGAGCTGTAAAACCCTACTACCTCCGAGGTGAGTAGGTTTGGTCTGTGTGTTGCGGATGCCCGACCAAGAGCTGTAAAACTCGACTACCTCTGAGGTGAGTAGGCTTGGTCTGGGTGTTATGGATGCCCGACCAAGAGCTGTAAAACCCTATTACCTCCGAGGTGAGTAGGCTTAGTCTGGGTGCTGCGGATGCCCGACCAAGAGCTGTAAAACCCTACTACCTCCAAGGTGAGTAAGCTTGATCTGGGTGCTGTGGATGCTCGACTAAGAACTATAAACCCCTACTACCTTCAAGGTGAGTAGGCTTGGTCTGGGTGTTGCGGATGCCCGACCAAGAGCTGTAAAACCCTACTACCTCCGAGGTGAGTAGGCTTGGTCTGGGTGCTGCGGATGCCCGCCCAAGAGTTGTAAAACCCAACTACCTCACGGTGCAGTGTCGATGATTGTCTCGGCTGGGGCATCCTGGCCTGCGCGGCTTCACCAGGGGCCCCTCTAGGGGTTTCTTACTCATTGGTCTGAATTGTTGCTTGTCAACATCCTTGCTCCTTGAGTTGAGGAAAACCACTGGCTCGTCAATTTTCATGTTCCTCCCATCATAAGGAGCCAAACCAAAAAAGATACTCAGGACAGTAAGTCAAAAAATGTTTTCATTACAATCAAAATGATTACATTAGGAATGATGGAGAAGATACTAAGACCAAATAGAGAAAAGGCAAGGTCCAGGATGGAAGAGGGTTCTATATTATCTACAACTCCTTGTCCTCTGGCGGGAGCTCCTCCCAGACCTGGCCAATGCTCATGAAACTCAAGTCGGTGTCCGACGGCAAGAGTTGGGACCTCCTCAGTTGATCGATGGCCCCGTGGAAGCCCTGCTTTAAACGCTTCATTACCTGGCCGACAAGGATATCGCCGAACTCGTCCGACTCCAGGAACCTAGCCTTGAATTTTGCCTCGGCCTCCTTGGGACGCGATGCCTCGGTAGCCTAGAGATTGCTCAATTCGGCCTCGGCTGCCTCCCTGGCCATCTTTAGCTGAGCCACCTCAGAAGGCATTTTGTCCTGGTCTTCTAGGGCCTCTTTGAGTCTTTCTGAGGTGGCCATGGCTTCCAATCGGGCTTGAGCCGTGCCCTCCTCTAGGTCGGTCAAGCGATCAGCTGCCATCATGATGTCAGATTCCTTCTGGGCTAGCTAGTGCGCTTGGTCTTTAATGCGCTCATTTAACTTTCCGGTCGTAGTCTCCAGGAGTCGGGCATCCTCTGACAGCTTCTTCTGGGGCGCTTGGAGTTGGTCCTGCTCCTGAGTCACCCTGAGCAGGTCGTCTGTGAGGGTCACTGCTCTCTCATACACCAACCACTCCCGGTGGCGGGAACTATGTAAGGACAACTCCAGAGCCAGCAAGATCTCCAGCTAATGCTTCACCTTCATTCGGAGAGCTATGCTGACCTCCGCTTGCATGAGACCCTCTCTATGGGTGTGGTCGGCATGGGGCTCCGCTTTTAGTGCTCGGCAGGTCAATGCCTCAACCTCCCTCCAGGAGTATAAGTGGAGGCCGGTGGTCAGGCAGTCTTGGGTCGACTATCATAGTGCCAAGGAGTTATAAGGTATAAGGGGAAGTTGTTGGAAACGAGATGGCTATAGAGGGGGGGGGGGGTGAATATAGACAGACACAATTTCTAAGCTCTTTTCGAATCTTCTCTGCACTTAAGTTAGTAGCAGCGGAAACAAAACAAATGCAGAGAAGCAAACTTAACAAAACTGTAGAAACAGAGAATACAAACCAAGGATCGCTAACAAGAATCATTTACAAGGTTCGGGGATAACTTGCCCCTACTTCTTGGCGTGCCCGTGAGGTGGGCGATCCCTTGATCGTCGGCAGATCAAGCCCCGGTGAACTCCGGATAGTAGCAGCCTCCTTCTCGGTGGAGAAACCTCTCCACAAGCTGTCTCACAGATGGATACAATCTTAAAAGCTCACGAGACACTCGAGAAGACAAGCTCACAAAGATGTACAAGAAAGCTCAAGAACAAAGCAACAGAGCACGAACACAGCCCAGCCAAACTTCTCCTAGTTTTCTGTCTTGTTCGCCTCTACTTCCATCTTTGCCACTTAAGCTCCTGCTCCACGTCGCCAGCTCCATCAGCACCACTGACTCACACCCTGACCCACTGACCTCTCTGAGCACTCAGTCCACTGGACACTCCTCCAGCTGAGCCTCCGTCAGTTGCCAGCCGCGCCTTCGTCAGTTGCCAGATGCGCCAGACGCCGTTGAGACCTGAAAACACAATAGATCCAAACCTACTCCAAGGAAAGCCTCCCATTGACCCTCCTTGAGTGTTTGAATCACCTGCTATCACCTGCACACTCCAACAGAGGCTTAGCAATGCATATCAAAAAGAAATCAGCAAGTAGCAGAGAATCGACAGTGAAAACAGACTTCTGACAGCATATTTGAATTAAAGTGATCGGTCATCGGACCGATCCAGGGCGTGTGGGTCGGTCACCAGACCGATCCACTGATTCGCTGGGATTCCCAGCTCTCGCGGCTATACACGCCTGATTGGTCACCCGACCGATCAGAGTGAAGCCTGATCGGTCACCAGACCGATCAGAGTGAAGCCTGATCGGTCACCCAAACCGATCAGGACAGATGAACAGTGATTTTTTAATCAGATCCAAAGTCCCTGATCGGTCACCAGACCGATCCAGGACTTTGATCAGCAAGGGAACTCACTCACTGTTTGCTCCCTGATCGGTCACCAGACCGATCAGGAGCAAGACAGCAAGGAAGCAGCCTGCTCCCTGATCGGTCACCGGTCCGATCAGGAGCCACACAGTAGATTCCCAATCTCACTGTGCGCTCCCTGATCGGTCACCAGTCCGATCAGACATAGCTGGATCGGTCACCAGACCGATCCACTAAGGAGCAGCGTGCCAATGTCCCTGATCGGTCACCAGACCGATCCAGTGACTCAACCCTAGCCCTCCAAGCTAGGAATTCATCCACCTTAACCCTCCAAGCTAAGGATTTTTCCATCTAACTCTTCAAGTTGGGAATTTGCACCTAACCCTCCAAGTTAGGACTTTTCACCTAGCCCTCCAAGCTAGGACTTTTCACCTAGCCCTCCAAGCTAGGACTTTTCACCCAACTCTTCCGAGTTAGAACATCATCCAACCTAGCCCTCCAAGCTAGGCACCTGACCCTCCAAGCCAGGACTTTTTCACCTAATTCTCCAGGATGGGAATTTGCACCTAACCCTCCAAGTTAGGACTTTTCACCTAGCCCTCCAAGCTAGGACTTTTCACCCAACCCTTCCGAATTAGGACTTTTCCAACACCTGGCTTCACTCACCAGGACCCGGCTTCACTCACCGGGATTTCCATCACCTGGCTTCACTCACCAGGACCCGACTTCACTCACCGGGATTTCCATCACCTGGCTTCACTCACCAGGACCCGGCTTCACTCACCGGGATTTCAACCTAGCTTCACAAGCTAGGACCTGGCTTCACTCACCAGGATTTCATGCCCAGTCCCCGACCAGGACTTTAACCCAAATTCGCTCAACCAAACTTAAATCATTGTCAAACACCAAAACAACAACCGGGCTAGACTGCATCAACAGAAGTAATCTATGAAACCAGGAACGCTTACCTTCAAGAGAGATTCACGGAGAGTGGTGAGAGGCCCGGAAGAAACTTGCACAGCTTCCCCTCCTGAGACTCCTCGACTCCTTGGGGCGTCAACTCGGCTCACAGAGGGTAAGGAGTCTCTGCGCGTGGGGAGTGGTTGGATAGTAGGAGCTCTAGGTCGCATTGTGGAAGGGCCTGAGTCGTCCTCCTCATAACTAGAAGCCCCCTCGAAAGAGAGGCCCTCGGTAGGGGCCTCCTTAACGAGGGCCTCCTTAAAGTGCACCGGGGGGAAAGACTATGCAGTAGCCTTCAAGGCTGCATCAAGCCTTTTGCGTAGGCGGTCATGCTGCATCCGAGGTTGGGTAGGCAATGATAGATCGAATGCGTCCGCTAGAGGGGGTGAATAGCGTTTCTTCGAAGCTTTCTTCCTACACGGTTAGTTTGCGCAGCGGAAATAATAATAAACAAAACTAACAATGAAGAACAAACGCTAACAACCTGATTTACTTGGTATCCACCCCGGACGGGTGACTAATCCAAGAATCCGTCGGTGGATCAACCCCCGGATAACCTCCGGCTAGATCTGTCACTCCTTGTGGGTGGAGAAACCTCACCACAACACTTCGAACGCTCTCTGATCACAATAGACTACTAACTCACTTTACCCAAGCAAGTTTCGTCAAACAAGCTAGTAGGAAACGAGCCCCTTTAAATAGGGCTCGAATCTGAAACAGTCGCTACTAGTCAACTGCCCCTGTGGCAGTCGACTGGTCCCACTCAGATTTGACCGTTACATCACAACATTCGAATCTGCCAGCCTATTTCAGCCTATACCAGTCGACTGCCCCTAGGGCAATCGACTGAGCCACACCTAAGCCTAGGGTTTCACTCCTGAGTACAAGTCGCTCCGTACTCAAACCCTCCTGGCTTAGCCCCTGAGTCTAAACACTCATACTCAGACCCTCACAACTCAGTTGACTCTTCACTAGCAGTCTTGACTGTTGCCTTCACACCCTCTTCATCTTCGGCCCCCGTCTCTTGGATGCGCACGCAAGCCTCCAGCTTGCCTCCATACCACCCTTCACGTACGCCTCGAAGTCCATGTCTCTCAGCTCATCATCTCTGCTATCCAACGGTCCCTCGGATGCACACAAGCCTCCAGCTTGCCTCCATGCCATCCTTCACCTAAAGACATCAACCAAGTCCATGTGTACCTGTACACCTGCACAATCATGTACACATATGAGAACAACACACATCCTAACTTAATCATATTGCCCATACATCCAAAATATCATGATCCTCCAGATCATCTCAGGGCCGATTGCCCCAACAGGCAATGCCTATTTGCCTTTCTGGGCCTCGGAAGAGTCGACCAGGGAGGAGCCAGTGGCCTGACCTCCTGTCTCTATAGGGGCAGTCCGCTGGGAAGGCAGAGACGGGAGGACAGTATTCTCATCACCGAAGATGGGAAGGCCCTCCTCAGGGATAGGAGAGAGTGTGCTAGGGTCGATGTGACACAATCTTTTCCGTCTCAGGGCCAGGTCTCCCGGGATTTTCCTCTTTTGCCGCCCAGAGAATTTGGGTACTGGCGGGTCGATGAGAGGCAATGACTTCTCCATAGCCTCCCCTGTATGGACGGTAGCAAGAGGTGGATCATTCCTCGAAGGGACGCTAGTCTCCGGGTTGATAGACGGACCCGGCGTCCCTTGGTCGGCAAGTGTCTGAGGCACTGCAAGAGCCTCTGTCCACTCCGACGCTGCATGTTCACCGGGCGATTCGACAGTCTCCTCCAAGGCCTCGGCCGAGGCAGAGGGTGAGGCAAGAGGGACTGGAGGAGGATCCAGGGCCCCCTTGTTGGCTTCATCCCACTTGATGAGCCGGTTCATCACCTTCGAGAGCATGATTTTCTCTGCAATAGACGGGCAACAGAGCATCAGTTAAAATTAACGAGCATTGATAGAAATGACAACTTACCGAGGTTGGAACTGATGCGGAGGACTTTAGGGTTGAGGCCCGCTCGATACATGAGCACCTCACTATGTACCAGACCCGGGCCACTAAACTCAATGCCAGAGAGAATGCCCCTAGCTCGCTGGTAGGCGGGATCCTACTGAAAGTTCCTTAGTTCAGGGGGAGCAGGCAGATTCTCCGTCCAACGATGGGAACTGAAAGGACGGTGGGATAATCGGATGAAGAAAAACTTCTCCTTCCACCTTTATGAGAAGAAGGGAACCCCCCTAAGAACCTATGGCTGGGGCGTACTGTAATGCTAAACACCCCTCACGAGCCAATCGGAACAAAGAAGGAATGGAAAAGGCGAGGGGTCAAGGGAATGTCAAAAAGTTTAAAAATGATGTACGCCCCGCCCATTTGAGCAAAGGCGTTGGGAGTCATCTGGTGGAGAGGGATATCAAAATAGGAGGATACATTCATGAAGAAAGGAGGGATAGGGAAACGAAGTCCCGACTCTACTTGCCCTAGGAATAAGGTAAAGAACCCTAGAGGAGGTTCTATCGGTGACTGGTCCACCCTAGGGATCACCACCACCATCTCAGCCGGAATGCCATAAGTCTCACCGGCCGCTTGTAGAGCTTATGGCCTTACTCTAGCGGAGACGGACTCGTACTACTCTACTTGGTAGCCCTCCTCTGGAACCTCACTCCTACCCTAGTCTTTCTTGCTTTCCTTACCTATGGCTCCTAAGGAAGAAGACAAGAAGGAAGTAGAAGACTTACGCGTGAGAAGGAGTCCTTAGGGAAGAAGACGAAGACGATGTCTGCTAAGCGATGAAGTCGGAAGGTGGTTGAACGTCTTCTCCTCCCCTTTTTATAGGGAGGAAGCCGCCTGCGTGTGTACAATAGGGGCAAGACGCGTGGACGATGGGAGATAGCTACATCAAGGCGTCACTACTAAGTAGTCGTTTGATGTGAGCCTGCCACGCATGTCAGCCGGAGCTGCGCATGTCAGCAAAAGATCCCGAAGAGAGAAGTTGGGGTACGTGGCAGGGGTGAATTCGCGAAGGGGTTTTGTCTCCATTAAAGAGCTCCATGCGCTTTTATGGGTGATAGATGGCTATCATTGCTGTGCCTCGAGAATTGTAAAAGCCTTTTAGGAAGGCTAATTCAAAAAGAGATTGCCTCATACCCCGGGATGAATGTTTCGATTCCTCGGACCTAACGTGCCGCCAATGAAATAGTAAAGGGTGCAGGGACCCCCCATAACATAGCTTCTTCGTTACAACACTAGTCTAATCAGTCAGTCACACTTCCTTCGATTAGACTTAAAGGGAGGGACTTGTGATAGGATTGAGCACCCCGTGGCTGACACGTGGACTGAAGAAGGTCTACCGAGTCTAGACGACTCTCTTTCCTTGACTCTCGAGGCCCCCTCGGGAAGGTAGATTCCCGAGATCACCTCGGGTAGACAAACTCTTGAAGATAGCTCCAGGACGACACACGCTCGAGATCACCTCGGGAGATCAGGGCCCCGAGATCACCTCGGGAAGGCGAGTGCCCGGGATCCCCCCAAGCCAAAGGAGCCCGAGATCACCTCGGGGTAGCGGAGCCCAAGGATCACCCTATCCAGTAGCCCGACCTCAGATAACCATCCCCTTTCTTCGGATCTATGGATAATTACCACTAGTAATTACGGGATAATCATGACCCATAATATGCGGTCATTAAAGCCTTAATTATTGCAACGGCACAGATTTAATGGCTGCGAGGACCGTTTCAAGGATTATCCAATAACCGACAATTGAGGGGACTTGGACAAGAATATGGGGACACGTGTGACTGTCGCCTCAGGTATAAAAAGTAATCCAACCCCCCAGGTACGGGGTTACGCTCATTCTGACTCACATACTTCTCTTTATTTCCTTCCATCGATGACATTTTCTAGGACTGACTTGAGTGTTGGAGCGGGCTCCACCGAGCAATCTCCGGCATGTTCCCATTAACGCTCGTGTTAACCTCGCAGGGTGGGAGCTCCTCCTCTCCCGTCATCATCCTCGTGGGCTGAACTCTGATGACTGGCTATCGATGTCGATTCCTTCCAGAACATCGGACTTTGGATGCACATGATGGGATGAATGCTAATAACATTGATGATTGAATGAATAAATGAATCCGTCATCTAGAGGACTCTATTTATACAAGGGAAGAGGTGAGGTACCCTTTGTTGAGTGGGTGTGACCTTTAGTTTAGGATTAATCTGGTTTGTAAGATAGCTCTTTGATCTCATCCATTATATCTGAATGGTTGTAATCTTTCAGATATTCCTTTGATCTCAGCCGCCAGATTTGATCGGACGCTTCAGATTAAGTCTCTCTTCACCAACGATTAGATCATGACTCTTCATGATCACGTCACTTGCGATCCATCACCCATCTTTGATTCAATGGTTGTCATTTGTTTGCCCAATCAGCAGTCCAGTCATTTCTCTCCTTCTATCTGAGTGTCACATAGGCACTGCCACATCACATGCCACGTCACCCAAGCACCACGTAGGTACTGCAACGTCACCGACACATCACCCGAGTGTCACGTCAACTGGAGCATAAATTCAAGCTCCTCGCGATGATGCGTACGTGCGAAGTGCACCAACAAAGCGCCCATTGCGCATGTGCGCGCGTGGCTGGTGGCAGGCTCGCAGGTGCGAGCACTTGCTCGCTTATGAGAAGAGACCACTTGTATTTCTTTTTAATTCCATTAACACATGAATACATATAAGGAAGTAAATCCCTTCAAAAATTTCAGATATGAGACTAATCCCTATCTACTTTCTTTTATGCAAATTTTGGGCAAACTTTAAACAATTAATTTCTTATTCACCCGTAATCAATTTTAAGCAAATTAATAGTCTAAATTTATCTACGTGAAATATAGATTTCATTTTTGAAGTCAATTTTGGCTTTCATCGATTGATGACACCTCGATTTTCCTTTGTAAAATCGTATTTGGTCTTAATTATTTTAAGCATCAAATATCCAACAATCCCCCACATGAATGAAAATTAATGCATGTATGCATGCTGACACTTTACAAGAGTCCAATCGATAAGTCAATGCATCGAGAGAGGTAGCTTGTGACTTTGAACCTTCCGTAGTGGAATACTATCAAGCATACTAGGTTGCGCAGTGATGTAATGTCTTGAACTGCTCAGCTGTTTATGTATACTAAGACAATAGCACCCACACAAGGACTTATTTCACCTACTTTTGGTTCTTATGGTTGGTTCCGTTTTGGCCATAGACACCATCTTGGATTCATGATTATTTCATTGAAGTGGCCTGTCTTTACACTCATATAAGTGGCGCTTCTATCAAGAGTATCCCACCATACTCCACCTTACAAAGGTATAGAAGTCATTAAAAGCATAAGTTTAACCTCATTACAGTGGTAGGACATCACATATTTATCCTAGGACTGAGATAGAGATAATATATCTCGTGTGTTATAACACAAGTTCTGAAACTTTGTTGTCCCATTAAACCAAGATCTTGGGATCTCCAATCAACAAGGTTGGATTACCACTACTGTCATTTTAGTTATAGATTTTTAATCTCATTTCTCTTAATGAGCAGTATACTTAATCTCGATTTAGCCCCTTCGTAAGAGGATATGCCAAATTATCTTTGGACTTAACATATTCGATTGCAATTAGTCCATTCCGCAGCCATTCAGCTTCCTCAGTTGCTTTGTCTAGTGCTATAAACTCGGACTCCATAGTTGACCGAACAATGCACATTTGCTTAGTAGACTTCCAAAATACCGCTCCCCCACCGATCATGAATACATATCTATTAGTGGATTTGGAGTCTTTTGTATCTGACATCCAATTAGCATCACAATATCCCTCTAAGACAGTGGGATATCTTCCATAATGTAATTCGTAGTTCATAGTATATTTCAAATATATAAGAACTCGCATCAGTGCTTTCCAATGGGTGTCGTTTGAATTACTCGTAAAATGACTCAGCTTGTTGACCATACATGCAATATCCGGATGTGTGCAGTTTATAAGATACATTAAGCTTCCTATTATCCGAGAATATTTCAATTGCGATATTGGCTCACCATGATTTTTCGCTAAGTGTTGACTTAAATCCATAGGTATTTTCACTTTAGAGAGATCGTACGCATTGAATTTTTCAATATTGATTCTACATAGTGGGATTGTGTCAGAACTATCACATCAGATGTCCTGAGAATTTTAATTCCCAATATAACATCTTCTCGACCCATATTTTTCATATCGAAATTGTTGATCAACATTCTCTTTGTATTTATGATTATCTCATGATTATTGCCCATTATAAGCATGTCGTCTATGTATATACAGACGATTACATGACCTTTAGGTGTGGTTTTGCTCGAACAATTTCTCAACTATAATCTGTTTGCTCCGACGTGGCTCTGAGCTTTGATCGTGAATAGTCCATTTACGATAACTAAGTTTTGAAACGTCTTGTTCATTAGAATATCCGTTCTAATCACTTTGAATGTTCCCTTCTTATTTGGGAATATGTTTTTAAAGAATATTGCATTCCGGGATTCTATGGTTGTTCCCACATGAATATCTGGAATGTCTGACTTTTGAACTATGAAACGATATGCACTGCTGTTATGGCCATATCTGAAAAATATCGCATTGAATGTTTTAGGTCCGATCTTTACTTGCTTTGGCTTGGGTACTTCGACCTTTACCAAATAGCCCCACACTTTCAACTATTTGTATGATGACTCTCAGCCTTTCCATAGTTCTTATGACGTTTTATCATTTTTCTTATATGGGATTTTATTAAGAATGTGATTTTCCGATAATATAGCTGTTGGACCGGTGCCGTCGATAGAGGGGGGGGGGGTGAATATCGACCGTGAAAAACTCTCACGGAAACTTTGTAGAAAAACTCGAATCGTTCTGAACTTAGAACGTTAGTAGCACAGCGGAAAAGTAAAATAGAAATAAAAGTAAGACAGGGACACAACGGGATTTATTTACTTGGTTCCCAACCCCCCAGGGGTCAGTACGTCCAAGGCCTATGTACTCGGCGTGAGTCCACTATTGGTCTCCTTTTTAGAATTTCCGGAGGTGAAGAAAACCCGTCTTATAGTGTAACAGTACAAGCACAAGTACAGAAAATTAAGTACGGAAAACTAAATGCAAACCGAACAAAACAAAGTTGAAGCTCGGCCGATCTGGACCTCCGAAGTGCCGCGCACTTCCTCCTGGAGCCTCCTGGTCGTAGAGCCTCGTCTTTAGCGCATTGTCGTTGGTCAGAATGATCAGAATGACACTTAGCAGTTGTGTTTGAAGTAGAGGGGTCGAAACCCCTTATATAGGCTTCATACGGGCGCCCTGGACGCTGGGGGCGCCCCGATAAACCCGGTCAAACCTTATCCCTGCGCCGACCTCGTCGCAGCTGATAAAGCCTTTGACCAAGGCGCCCCGGACCTCCCGGGCGCCCTCATGAAGGCTTATATGTGTTTCGAACTCAAAACAACAACTACAGCTTTGAACCTGGGCGCCCCGGACCTCCCGGGCGCCCCGGACCTCCCGGGCGCCCCGGACCTCCCGGGCGCCCCGGACCTCCCGGGCGCCCCGGACCTCCCGGGCGCCTCGGACCTCCCGGGCGCCCCGGACCTCCCGGGCGCCCCGCTTGAAGCCTGTTCTGCCTTCAACACTATACTGCCTTTTTCTGCTTTAGCTTGGGCGCCCCCAACACTGGGGGCACTCTGGATGATGGGGGCGCCCCCACTGATGGGGGTGCCCTGCTTCTGGGCCTCCAGCCACCTGCTTTGTCTTCCAATCTTGGTACCTGCAAGATACACAAACACAAAGCACATATACATATAATATTAGCCTTAAGGACTTGGTTCGGACTTCGGATCTCCACGAAACCCTTGGTCGAACCGACGCAAGTTCTCACCCCCCGAGAACGCACCTTTCACCTACTCCTTTCAGGAGACGGTTGCCACCCAGTCCTTCGGGTGGACTTTTGCTTAGCCTCCGATTACTCCGGATGTAAAATACGGTGATTCGAAAATCCGGACCAGAAAATTTTTTCGGAATTTTTCCGGATTGAGTTTAGGGCTTATCAAATTAGAGAAAAAGGTTTAAGGTGAATTCTTAAACTATGAAGGGTTAAATTGCTTTATGTAGTCCTAAAGGTCTAAACTGGAAATTGTATCTAAATATTTGAGGACTTGCTTGAGTTTTGGCTAAAGCTTAGGGGTTAAGAGGATAAATTATCTAATCCTAGAGATGTGATGTGGATTACAAATAAATTGGAACGTTAAATGACTAAACCCCTTCCCCTAAGGGTAGGGTTTGAATTTCTGAAAGTAGAGGGACCTTTTTGCAAAAAGCCCCCTTTGGTATTAAAACTCTCGACCGACCCTTTTATTTTGCCCTAGCCGTTGCCGAAGTCAAGCGCCGCCCGTTCCTCCTCTCGCCCGAAACCTAGCCGTAGCGCCCGATCCCTTCTTTCTTCACCCGCAGCGACGCCACCCCACTTCGCTCGATTCCCCCTCCTCCACGCGAAGCCACTGCTCTCTAGCCAAATCACGATGATTCCCTCACTAGATCCATACGGCTAGAAGATAGGATAGGCGACGATCTATGGAGACCTCGTTTTTCCTCGCGAGCATCGCAAGGTTGCATCAATGGAGATACAGTCCTAGATCTTTGCTCTTCCCATGTGGCGACTCTCACCATTTCACACTAGAGGTTGGCCATGGAGGTGGAGCTGCCATGGGGTGAAGGGGCACTAGTAGGGATTCTCACTGAAACTGCCGATCCCAGGTAAGCTTTGAGTGCTATAGGTTTTTGTTCTTGTATAGATTTGATGTTTCATTCGATTAGAATTGGAACTCACCGTTGGAATGGGATTTGATTTTTTCTATGTCTCCTTCATCGTGAGATTGCTGTGGGCGATTGGGTGTTCTGTTTTGTATCTCCACGCTGTGAGAGTGTGTTGGAGCGTTTTCCTGTTGCTTGTCTGTTCGGTTTGTGTATTTTCATCGGGATATCATTTTTGTAATGAGTTTGGTGTGGATCAGAAACTGAATTGTTGTATTGGATTTGATTAGTTGATTTCCATGGATCCTCTAATTCTACTGTGAGTTGGGTTCTCTAGATTTCTTGATGTGGATAATTTCTTGGTTCATGATCTGTGTTATGGGTTGCGGGAATGAATTTTTGGTGGTGAATTGCTCTGGTTGGGATCCTAGGGTTTTCTATAGCAACCTAGGTTGAGTGGTGGTAATCTTGGAATTGAAGGATGAATTGGTTTTCTGATCACATTATTGTTTGATGAGGATTTTGATTTTTGATCCACTGTCCTGTTCTGGTTGCCGTGAGAAACAGTTGCTACTTGGCAAGTTAATTTGGATTTGGGATTGCTATTTCGTTTGATAGTTGTATTGTAATCATGAACTTCAATTTGTGTATGGTTTGGAGCAACTTTGAGGCTTTACCTTGTGGATGAATTTTGGTTTCGATTTGTATGGGAATCCTTGCCATTGGTTAGTGGTTTACTGATTTTGGTGTGGAATTTAACTTAGTTCTATGTTTTGATATCTTTTGAAATTAAGTCTTCGATCTTAGTTGCTGCCTTTCTTGGTTTAGTGTGGGGGATTAAATTGAGGTTTGATGGCTATGGAATTGTGTATGGATCACTCACGTGTCGAGCGGTATTCCTAGAATTTGGATTTTTACTTGTCATCTAGTTTGATATCTTGTTGTGTGTGGAGATTAGTTTGGAATGAATTGTGAGTTGGGATAGGTGGTAGATCACGACTGAGTGATCATCTAGGTTAAACTTAGATAATGCCTAAATTTGAAACCTAATTCCAACTTGGTTAATCATTTATTTAGACGTAATTAACTGGAAAGGAAATGACTAGGTTAACCCGAGCATGGTTTAGGGATTTATTAGCTATCTATCATTTGTATAATAGCTAATTAAATGCATCCTTGATACAGGAGCCTGATTGGATTATTGACGGGTGATTCTTTCTGCTTGTGATACAGACTTCTACTCTTGGAGGCGGGTACCCCTTGACTTATCTTGTTGATATTGTCATATTGTTATGCATAGACTGTTATAGATAGCAGAAAGTTTATACGCTACCCTGGTTTAGTATCCCTGAGTTATTATGCATGTTCTGGATACTTATTAGTTATCCCTGAATTATTATACATGTTCTGGATACTTGTTGGTTATCCCTGTTTATTATACCTAATCTGGATACTTGTTGGTTATCCCTGTTTATTATACCTGATCTGGATACTTGTTGGTTATCCCTGTTTATTATACATGATCTGGATACTTGTTGGTTATCCCTGTTTATTATGCCTGTCCTGGATACCTGTGGTTTATCCCTGAGTTATTATGCTGTTAGTTCCATACAGTACCAGGTAGTGTCATAACTATATGTATGCTTAGAGATCGTGATGTATCTCCTGCCTTTGACCTTGAGAGACCTGTAGTTTCGACCAGTATACCTTGTAGGATTACCTGTATTTCCTGTTGTAGGATTTCAGACTGAGACCTAGTATACTGAGTACTTGGGAGGGAGGTATGTGTATCTATCA
The DNA here is from genome assembly GCA_024364735.1 of Boesenbergia rotunda. Classification (NCBI taxonomy): domain Eukaryota; kingdom Viridiplantae; phylum Streptophyta; class Magnoliopsida; order Zingiberales; family Zingiberaceae; genus Boesenbergia; species Boesenbergia rotunda. The sequence continues at coordinate 28,537 of JAGFNQ010007149.1, read as the reverse complement.
TACACCATCCTTGCACTGTTGCATGCCGGCGATCAGCGACTCCCTTGTGGTTGAGCCTAATCGTCTTCCGGCACATGATATGCACACACGGCCACTCATGGGTTAGTGGATACCGCTGGGTGTGTGCATTTGCTCTGTATTGCTCCGCTCGTCCGCTCAGGGGTAGTGGTTTCAGAGCGTGGTAGCAAGCAGGGATCCCTTCTCTACCCATAGACCAGAGAAGATGAGAGAGATATCTCCCCCATATATACATGGGGCGGAGCGATAGCTCCACCAGCATCCTGTCCACTCGGTCACTCAGGAGCAGTGATGGCAGAGTGCGGACAGTGTCACAGCTCTACTCCACTCGGCCGACACAGTATCGCCTGTCTCGGTGGCTTGACTGGAGTTAGGGGGTGACCATGGCATTGCACCATGTGCATATTTCGCATCGTGCATTGTTTGCTGCACTTGATTTCTGCACTTGATTGACATGCATATACTGGATACCTGTATACCTTGGTGTATATGTTATACTTGTTCCATAGGGTTTTATTTCACCCTCTGCAGGATAGATGGATTCTGGTATGTATCTTTATTCAGTATCTTCAGTATACCCTTTCTTCCTATTGTTCCTATGAGGTTGTATCAGCGTAGACTTCTATTGTTATTATAACATACTATGCATATCTACTGGGTATTCGCTGAGTTTATGGACTCACATCGTTGCCATACGTTTCTATTTCAGGTTGAGATACTTGGAGTCGCCAGAAGAGCCCAGCAGCCAGTCCCTACCCATCGCGTCGACATACTTTTGCCTTGTACTTGTAGTACACTTGTTTTATATTTCTGTTAGTGATTTGTATATGTCGTATGAGTGTCATGTGCCCTAAGGGGTTTCTGTATTGGTTGTTTCGTCGTAAGTCGGACCGGTCCGCAGTCAGGTATGTTTTACTTAGTTGTCTGGTGTTTTTATGTTGTGTTTGTCTATTTTGGAGGCCTGAGGCCAAATATATACTGCGTGGGTTGTATGATTATTTGTATGTATGTGTAAATTGTCCGCCGGACAGGGGAGGTGCTGTCCGATTTTCTATTGGATCAGTGGCTCCTGGGTCTCGGGGCGTGACACCGGATCTCGAGACGCTCGAACCCCAACCCGTCTCTACTTCTGTCCTTAGTCATCGCTCAGCTAAGTTGCTCAGTCCCTCGGACCAAGACTCCGTGCCCAAACCCTAGGTCAGGTCTTCAAAGCCTAGCAGTCCTTCGCCAGGTGCCTAGCAGTCCTTCGCTAGGTCTTCATTACCAAGCAGTCCTTCGCCTGGTGCCTAGCAGTCCTTCGCTAGGTCTTAGACTCCTAGCAGCCCTTTGCTAGGTTCCCAGCAGCCCTTCGCCAGGTCTTAGGGTTTCGATGCCTAGCAGCCCTTCGCTAGATGCCCAGCAGCCCTTCGCTAGGTCTTAGGGTTTCGATGCCTAGCAGCCCTTCGCTAGGTTTTAGGGTTTCGATGCCTAGGTTAACTAAGACTTTTCTTCAACTTAGGTTACTTCTCCTTTGCTCCCCTTTGTCTGTTCATTGTATCACTGACTTAAGTCTATTGTCAAACATTAAAACACTTAAAGAACAACATCATTGATGCAACTTGCACCAACAATCTCTCCCTTTTTGATGTTTGACAATAACTTAAGTTAGATTGCTTTAAGGGGCTAACTTACCATCCTTGGGATCAAAAAAGAAAAAAAAATGATATAAGTTTTGAAACTACATTTTTGATTTTTGGGAGAAAATTTTTCTAACTTAAGCACACCTCTCCCCCTTTGTCATACATAAAAAAACACAAGAAAATACTTGTACCAACAATGAAAACCTTTGTTTTTTTTTAAAATACTTAGTGCAAAATTTTTGAAAGCATTGTATTTTGAATGGTATATTACATTTTTTGAAAAATGCATACTTTGAAAAAAATGCTATGCGCTTTGAAAAGTACAAGTACTTTGAAAATTATTATGATCTTTTAAAAAAAATGCAAGTACTTTTGTAATTTTTGAAAAATATAAGTACTTTTGGAAAATGCATAACTTTTGAAAGAATGCTATTTTGAAAAATATAAATATTATGTATATTTTGCAAGTACTAACTATTTTTGAAAAAGATGAAACTTTGAAAAATCTAAGTAATTTTTGAAACATAATATTTTACTTGACTAGGTTTCTTTTCCAATCTGATACAATCCTAGGAAACCTTGTTAACTGGAAGGACATTTTCCTAAGTGCCCTGGAAATTCCTCAAACTCAAGTAAATATTAACAGAATTTTGCCAAAAAAAATGATAGTACTTTTGAAAATATATGCTAGTATATTTTGAAAAATGTGTGAACTTTTGAAGACCCAATATTTTACTTGACTTGGTTTATCTTCCAGTTTGACACTATCCTGGGAAACCTTGTTGACTATAAGGACATTTCCTAAGTGTCCTGGAAATTCTTCAACCCAAGTAAATATTTTTTCAAAAATAATTTCGTAAGTCACACAAATTCTGACAAATAGAATAATAGTATTTTGAAAGACTACTTATGTTTTTAGCAAGATTTGAAAATACCGCATATGAAAATATTTAGAATATTCAATAATTCATTTAACTTGATCTCCCCCTAAACTTGACCCAGTCCTGGGAAGCTTGTTGACCACAAGTACTCTTCCTCTGAGTCTTAAGATTTGATTCAAATTAAATGAATTATCTGATAATTTCAAAATAATTAATTATACAAAAAACTGTTTTCAGAAGTTTGATTCATACTCCCCTAAATTTGACACATCCTAGGATTCCTTGTAGATTATGAAGTAGACCTTCCTCTGTGTCTTTACGGTTTATCAAAATCAAAACAAGACAAAGCACAGTTTTAGAATGTATTTTTGAAATTTTGAAGCATATTTTGAAATTAAGGTAATTTATCCGACATAGTTTTCGAAAAACGTAAGTAATAGTATTTAAAGCCCGATTTTCGAAAACCATTTTAAAAGACAGTGGTTTTTCAAGGACAATTTTTGAAAAAGAATAAACCACTCCCCCTGTACCCAACATCGTTTGACTCTATCTAAGTGCCTTAAGGAACTTTTAGTGTTTTCCTAAGAGGCTTGTGTCTAATTGAGTGAGTCAAACAATTTTTGAAAAGATATACTTTTGAAAAATGTATAATATATATAATCAATCAGACAAGCATGAATTCCATAAAAATATTATTATGTTGAAGTACTATTTTGAAAATATATTTTTAGGAAAATATTCTAATAATTTTGAAAAATAATTTAAAAAAATATTTTTCAATTCATTAGTCCTTAACATCTCACCCATTTTAGATGTATCAATACAACAAGCATGGTTGCCTTATAGGTGTATTGTGAGATGCTTAATTCATTTTTCTTAATTTATTATTAACTCTAAGATTTAATTAAAGCTTGTGTTAGATTTGAATTTGACAAGAAGTAACTTGAATTTGAGTTTCAAAAATTGGCTTCCAGGTCTTGGCGAGGCACAGGCCTTCTTTGGTCGTAGCCTTATTGGATCATCAACCCTTTCCTTGACAAAGCCTTTTAATGAAATTTCATTTTCAAAATTACTTTTTGAAAAATTCTGGTCTAACTAGTTTGGGTCTTGGATCGGTAGCTTCGGCTAGTTTCACCAGTCTAGAGAGACCAAGTAGTGTATACTTTTTTTTTTGATGAAAGGTAAATATATATCATCAAGTGAAAACGGTACAACCTACAATGTGTCCTATGAATATCGAATTGTTTCTGACGAATTGTCAGATCCAAATAGATATCCAGGGATATAACATGTATGTACCCTCATGTATACTAACCAAACCACATAACCGGTATCATGAATACCAACCATACAAAAAGTGACAGGTTTCATGAAACCCCAAAAAAATAAACTCTCCTAATCCTTGCTACCATGAGTACTGTGTGATCCAAGTAGTGTATACTTGACCTTATTAGAGGAGGCTTCCCTAACGTACTATCATCTCACCGCCACCCAATACTAGGTTGATCAAGTTTCAATCATTCTTTTTCCTATAGCCGTTCTAATATATGCATAAAATTTAAATATAAATGACATGTCATATATTTAAAAGAAGTAGCAAATGCATGGCATGACAATTATGCATGAGTCAAACAATTCAAATCATTTTATTTAAGTTTCTAAAAATATATCAAATTCCCGATTTGATACATGTTATGTGAACCCGCGAATATGCCAACCCACTTTGACATATTTAATTTTATTAAATTAATTGATGCAGTTTGGGTAAAGTTTTAGTTTAATTCGAGTTTAAGTTATTTTGGATTCAAGTTAATTAAGAATTAATTGAAGTTTGAATTAATTTTAAAATGAATTAATTAAGATTGAATTGATTAGAATTAATTTGAATCAATTAAAGTTGAATTTATTTGAAGTAAATTGAATTAATTAACTATATTTGAATTAAATTGATTTAATTGGTTTAATTGATTTAATTAAGATTTAATTAAGGTTTAATTCGAAATTAATTAAGATTTAATTTTAATTTAATTAAGATTTATTTTAATTTAATTAAGATTTAATTATAATTTAATTAAGTTTTAATTTAATTAAGATTTAATTTTAATTTAATTTAATTTAGATTGAATTTAATTTAATTAAGATTTAATTTGATTAAGATTTAATTTTAATTTAGTTTGAATTTAATTTAATTTGAATTTAATTTAAAATTTAATTTAATTTGAATTTAATTTAATTTGAATTTAATTTAAATTTAATTTAATTTGAATTTAATTTTAAATTTAATTTAATTTGAATTTAATTTGAATTTAATTTTAATTTAATTTAATTTGAATTTAATTTTAAATTTAATTTAATTTGAATTTAATTTAAATAAAATTAATTTAATTTGAATTTTAATTTAATTTAATTTAAATTTAAATTTGAATTTAATTTAATTTAATTTAATTTAATTTAATTTGAATTTAATTTAAATTTAATTTGAATTTAATTTAAGGATAAATTTTCTTAAACTCCCCACTTACCAAGTCAATTTTGCATGTAATCCCTACACAAATATTTCTTTGCATGCAGTCCCTGATGTGATGTTTGGTGAGTATTATTTGAAGAAAATTGAGTATAAAAGTTAGAAAATTGAGTATGACAGTTTGCATCCACCACATCAATAACCCTGTACTCAATTTTCACTCTTTTATACTCAAGTTTCACTCTTTTATACTCAGTTTTCACTGATGTATACTCAATTTTCACCCTTTTATACTCAAATCCATCCGGGAGTAAAAACAAAGAAAAATTTGTGTGGGGAGTGATTGCAAAGTTTAAAGGGCTATTGGGGATTTAATGGCAATTTACCGTTAATTTAATTTGAATTTAATTTTAATTTAATTTGAATTTAATTTTAATTTAATTTAAATTAAAATTAATTTTAATTTAATTTAATTTAATTTGAATTTAATTTTAATTTAATTTAAATTTAATTTAATTTAATTTAATTTAATTTGAGTTTATTTGAATTAATTTGAGTTTATTTGAATTAATTTGAATTAATTTGAGTTTATTTGAATTAATTGAATTAATTTGAATTAATTGATTTAATTTGAATTAATTGAATAAATTTGAATAAATTTTATTTATTTGAATTAATTTGAGTTTATTTGAATTAATTGAATTAATTTGAATTAATTAAGATTTGAATAATTAAGGTTGAAATGATTAATTAATAATTGTTGGTTAAAATTCATCATTTTCATTATTTCGAAAATTTCTTCTTCATCTTTATCTATCTTTTCAAGTTTTTCTAATAATTTTGATTTATTTGAATTTTTATAATTTTTATTGATTATAGCCCTAATCTTAGAAAATTTTATCTCCTTCTCAACATTAGATCTTTCAATATCCTCAACATAGGTGGAGTAATTTGGGCCACTAATTAAGGTTTTGTAATAATCTTCAATATTTTCTATGATTAAGTTATTATCTAGGAGAATTTCATCTTCAAATTTATCCTCAGAATTATCCTCAGACACATCTTTAATATTTTCAAGAAATTCAAAATTAATCTCTAGATTATCCTTAAGATTTTCAGAATTCATTTCTGGATTATCCTTAAGATTTTCAGAGTTATCTTTAGAATTTTTAGATTCGAATTCAGAGTTATACAACGGATTTTCAAATTTGAATTCATAATTATCTAAAGAATTTTCCAATTTGAATTCGGATTTATCCTTAGGATTTTCGAATTTGAATTCGGATTTATCCGTAGGACTTTCGAATTTGGATTCGGGATTAATTTCATATTTAAATTCAGAATTAATTGCATCATTATCCGTAAAATTATTAGAGTTTATTCCAGATTTGAGTTCAGAATTAATTTTAGCAATTATTGAATTGGTATTTATGATTAAACAATTTATTTCTAACATTTTAGTCATATTCACATTTTGTAACTTGCCATTCAAAATATCTACTTGACTATGCAGTAATTCTAACTTATCAAGGAAATTATCTAAATTATTAAAAGACATTGTAGGAATTTGTAAAACTTTTGGAACATAAATCTTACGTACCTTCGCCGGACACTTGCTTTTGTAGTGTCAGCACTCCTCACATTTGAAGCATCGTACGTGATCATTATTTTTCCGGACTCCTGGTGCTGGTGCCCCCTTTGCCGTCGGTGGTGTAGATCGAGTCTTACGAGTAGGGCACTGACTTTTATAGTGCCCTCTCTCCCTGCATGTGAAGCACGTAATATGAAATTTAAAAACAGACATTTAAATAAAATTGTACCTGATTCACCCCTGGGCTCCCCCTCAACTTCTGGCGTCGTTGCTCCGTCGGCAGTTAGTCCGGTGAAGAGCGGGTCGGCTCTGATACCAATTGTTGGACTGGTGCCGTCAATAGAGGGGGGGGGGGTGAATATCGACCGTGAAAAACTCTCGCGGAAACTTCGTAGAAAAATTCGGATCGTTCTGAACTTAGAACGTTAGTAGCACAGCAGAAAAGTAAAATAGAAATAAAAGTAAGACAGGGACACAGCGGGATTTATTTACTTGGTTCCCAACCCCCCAGGGTCAGTACGTCCAAGGCCTATGTACTCGGCATGAGTCCACTATTGGTCTCCTTTCCAGAATTTCCGGAGGCGGAGAAAACCCGTCTTACAGTATAACAGTACAAGCACAAGTACAGAAAATTAAGTACGGAAAACTAAATGCAAACCGAACAAAACAAAGTTGAAGCTCGGCCGATCTGGACCTCCGAAGTGCCGCACACTTCCTCCTGGAGCCTCCCGGTCGTAGAGCCTCGTCTTTAGCATGTTGTCATCGGTCAGAATGATCAGAATGGCACTTAGCAGTTGTGTTTGAAGCAGAGGGGTCGAAGCCCCTTATATAGGCTTCATACGGGAGCCCTGGACGCTGGGGGCGCCCCGATAAACCCGGTCAAACCTTATCCCTGCGCCGACCTCGCCGCAGCTGATAAATCCTTTGACCAGGGCACCCTAGACCTCCCAGGTGCCCTCATGAAGGCTTATCTGTGTTTCAGACTCGAAACAGCAACTACAGCTTTGAACCCGAGCGCCCCGGACCTCCCGGGCGCCCCGCTTGAAGCCTGTTCTGCCTTGAACACTATACTGCCTTTTTCTGCTTTAGCTTGGGTGCCCCCAACACTGGGGGTGCACTGGATGATGGGGGCGCCCTGCTTCAGGGCCTCCAGCTGCCTGCTTTGTCTTCCAATCTTGGTGCCTGCAAGATACACAAACACAAAGCACATATACATATAATATTAGCCTTAAGGACTTGGTTCGGACTTCGGATCTCCACGAAACCCTAGGTCGAACCAACGCAAATTCTCACCCCCCGAGAATGCGCCTTTCACCTACTCCTTTCAGGAGACGGTTGCCACCCAGTTCTTCGGGTGGACTTTTGCTTAACCTCCGATTACTCCGGATCTCGAGACGCCCGAACCCCGACCCGTTTCTACTTCTGTCCTTAGTCATCGCTCAGCTAAGTTGCTCAGTCCCTCGGACTAAGACTCCGTGCCCAAACCCTAGGTCAGGTCTTCAAAGCCTAGCTGTCCTTCGCCAGGTGCCTAGCAGCCCTTCGCTAGGTCTTCATTACCAAGCAATCCTTCGCCTGGTGCCTAGCGGTCTTTCGCTAGGTCTTAGACTCTTAGCAGCCCTTCGCTAGGTGCCCAGCAGCCCTTCGCCAGGTCTTAGGGTTTCGATGCCTAGCAGCCCTTCGCTAGGTGCCCAGCAGCCCTTCGCTAGGTGCCCAGCGGCCCTTCGCTAGGTCTTAGGGTTTCGATGCCTAGGTTAACTAGGACTTTTCTTCAACTTAGGTTACTTCTCCTTTGCTCCCCTTTGTCTGTTCATTGTATCACTGACTTAAGTGTATTGTCAAACATTAAAACACTTAAAGAAGAACATCACTGATGCAACTTGTACCAACAATAGCATCCCTCCACAAGTTTTGGGGTAAGCCTTAATTTATCAACAAGACATTCATCATTTCCTTTAGTGTCCGATTTTTACGTTCGGCAATACCATTTGATTGAGGTGAGTATGGCGCTGTTGTATGATGAATAATGTCAGATTCTGAATAAAACTCATCAAACAGTGCACCGTATTCTCCACCACTATCGCTACAAATTATTTTAATGATATCGGAAGCATGGAGCACATCAATGAGTGTTAACTCCTTCTAGATGTCATCTTCAGGACAACTTTCTCGAGTCCGACAATCGGCGATGTAGTGGAATTGCCCATATAGAGCTTTCTTCCACTTATCGGAGTATACTTGGAGAACATCGTCTTATCCGAACAGATGTGACGTGTTGCTCCAGTATCGATCTACCACTGCTTCAGGTTGTCCACCACCGTGTTGGCTTCAAACACGATCGTAGTGAGATCCAGTTCCAATAAATCGGGGAGCTTGTCATCAGAAGTTGCGACATGGTTTGCAGAATTCTTCTGAATCTTGGTTGGTTTCTTCGGGCGTCTACAATCATTGGACAGGTGCCCTAGCTTTCCACAGTTGTAGCACGAGCCCTTGAATTTCTTACCTTGAGCCTTCTTCTTGTATTGCTTCGACTTCTTGGCATTTCGCTCAACCATGTTGGACATCTCATCGATGACCTGCTTCGTTCCTCTAGAGTCTGATAACTTTCGATTATCCTCCTCTATTCGAAACCTCAGGATCAGGACTTCAAGTCCTATCTCCATTTGCTTGTGCTTGAGGTAATTTTTGAAATTCTTCCACGACGGAGGGAGTTTCTTGATTACCGCGGCTATTTTGAACGACTCGTTCAATTTCATGGCTTCGACATCCAGATCATACAGTATCAGTTGCATGTCTTAGACTTGAGAAGTCACACTCTTGAAATCCACCATCTTGAAGTTCAAAAACCGGTTGATGATGAATTTCTTCAATTCGGCGTTTTCGATTTTGTATTTCTTCTGTAATGATTCCCATAGAGATTTTGCGCCTCCATCAGACTATACACATTATACAACATGTCGTCCAATGCGTTGAGAACGTAATTACGATATAAGAAATCTCCATGCGACCATGCATCGCATGCAGCCTTGCTATTGACATCACCTTCCTTAATGGCTAGTGGGTCTTCTCATAAAAATTGTACGAGATTCAGTGTTGTCAGATAGAACAGCATATTTTGCTGCCATCATTTGAAGTCAGCTCCTTTAAATTTCTCTAGCTTCTCTCCGTGCGGAACGGCGATCGGAACGTTGTAGATCAATATCATATCAGTTTGCAGAATAACTTTGTAGAGTGCAAGGCTTTTAATTTTATGGTTGTGGTGTAGTTGGTTACTACATTAGATCAACACATAGAAGGTCTCTAGTTTGAGTCCTGGCGACACTAATTTTTTTTATAATAATTGCAAAATATCGTTTTACGATTGTTTGGTCGGCGTCGTCCGAGTAAGCTGCCGGAGGATGCAAATTGATATAATTTCGTCGAGGCTAGTGTTGGACACTATCTCCGTAAAATGATATTGCTCCTCTATAGGTGCTCACGGATAGCAACATTTCATTTCCCAAGATACAATGACGATGTCTCGAAATAGCAGCACAAATTTTGAGACTAGCGAACCTTCTTGTAAGCAGCATTCGAAAATGCGGGCTAAGCGGTCGCCTAGGCGCCACCTAGCCGCTCGACGTCCACCGGCCATTGCGAACACCATGTCCGCAACCAGGCTAGGTAGAGGGGCCGCCTAGGCGGCCTGTGCGGCGTGATGCAATGCAGGTGGTGTATTGCGTCTTTTGCAGGATCGCTATTTCTTTCCTTTTTTTAAAGCCCTAAACCTATTGTCGATTAATCTGCCTCCTCCCCGACACCTCCGTTGCCTCCTCCGGAATCGTCGCTTCCTCCTCCCCGCAACAGCAGCCAGCAGGTATGTGTTTAGATTTTTTTTTTTTACTTTTCCAGTGTGCTTCCGGCGTCGTGGGACATTTCTAGCGTGATGCAAGAGTCTTCCAACGGTGCCGGATGGCTCTGGCTCTGCCCGAAGTGTCCCGCAATGCTTTCACTGGTGCCGGACGTGTCGCAGGACATTTTCGGCGCCGCCGAACTTGTCGCCGGAGTCATCCGGCACCACCGGACGCTTCCCGCGACGTGTCCGGCGGCGCCGACAGCCGCCGATCCTGTGCCGACGCTGTTTTTTTAAATTTTATTATTTATATTTATTATTTAATTTTATTTATATTTTAAAATATTTCCTCAAATAAATTGAAATTTTGAATTATAAATCATATTTATTAATTATAAATCATATTCTTATTCAAAAATTTATATTTAAAATTAAAAAAAAAATATATTTTATATAAAATTTATATTTTATATATAATTTTTTTTATTTTTTATAATTTATTAATGATTCTAAAGTTCTTAAATTTGTTTTTAAAACATTTTTCAGGTTATTTCTGTTCTACAATGGTAAGCAATCCATCTTCGACAGCATTAATTACTCAACCTGAATCCGAGATTCTTAGAAGAAAGTCAAATGACATTGGATGGGAGTTTGGGATGTTGATTGTTCCTAAGAACCTTGACAAAATTAAATGTATGTTGTGTGGAAAAATAATGTCAGGAGGAGTATATAGGATTAAGGAGCACATTGAAAATATACCTGGAAATGTATCTGGTTGTCGAAAAACATCTCAAGAAGATAAAAAACAAGTGCAAACAGACTATTTTAGAAGGGAGGAATAGAAAGAAGAACAAAATAATGGAAGAACAAAGTTGTAGAGCAGAGGTGACTATTTCTCCTGATGAAGAAGAAGGTTCTGAAATTGAAGGGATATATCCATCTAAAAAACATCTTCCTCTTGGCCCCATAGATAGATTTGCATCAGCAATTGCTCCAGAAAATGTAAGTTCAAGTGGGAGTAAAGTGCTTCGCAAAAAAAAAATATAAATGAGACTCTTTTTAAGGAGAGAACTCAACAAGTTCAACAATATGTTGGGAGATGGATTTATGAAAATGGAATCCCATTCAATGTCATTGATAATGATAGCTTCAAGCAACTAATGGAAGCAGTGGGTCAATTTGGACTAGGATTTAAGCCTCCAACTCAATATCAACTAAGGGAACCACTGTTAAAAGCCAAAGTTGAAAGAACAAAATAACTGCTGAAGAAATATGAAGAAGAATGGGCAAAGAATGGATGTTCGATCATGACAGATGCATGGAGTGATAGAAAAAGAATAAGTATCTTAAATTTGTGTGTTAATTGCAAGGAAGGTACTACATTTTTAGAGTCCAAGGAGTCTTCAGATGAGGCACATAAAGCTAAACTTATTTTTGAGTATGTTGACAAGTGTGTTGAACAAGTAGGAGCTCAGAATATTGTTTAGATTGTAACAGACAATGCCACCAACAATATGGCTGCTGCTAAATTGATGAAAGAAAAGCGACCTTGTATCTTTTGGAGTTCATGTGCAACTTATATTGTTAATCTCATACTTAAAAGTATTGGCAAACTTCCACGATATAAAAAGATTATTGACCAATCAAAATCTTTTACTATTTTCATTTATGCTCACCATAAGACTTTGTCATTGATAAGAAGTTTCACGAAGAAAAGAGACATAGTCCGGCCAGGAGTTACCAGGTTTGCATCAAATTTTCTCACATTGCAAAGTTTGATTGAAAAAAAAGCAAGTTTAAGGGTCATGTTTACAAGTGATATGTGAGAGATATGTAAATGGTCAAAGACAAATAAAGGGAAATTGGCTTACTCTACTGTGATGAGCATGAGTTTTTGGAATGGTGTGACACTTTGTTTGAAAATATTTGCTCCTTTGGTTAGAGTTATTCGATTGGTAGATGGAGATAGAAAGTCATCGATGGGGTTTCTATATGGGGAGCTTCTTCAAGCTAAAGAAGATATTAAGGTTGCTCTGAACAACATGGAATCAAATATCAGCCTATCATAGCAATTATTGAGTCAAAAATAAAGAATAGACTTGATACTTCATTGCATACCACTATTTTTTTGTTGAATCCCTATTTTTATTATAAAGATAGTTCTATTGCTCTTTATGAAGAGGTTGCGATGGTGATTTTTGAATGTATAAAAATTTTGCATGTCAATGAGTTGGATCTACAAGATATAATTATTAACTAGGAATTTACAAAATATAGAGACAAAACTGGGTTATTTGGAAAAACACTGGCCGCAAAAGCATGTGAAAACAATGATGATACATTTGATCCAAGTGCATGGCGGAGTACATACGGTGCTCACACACCTAACTTGCTAAGAGTTGCATTGAGGATACTTTCATTAACTATAAATGCATCTAAGTGTGAAAGAAATTGGAGTACATTTGAAGGAGTAAGTTTTAAACTTTAAGTCTTTATTCTTTAATTAAAGTCAAGTATATATTTATGTTACTAATTTTAATATTTACTCTCTCTTTTTAGATTCACACAAAGAAAAGAAATAGGTTGGATGTCAACAGATTGAACAATCTAGTATTTGTCCAATGCTAGATTGTTGAACAAATAAAAAAGAGAAAAAGAAAGAAATGTCGATGTCCTTCTTGCAAAAGATGCTTCAAATGCACAAGGTTAGATTGTGGATGGTGGGGAAGATGATGAAGTTGAACTAGGTTCTGGGCTCACATGACAAATGGAAATTATGGAGAAGAAGAAGTAGAATAAATTTTATTAGTGTAATGTTGAAAGTTTGAACACATTTTAAATTTGAGTTTGTGTTCTATGACTATGATTTTTTATTAGTTATGTAATTTTGAAGTTTAAACTCATTTTAAATTTGATGTTATTGTGTTGGACTTGGAGTTATAATATGTGATTTATTATGTTAATTATGTAATTTATGTTGATACCGATTAATCCCCCTAGCGTCGATTAATCTCGCCTAGCGAATTTTAGAACCTTGCTCTTAGGCTTTTCGGACTCTAGATGCACACGATTGGATGAATGCTAATGACATTGTTGATTGAATGAATGAGTGAATCCATTGATTCATTCATCTAGAGGACTCTATTTATCCCTTCAGATAGCCTTTTGAAGGGTTGTAACCCTTCAGATAGCCCTTTGATCTCATCCATCAGATTTCAGATCTCCCTTTGATCTCAGCCGTCAGATTTGGTCTGACGTTTCAAATCAAGTCTCTCTTCACCAACGGTCAGATCGTGACTCTTCACAATCAACACTCCAGATTGCGTCACATGCAATTCAACACCCATCTTCGATCCAACAGTTGTCATTTGTTTTCCCAGTCAGCAGTCCAGTCATTTCACTCCTCCTATTTGAGTGTCACGCAGGCACTACCACATCACATACCACGTCACCGACACATCACCCGAGTGCCATGTCTGGAGCATAAATTTAAGCTCCTCGCGACGATGCGAAGTGCGGCAACAAAGTGCCCATTGCGCATGTGCGCGCGTGGCGGGCTCGCAGGTGCGAGCACCTGCTCGCCTGTGAGAAGAGACCACCTGTGTTTCTTTTTAATTCCATTAACACAAGAATACATGTAAGGAAGTAAATCCCTTCGGAAATTTCAGATATGAGACTAATCGCCATCTACTTCCTTTTATGTAAATTTTATGCTAACTTTTAATAATTAATTTCTTATTCACCCGTAATCGATTTTGAGCAAATTAATAGTCTAAATTCATCTACGCGAAATATAGATTTTATTTTTGAAGTCAATTCTGACTTTCATCGATCGATGACACATCAATTTTTATTTACAAATCGTATTTGATCTTAATTATTTTAAACATCAAATATCCAAAACACTTCCACCATAGTGAATTACTAATTCTTTGAGTTGTTTTATCAAGTAGACCATCTGATGTCTTCTTGACAAGGCAAGCACCAAATCTCTAAGTGCCCTTCCCGTAAGCACGATTATATGGTTATTTAAATCGCATACTGAAGAATATTCCTTTGGACCACATGTAAGAGTTTCTAACATTTCCAGTTCATATTGGCTTGTAAAAGAAAATTTCAATCAGTTGGTATACTGGTTCAGTCTGTCCATAACCATTTAGAAAGATTTGAATCAAATAGAAAAGAAAGCTGATTTGTGTATTCCTTGTTGAGTATGCGAACTCTGAGATCCTTGAGCACATGTTCATGTACATGTTTGAGTATGGTCGGCACTTGTAGAGTAAATAATTGATTTTAGTGGTCAAGGAGAAGTGAAGCACTGGAAAGAAAACTAATCTTTTCCACTGAATTTGGTCATTTCATTTTCGTTTGGTGATGGAAAGGTGAGGAGCATGCATGTAATGGATTGTGAAAAGGATACAACTTTGTTTGATAATTGAGTCCCTGGCACAGAAAAATTAAATAAATGTACTAGGACAGACTAATTGCTTCGATCTTGTCCACCATCAACAACTTAGAACTGTTGGTTTGGGATAAGATCAAGAGTCGATAGGACCATCAACAACTTAGAACTGTTGGTTTGAGATAGGATCAAGAGTCGAGGAGTCTAGTTATTCTTCAAATTTATTTAATAGGTAAACTAAGAGTTTGAAAGAATTGAGATTGGCATAAAGTTGGAAAAAGAAAAATTTTGGTTTCCAAGTTTCTCCTTTCCTTCGAATGTCAGTTGGAGTTTTTTAACTCATGAAAAAAATACTCTACATGGTTCCTCCACTCTTGCCACCTAACTCCAAATTAAATTTGTTCTCGGGGTTATGATACAGCGAAAGGACGATTAATCACTATTTTAAATATTCACGATTTGATCCCTAGCTACGACGTATTTTACAGAATTTTTTTTTAATTGAGGTGCGAACCCTGAGACGCCGAACTTTGGAGCTAAGCTTCTAGACCATCTACTACGAATCAATCCCAATTTATCCTTACAACTGATGAAAAAAATTTTAATTCATCTGCTAAATCATCATCCAACTATAACTTAGTTTGGAGTATTTCAATTAAATGATATCTATGGAAAAAACAGCAGTACCGTCCTTCTGACAGCCCTTCCCAAGCGCCCCATTTCAGGAAGAAAATAAATCACTAAAAACTCCATCCAATAATAATAATAATAATAAATCAAATAATAATAATAATAAATCAAATAATAATAATAATAATAATAATAATAATCAAATAATATTGAACTTAATGACCAACTCTATTCTATGTAAATTTTCACAAAATAAATTAATAATTTCTACATGAATATTATTATCTAAAATCAAAATTTTATAAAGTCAATATGTCCGTTTTCTCCATGCACTAACCATAGCATCCGGACTAGTAATCTCCGTAATTTATCTCCTCCATATTAGCTCATGGACGGATTGACATGAGCACTAAAACGAACAAATTATCTTTTGACATTTATTAACTGTCAAAATAAATCAAAAAATATTCATATTTCATAGTGAACAGTCAATACTCATAGTTGCAAGTTTTATTTGAAAAAAAAATTTATCCATAATTGAAAATTGAATCATATATATCTGAGTGACTTGATGCTCCTACTACTACACCTCAGGAGATAAAAAATGATAAAATAGGAAGCACCGAACCTAAGATGTCACAGTTCGACACTACTGAAATTTCTCACTAGTGCCAAGATAAATCGGAGAGAGTTTGTTATCAGTAGCTCAGAAGCCTATCGTCTTGTGCTTTCGAAATCGTCAGCCTTTAAAATCCCTTGCTCCTCCACTTCGATCGCCTCCTCACCAACGACCTTCGCTTCTCCTCGCCATGGATGAGCTCCAAGAGCTGGTGGTTCAAACCGGAGCAGTAGCCCAGCCTCAAGCGGCGGCCAATGCGGAGCCGCCGAGGCTGGAGCTCACCGTGGAGGAGATCATCGAGGACCACGTCGGCTCCCTGGGCTTCGCTCAGCTTCTCCACGTTTTCTTCGTCTCCATCGTGTGGGTGTTCGACGCGCAGAGCACGCTCGTCACCATCTTCAGCGACGCCCAGCCGGCTTGGAGGTGCAAGGCCTCGTCGGCATCGCATCCGGCGTGCTCCACGACCACGTCGGCGGGGATGTGCGGGCTCGACCGGGGGGCCTGGGAGTGGGTTGCCGGGAACAAGAGCTCCATCATCGCCGAGTGGGATCTCGTCTGCGGCAAGAGATTTCAAGCTGGGATTCCCGCGTCTCTGTTCTTCCTCGGCTCACTGCTCGGAAAGATCGTTGACTTTCCTGTAAAAAACAAAGGATTCTTGTCTTTTGACTGAAATGGAGAGTTTTTCTTTTCCAGGCTCGGCGGCAAATGGCCGGCTGGCGGACACCTACCTCGGCCGGAAGAATACGGTGTGGCTATCCTGCCTCCTAGCCTCCATCACGGCGTTCCTAACTGCGCTCTCTCCGAACATCTGGGTCTACAGCTTCTTCCGCTTCACCAACGGTTTCGCCCTCTCCGGCGTCGGCATCTGCTGCCTCGTCCTCGCCACCGAAGCAGTCGGCCGGAGATGGCGTGGCCAGGTCGGTCAGTACGGCTTCTTCTTCTTCACAGTCGGCTTCCTCTCCCTCCCGTTGATGGCCTATCCGGCGCGACACTCCTGGCGTGCCATCTACAAGATCATGTCCCTCCCCCCTCTCGCTTACTCCCTCCTTGTCCTCCCCTTCATCGCGGAGTCCCCCCGGTGGCTCGCCGTCATGGGCCGCACTCAGGACGCGCTCCTCGTCCTCGAAAAGTTCGCCAAGCTCAACGGTAGAAAACTACCGCCAAATGTGTCCATCTCCGTTCCCGCCGCCGCCAGCAGCACAGCAAAAACAGAGAGCTTGTGGTCGGCAAAATGGGCGACGAGGAGAGTGCTCTTTCTCATGGCCGCTGGCTTCGGCGTCGGCTTCGTCTACTACGGCGTCCAGCTCAATGTCGAGAACCTCAACTTCAACCTCTACTTCACCGTCGGCGTCAACGCGCTGATGGAGATCCCCGCCATCTTCCTCGGCGGCATCTTTCTCAGCTTCGCCAGCCGCCGCCTCCTCTTCTCCTCCTCCTCCTACGTTACCGGCGCCGCCTGCTTCCTCTGCATCCTCTTCGTCAAGAAGACCGAGTCAAGAGGCAGCTTAGCGCAACTGAGCATCGAGGCCATCGGCTTCATGGCCTCCTCTGTTGGCCCAGATCAAAGAATAGCGCACCCAAGAACCACACCAATACGCAAGAGGAACAAAAAGAAAAACGAAAAACCCGAAAGAACGAAAGAAGAACGAACGAATTTATTTTCTGGAAGAAACAAACTTATAATAAAATTGAGACATTGTTTCACATGCCTCTAGGACCCTTTAAATACACCATGAATAAGACATAGTCATGGCTTATCCCAATAAAATAGGAATAAAAATAGGGAGACTAATTCTCTAGTTATCCTATTAAAATAGGAAAGGCTAATCCAAGACTAAGTCATCTAATCCAAGACTAAGTACTAAGTAATAAAAATTATCAGAATTAAAATATGAAAATGTCAGGATTATTTATTTATTTTCTCACATTGCTCCCCCTAATCCTGACATGGCTGTAAATCACGGACGCCTAGTAGTTGTCTCATGGCAGCTAACTTCACTCCTGGCAATGCTTTAGTTAATATATCGGCTCGTTGTTCTCCGGTATTAATGAATTCAATCACAATCTGTCCTTTCTCAACACATTCTCTGATAAAATGAAATCTTGTATCTATGTGTTTGCTTCGACCATGGAATACCGGATTCTTCATGAGAGCTATAGCAGATTTGTTGTCAACAAACAAAGTTACCGGCTTTGGCTTTACACCGGTTAATTCGCTGGCAAGGCTCCTTAACCACAAGGCATGGCAGGCCGCAGTTGTGGCTGCCATGAACTCTGCCTCACAAGATGAAAGGGCCACTGTCTTCTGCTTCTGTGAATTCCAAGACACCAAGCTTTCATTAAAATAAAAAGTCATCCCACTTGTGCTTTTCCTTCCATCAAGATCGCCGGCTAAATCACTATCTGAGTAGCCGAATACATCAATTTCCTGGGGTCCCTTTATGTAAACAAGTCCATAATAGATTGTACCTTTTAAATACCTGAGAATCTGTTTGACCACCTTTTGATGCATGATTGTAGGCCTCTCCATGTATCTGCTCGCCATTCCGACAGAATATGATAGGTCCGGCCGTGTGTGTAACAAATATCTCAAACACCCAATGATGCGCCTATACTCCGTGGCGTTAATTGGAGTCCCTTCCAAGTCTTTATGCAGCTGTGCCTTGGGTTCCATTGGATGTTTTGTGGCATTACAGTCTGCCATCTTGAACTGAGATAGAATCTTCTTGGCATAAGCTGATTGTTTAATTAAAATTCGGCTCTTCTGTTGCTCCACTTCAATCCCTAAGTAGTAAGAGAGAAGGCCCAAATCACTCATCTCAAATTCTGCCATCATTTGTTGTTTGAACTTGTTGATTTTTTCTGTGCTACTTCCTGTCACGATGAGATCGTCGACATACACTCCAACAAGTATAGTTGCTCCTCCTTCACCTCTTGTATACACTGCATGCTCTTGAGTACATTTTTTGAAACCGAGCTCTTCCAGACTCCTGTTTAGCCGTATGTTCCAAGCTCGTGGGGCCTGCCGCAGTCCATAAAGAGCTTTAGATAACTTGTACACCATATGTTTTTGATTATGTACCTCAAACCCTTCCGGTTGGTTGACATATATTTCTTCTTCCAACTCTCCGTTAAGAAATGCCGTCTTCACATCTAGATGGTGTACCTCCCAGCTTTGATTTGCTGCAAGTGCAAGAATAACTCGAATAGTGTCAAGTCTAGCGACAGGTGCAAATACCTCTTCGAAGTCGATGCCTTGTCTTTGTACATATCCTTTAGCCACTAATCTTGCTTTATGCTTGACGACTTTCCCTGCTGAATCTTTCTTTAATTTGAAGACCCACTTTAGACCGATAGGTTTGCGGCCTAATGGGAGCTCGGTTAGGGTCCAAGTCTTGTTCTTCTCAATAGATCTCAGTTCTTCCTCCATTGCTTCGTACCAGCAAGCCTCAGTTGCAGCTTCTTGATAACTTGTTGGCTCATCAGACAATACCATCATCAGCTCTTCATCAATACCAACCACTTCCTCAGTGTTGGCGTAGATATCGGCAAGGGACCTATAGCGGACTGGCCCTTCATAAGAGTCAGGAGTGTTTGTTACCGAAAGCGAGGTAGTTGCATGGGCGTTCGATGATGGAGTAGATAGACTCGAGTTCGATGATGGTGTAGATGGACTCGAGTTCAATGATGGTGTTGATGGACTTGACGCTCTTGTCAGGGGTACCACGGCTGCTGCTGATGGTATGACATTTTCTGCCCCTGCCTCAACGTCTGCTGCAACAATCGCCTCGTCGGAGTAGAGCGGATCCAACATCATAAAACTCGGCAAGTTTTCTTCATTGTTAGCACCTGCATTCCATGTCCATTCAGAATTTTCTTGAAATATGACATCTCTACTTACTTGTAGCTTGCCATGGCTTGGATCAAATAACCGATGTGCTTTGCAACCTTCTTCGACACCCAAGTATACCATGGGTGAGCTTCTATCGTCAAGTTTCTTCAGATGAGGGGTTGTGTTTTTCACATATGCAACACAACCGAACACTCTCAGGTGAGCAAGATTTGGCTTTCTCTCCATCCAAGCTTCAAATGGAGTGCGTTCTTCTAGCGCCTTAGTTGGGAGACGGTTCAGCAAATAGACAGCATGCCTAACCGCCTCTCCCCAGAATCTTGCGGGCATATTTGTACTCTTGAGGAGTGATCTTGCCATGGCCATCACAGTGCGGTTGCGGCGCTCGACGACACCATTCTGTTGAGGAGTGTAGGGAGCCGTGAGGTGCCGCTCGATTCCTTCATTTTCACAGAATCGAGTAAACTCCGTGGATAGAAACTCGCCGCCTCGATCTGTCCGGAGTGTTCTGATCTTGTACTCAGTCTTGTTCTCTATCAGGAATTTGAACTTCTGGAATGCCTGGAATGCATCACTCTTTGCTGCCAATGCAAACACCCACATCCACCTAGTGAAATCATCTACAATTAGAAGAAAATACTTGTTACCGGCAAGTGTACATGGTGAGATTGGCCCGCAAATATCAGCATGGAGAAGTTCTAACGGCTTCTTTGCTCTAAAGTTTGCTTGGTACGGGAATGGCGACCTTGCATGCTTGGCGATCACACACACCTCGCAAAGCTTGTTCGGTTGGGGCAGTAGTGGCATATCAACCGCCAATTTCTTCTCCCCCAATAGCTTCAGGTCATGGAAATTGACATGCCCGAGCCTTGCATGCCACAACCAAGTTGGGTCTTCTAGGCTTGCTAGGAGACAGACTTGCTTGAATGTCTTCAAGGTTATCTTGTACAAGCGATTTTGTGTTCGCTTTACCAGCATCAAGAGCTTCCTGCTCTCATCAATCACCTTCATGGTATCTCCTTCCATGTGCACCTCGTTCCCAGTTTCTGTCAATTGACCAAGACTGATGATATTACTACAAAGTTTTGGAATGTAGTATACCTCATGGAGAGCCTTCTGATCGCCGTTCTTGCATTCAAACACAACCGTCCCTTTGCCCATGATCTCTATGGTTGATCCATCGCCAAACCTCACCCTCCCGGTGATGGTTTCGTCTAGTTCTTGAAACTTCTCGCGATGGCCCGTCATGTGGTTGCTGGCACCGTTGTCAAGGTACCAAACGTCTTTATCTTCTCCTTTCTTCACGCTGCGATACATCTCTGGTAGGAACCTTTCTTCACTGAGCAAAATGATATCTTGCCGCTCACACCTTGCGTGAAACTCCTCATGGGACACGGTCATCATCAGTGCTGGCTCTTCCTTGGTGGCGCAAGTGAGGTGAGCCTCATCATCTCGACGCTTGCTGTAGCATTCGGACGCATAATGCCCCATCTTCTCGCAATTGAAACACTTTATGTGTTTCTTGTCACGAGTATTATTGTTGTTGCTGCTAGTGCCTCCTGCACTGTCTTGTCGCTGCGTACCACGGCCACGACCGCGCCCTCGCCCACGCCACTTGCCACGATTAGGGCCGCTGGACCCACGCCCCTTGCCTTCTGACGGAGTGTCCACGTTGCTCCCTTTTTGTCGCTTTTGCCATTCGGCATGAGTAAGTAGGAGTTCACCTTCAGTGCCGTTGGTATTGCCTCGTAATCGCTGTGTTCGTTCCTCGTATGCCTTCAGTCGTCCGATAGTCTCCTCAAATGGCATAGTCTCAAGGTCGTGGAACTGCTCAATACCGGCAACAATAGGGAAGAATTTATCAGGGACAGAATCGAGCAACTTTTTTACCAGCGAGGAATCTTCAAGCGTGGCACCAAGAGTGGAGAACTTGCTGCTCATAGCGCTGAGTTTGCCAGCAAACTCATCAATCGTCTCGGTCTCCTTCATCTGAAGGGCGTCAAACTCGCTCTTCAACGTTTGTACGCGAGCCTTCTTCACCCGATCACTACCAAGGTACCTCATCTTGAGGCTGTCCCAGACTTCTTTCGCCGTCTTCTTTGTTGCGATTTGGAGAAGAATATCTTCGGGGACACATTGCATGATGTATGCACGTGCCTTTTTGTCCTTCTTTGCATCCACCTGGGCTTCTTTCTCTGGCTCCACTGCCTCCCAGACTCCCTGGGCATCGAGAATTGCCTCTGTCTTTATTGCCCACACAGTATAATTGTGAGGGTTTAGCATCGGATAGGGAAACGACACTCCGCCGTTCTCTTTCGCTGGGATGCTCGACATTTTTGTGGAAACGTGAATTCTTGGCTGCTCTATACTACCAAAGCTCTGATACCAATTGTTGGCCCAGATCAAAGAATAGCGCACCCAAGAACCACACCAACACGCAAGAGGAACAAAAAGAAAAACGAAAAACCCGAAAGAACGAAAGAAGAACGAACGAATTTATTTTCTGGAAGAAACAAACTTATAATAAAATTGAGACATTGTTTCACATGCCTCTAGGACCCTTTAAATACACCATGAATAAGACATAGTCATGGCTTATCCCAATAAAATAGGAATAAAAATAGGGAGACTAATTCTCTAGTTATCCTATTAAAATAGGAAAGGCTAATCCAAGACTAAGTCATCTAATCCAAGACTAAGTACTAAGTAATAAAAATTATCAGAATTAAAATATGAAAATGTCAGGATTATTTATTTATTTTCTCACATCCTCCATGGCCTTCGACATCCTTTACGTCTACTGCGTCGAGCTGTTTCCCACCAACGTAAGGAACTTCGCCGTCTCGATGATCCGGCAGGCGCTGATGCTAGGCGCGGCCATCGCGCCGCACCTAGTGGTGCTGGGCCGGCTGAGCCCGGCGATCTCATTCGTCATTTTCGGAGGTCTATCCGTGTTTAGTGGCCTCGTGACCATTTGGCTGCCGGAGACCCGGAACGCTCCTCTCTGCGAGACATTGGAGCAGCAGGAGAAGCTGGAGAAGATGATGAACTCTGCTCCGGTCTCGGAAACGGAAGGAGTGGCAGCTTAGCAGGAGACGAAGTGCTCAAAATGGTGTCCTTAGCTCACCTGTACAAAGCCATGAGCAAGATTTAACTTTTCCTCTAGCTGTGTCAAATAAACGATCACAACTATTCAAGAAAGGAACGCATCTTCAATCATATCCAACAGAGACTGATCACAAAGAAAGCCTGATCTCGGGTGAGCTTATGTGTAGCCTGGCCCAACATCTTGACACCTCGTCAGCAGAGGATGGATCCGCGGGTTTTGATAGCCCGTGGGATAGAAGGTCCATAAGGATGACCTGACCTAGCTCCCTAGGGAATGCAAAGGGATAGACCCAGGACATTGTCTAGACTCTTTCGTGGGCATGCCCCCGCGTTACTCTTCGGGGATTCCCAGTCGGGCGCGTGGCATCCCACGCTCCCTGGGATCCTTTGCATTCAGGTAATGCCTAACTCAATCTATTACCCCTCTAGATTTGGCTCCCAGCCGACGTGTGGCGGCCCACGCTTCTGGGGTAAGCCCGAGCCCGAGGGAACTTTAGCCAATATATCACTAAAGGCCCTCAGTCAGCCTCATCCGTCAGTGCCCCAGTCGGCACCTTCATCATTGGCCCTCATTCGACAGCGCTACTCAGTGCCCCAGTCGGCACCTTCATCACAGGCCCTCATTCGACCTCGTTACTCAGTGCCCCCAGTCGGCATTCTCTTTTCAAGGGTCCTCAGTCGGCCCTAGCATGCCCTAGCAGGCAAAACAACTACTCCCTGACATCAAACTACCCGAAGTAGTACGGGGTCGGCGCACGACTGGTGCCACCCTGGCTCAAACGAAGGATATCCCGTTGATAGCTTGATCTTCCTGTCATACCCTGTCCCCCCAACCCCCCGTACTACGACCACATACACTGGTGTCAGGCTGAGCGGCGCCAAATGGCGCCAACCATTAAGTTGACAGTGCCCCTTTCCTTAACCCAATATGCACTAATTTATTCTGCCACCTCTAGGCATGTTTCACCTTATCCTCGCTATATGGCAACGGGTGGCAGGTGGGGCAGGAGCTGTCAGCTTTCTCAGCTATATAAGCCTCTTCACTCCGCATCTCTCAGGTACGCGCAATAGTGCATTGCTTACTGTTCTATTGCTTTACATTCGCTTGCCACCATCGAGTACTGACTTGACCGTCGGAGTGTCTGGCCGGGGACTTTTCCCGGCGGGTTTTAACGGTCTCTATCTTGCAGGACAGTAGTGAGCCAGCTCCGCAGCCAGCCTCAGCGGTTTCGTGATCCCCGGAGGACCATCTCGCCCTTGGGACTGCCACCTCGCTTCGCGACAGGATCAAATTTGATGCTAAAAGGAGGGATCCAGCAGCTTGAACGGAAGCGAAGATGGGAGACCCCAACCCGGTTGTGATGATTGTCACTCGTGAGGAGTACGAGGTCCTAATGGCTACTCGAGCTCGAAGGGCTTCTCAAAAGCCTTCACAAGCTGCCAGCCAGATGCCCCCGCTCCCGGAGCCAGTAGCACATCGACCTTCCGGAGGACAAGGAAGGCCCGCCCGACCGGAGGGCGGTTCTATGACCTTCCCGGTGGCCTTTCATCGAGAGCGAGATGACGAGGCCCACTCCATGCCAGTAGAGGCCTCAGCGTCCAACCAGATGCATGGGATGCATCCGGACAAGGGGAAGGCCTCGGCCGACCCTGCTTCAGCTATTCTGGTACGCAGTCCCTTTGCTCCATGGGTCTTGGATGACCCCGTTCCCCGTCACCTCCGCTTCTTCACCATGTTGGGACCGGGTGCATGTTGACAAGGATACGAGTTCGTAAAATTTTAAATTTTTACGTGCAGCGGAAGAATTTGCATAAAATAATTTCCTAAATTATTTTAACTTCGTATCTAGCATGCAACTTTATGGTGTGTTGACATAATCATAAAATAAAACTTTGCGGAAAAGTAAACTAATTTACTTTATACCTTTCGTAACTCGAAGAAAGGGACGAGATCCAACCGTAGCGTCCCTTGGAAGCTCCGCCTCTATTCGCGTCCACGCCGAGTTCTCTTCGGGATGACTTCGCAATGTCACGAGTTTTGTGCCAACGAGAACTACTAGATCCTCTAAAGGCACAACAAAGAAGAACAAGAGAATAAATAAGAAACTAACCACCAAAGAAACGGAATCGAATTCCGAGAGGGAAGGAGATGTGATCCGCTTCTTCTTCTTCTTGGTTGGCTTCTCCTTCTTCTTGATAGCTCACGGCAACCAAGGTTGGGAGGAGGTGCGCCGGCCCTAGCACTCAAGAGGGGCCGCTGGCCCTAGATGACTCAAGGTGGGCGCCGGCCCTAGGTGGGGAGAAGGGAAGGAGAAGAGAATAAAGAGAGAGAGAGAGAGGGAGCTCTATATCAATACTCGATTATTGATTAGGAATAAAGGCTTCCCTTTGGTTCCTTATATAGTTGCTTCTCCCTTGCCAAATCTCCTCTTAACGGAATTAACGGAATTAGTTATAAGAATTTTATCTTATAAAATTTCTTATGACTTATTCCGTTATGCCTAGTTTTATTATAACTAACTTTATAATAAAACTAATTGGTTATCATAAGAAATTTATCCTATAAATTCTCTTATGAATTATTCCGTTTTAAACCAAGTTTTATTATAACCAACTTTATAATAAAACTAATTAGTTATCATAAGAAATTTATCCTATAAATTCTCTTATGAATTTTATTATAACTAACTTTATAATAAAACTAATTAATCTCTCCTTTTATTATGGAATAAATTTTATAAGAAATTTATAAACTTTCTTATTATGGATAAATCAATTCATAATTGATTTTATAAAATTAAAATAAACCATTCCATGGATCATTTTAATTTCCATAAAAAAGAATAAATTTCTATAAATTTATTTATATAAATTTCTTTACATAAATTTATTTATCCATAATTTATAAAACAAATCGCACTAGATATATGTTATTAATTGAACCAATTAAATTGGTTTCTTCCCTTTAATGTGGCCGGCCACAACAAAGAGGTTTGGCACCCTCTTTGGCTGGCCAAACCAACCCGAACCGATCGCGAATTAAACTCATTTAATTCGCCCAATAAGCCTTCAAAAGACTTAGCCATTTTAGCTTCCATTGCGCCTCTGATAAATTCAGATTCGACTTATTTCTCTTGATCGGAAAATCCAATTTTCAACTCGTTTTAAATCCCTCGGATTACTCGTAGTGCGTGTGAATAAATAGGCTTTCGATTTATGTTGGCCGTCTATAATCAACCAATTATAGAACGATCATGAGTGACACCTAGTAGTACATCATGATCCCCAATTAATCGAATGATCAACGGTTTGACCTCAGAAGAAATTATTCTGAAACCCTTCAGCAGCTCTAATGATTCGTGCCCCATTCCCTTCACTATCTTATACCCACTTGGTTCAGGACACGGTCTATTTGTGTCAGTCCCCACTAGGCTGACTACGTCACACCTAGCCCAAGTAGTGTCTTTCTCGTCCTTTGGATTTCTAATTACTCTCATGTATTTAAGAGACTCGCACTCTAAACATGATATGCTCTGGCCAGAGGTTTTGAGTAACAATCCGACGATAGGCCTGGGTATACATCTCCTCGCAAGGAGTGGTGAATCCTTTGTAGGCTGTTCAAACATCTTCAGGCACTTCGGCTTATACCCAATCATCCTGGGTCCACACCTCCTTGGAGATGCTTGCTTAAGATGTTAAAGTATAAGTCTCCATGACCAAGATGACTTGAACACCGCAAGTCAAAGGAACATCGCACTTAAGCCGCAGTAAGAACTTCATTGACATATCTATATAGATTACCATATGAAGTCTTACAGCTAGTCACTCCAATGAACTAGTTCCCATAACTAACATCCACGTTTATCTCCGGACATCCCAATGTCACCAGCCAGTGAGAATCAGCTGATTAGAGAATAACCCATGCTAGTCTCAACAGAATTGATAGTGTCCGTATTTATCAATTCATCGACTAGGGATATTTTCAATACTTCACATTTGCACATTTAGAGATAATCACTAGTTGTGATCCCATCACAAATTCTCTTATGCTGTGAGTTGTATTGCGGACATTCAGTAGATGAGTTTAAGATCTCAATCAAATATACAAGCATGTATACTCAAATAGTGAATTATCATTTATTAAAATAAATGTTTACAATCATAAGGCGATTGCCTTAGGACACTTCTCTCATATCACTAACACACCATACCCGAGTATGCGGGGACTACTGATCCGGAGGAACACCTGTTGAAGTTCGAGAGCGCGGCTCTACTTCATCAGTCCCCGGAAGGCTTCAAGTGCCGAGCCTTCTTGACAACCTTCTCCGGCACAGCCCAAAGATGGTTCGACCGACTCCCTGATGGGTCGGTCATGAGCTTTGAAGAGCTCAAGAGAGTTTTTCTTCAGCACTTCGCTAGCAACAAGAGGCACCACAAAACGAGCATCAATCTGTTCGCTCTGAAGCAAGGCCCGAAGGAAACCCTCCGGACCTACATTAAAAGATTCAACAGAGTGGCGCTGGACGTGCCGGCCGCCACTCCAGAGGTTCTAGTCAGTGCTTTCTCCCAAGGATTGCAGGAGAGGGATTTATTCCGCTCATTGATCAGGAAGCCCCCGAAGGACTTCGACGGCCTATTGGGCAAGGCTATTAAGTACATCAACGTGGGGGAATCACAGGCCGCTCTTAAGAAAGAGTCGGTCATCCCAGCACCTCCCAATCCCGTTCAGAGCACTAGGTGGACCTATCCGCAGCCCCCGCGAACCCATTGACTGAGTGGGGGCGAAAGGCGACATGTGCAGCAGGTGGACCATGGGTGCCTTGATGGACCCGAAATAAGTGTCACGAATGTGGGTCTCAAATTTAGATATTTGTAAAGCTGGAAATCCTTTTTGCTAACAAGGACAACAATGTAGTAAAGGGGTCACAGGTCGTGTTTTTTCCTAGGACTAGTTAAGGTTGTTGACTCAAGCTTGAATTTATGTGTCGTTAATATTTTTGGGTTTCAAATAAAATCTGGGTTTTGTTTTCAATTCAGAAATAAAAGCATGAAGAAAAGAAGGGAAATTTAACTAAGTGAGCTAATAAGATAAATGCAACTAATGAACTCAACTAATGGGAAAATTAATCAACCAATGCAACTTAGCCAAATTGGGAAAACAAATCTAAACTCAAGTGTAAGTGTTCACTACAAACATGTTGAACTCAAGGAGTTACCACTCAAGGCCGAAACTTAACTTGATACAAATGCAACAAGGAAAACTTGATATGCAATGTGAAGCAACCTAAGTGCCGGAAATTGATACTAAATGCAGCACTAGGAACTAACAAATTCAGAAATGCAACTACTTACTCAGCTTGAAGAGGTAAACTATTAATGAAGTGTTATGCATGAATGAAAGAAGAATTCAGAAATGAATGCAGCAATGCAGAAATGAACTTAATGCAGAATTGAAATTCATGAATTCAAACTAACTTGATACCAAGAAAAGAAAACTCTTGTGCCGAAAGCTGAACTGAATGCAAA
>JAGFNQ010007148.1:0-37269 GCA_024364735.1 Boesenbergia rotunda | reverse complement strand
CTAGGGCACCGACGGGTGGAGAAGAAGATTCTTCTTCTTCTCTTTTCCATCACCTCTCTTCCTTGTGGCCGGCTACTACTAGACAAAGGGAGAGTGGTCCTCTTCCTTTTGTGGTGTGCGGTGAGAGGTGAGGTGGACGGGTGGCCGACGCAAGGCGCCGCCGGGAGTAGGGATTATTGGCCGATTGGTGTTGGTAAAGGAGAGTTCTTTCCTTCTTCTTCTTCTTCCTTAGCTTCCCCTTGGTAGCTTCCTTATGGTCGGTGAGGTGGAGACATCTTGTGGCCGGCGGCGCAAGGAGGAGGGGAGGAAGAAGGCCAGCGGCAAACCCTTGTTCTAGGGTTTTGATTGGCGCGTGAAGAAGCGGTTGATTGGAAGGCCTTGGTGATTCCGGTTCTTGGTAGGTCGTCGCCCACACGACGTCTAAGAGGTGAGGGTAATACGATAGAAGATCATAAGGTAACGAGAGGTATAATCTTCTCCTTGGCTCCTTTGTTAATTCTATCATTTTATGTGGAAGATAATTAATTATCATGCATGTAATTATTTGTTAATTAATATTGATAATTAATTATTTGGACCTCGATAATAAATACAAAAATCAGCGATCTGCTTGTCGTCTTTTTCGCGACCAATTGGTTAGGTGAGTTACAAGGCTCGAATTTTGAGTTTGGCTAAGTTGTAACTCGAATCGATTGGTACGACGACGAGACGGTCGTATGGGAGATAGGTCTCCATTCGGATTAATTTTTTAATCCGTGGGCATGGAGAGGTCTCTCATGGACGACTAGGTATTCACTTAGGAAACCCGCCAAGTCATACCCAATATTCTTTCTACTTTACAAGCTCAGAAGATGTTAGATAATGGATATTTTGGCTATTTAGCATATATAGTAGATGCAAGGCAAAAAGAATGACTAAAGAAAGAAGAAGTGCGGGTAGTCTGTGACTATCCAGAGGTGTTTCCTGAAGAATTACCAGGACTCCCTCCTAACTGAGAAATTGAGTTTGAAATTGAGTTGGCTCCAGGTACCAACCCGATTTCAAAGACACCTTATCGTATGGCTCCAGTAGAATTCTTCGAAGCTGAGTTCTTCAAAGAATTCTTTCATATGCGGGTTACGAACCAGCATTATGATGAATTCACTGAATTTCGTCAAGGTAACCTATCAGTAGAGGAAGCCGTGAAGAGATTCAACAGACTGGCTCGCCGGAGCCGTGAACTGGTCAGCACTAAACGAGAGCGAGTCAGGTTAATGCTCAAGGTGCTAAGGCCAGAAATAGCATTGAATGTGGCCAGCGGCGTCCATAGGCCGCAAACCTCAGAAGAACTAGTTAGTAGTGCTCTGATCACCGAGCACTACCTGAACAGCATGCAACAGCAGAAGTTAGTCATGATAGAAAGTAAAGGTCAAGGCAGTTCAGGAACTCAGAAACCCCCGGGCGTTTGCAGAGTAGTTAACTATACCTCCAGATGTACTCAGTGGCCAATTCTTAACCACCCTACCTTCAGGAGAGATTATGGCGTCCACGCACTGGCTCCGTGCAGTGCCAATCAGTATAGCAGGCACAGAGCTTTATGGTGATCTGATAGTACTAGATATGACATATTATGATGCCATTTTTTTTGGAATGGACTTCCTAATTAAGTACGGTGCCTCCATTGAATGTCGTAAAAGGAAAGTCATATTCCAACCTGAAGAAGGAGTGCAGTTTGAATACATCGGAGAACCCAAGAGAAAGGCCAAGAAATTTCTCTCAACTCTAAAAGCACAGAAATTGCTGGATTCAGGATGTACTGGATTTCTAGCACATGTAGTCAATACCGAACAAGAGAAGGACCAAAAGCTAGAAGAGGTCCCAGTGGTATGTGACTATCCAGCAGTCTTCCCTGACGAGTTACCAGGCTTAGCGCCAGATAGGGAGATAGAGTTTGAGATAGATTGTTGGTGCAAGAAGCACCATATCGAACCTTGTTTTGATATTGGCAAAGGATTCAAAGTTAAGTTTGTTTGTGATCTAACAATATTCACTGAGTGTGCAGGAAAAGTCCTAGCGAAGGGCTGCTAGGCACCCGGCGAAGGACTGCCAGGATCCAAAGCCCTAGCGAAGGACGGCTAGGCACCTGGCGAAGGAATGCCAAGATATAAAGTCCTAGCGAAGGGCTGCTAGGCAACTAGCGAAGGGCTGCTAGTCACCAAGTCCTAGCGAAGGACTGCTAGGCAACTAGTGAAGGGCTGCTAGTCACCAAGCCCTAGCGAAGGGCAGCTCGGCATCCAAGACCTGACAAAGGACCGTCAGGCAAAAGTCCAACCAGAGGAACGGTTGGCATCAGGTAAATTCTCCTGAGAGGAGTAGGTGAGGACGCGTTCCCCGTCGAGGGAACAGTAGGCATCGGTTCGACCTAGGACTCCATTTTGGAGACCAAAGTCAGAACCAAGACAGCTAAGGCTGTATAAACAAATATTTTATTGCTTTATTGTGTTTTGGACTAACCCTGGATGCAGGACCGAAGGAACGTGTGTCTGCAGCTCAGAAAGCCTCAAAGGAGAGAGGCAACGGCTAAGTAGGGCGCCCGGAGTGTCCCGGGCGCCCCCAAGGTGCATACAAAACAAGTAAAGAGAAAAAGGGTTTGAATAGATGCTGGGCCGGGCGCCCCCGTGCTCCCGGGCGCTCCCGTTGCTCCCAGGCGCCCCCTGCGCTGCGGGCGCCCCCAAGCGCAACCCTCAAACCAGAACCCCTCGAAGCCAAGGAGATAGAACTTTGACCCGGTCAATCCGGGCGCCCCGAGCGCTCTGGGCGCCCCGGTCAAAGCGGATCCAGAGGATCAGACGCGACCGAGACCTCTGCGGATCAAAGGTCACGTGGGGGGCGCCCCCGACGTCCCGGGCACCCCCAGGCCCTATATAAAGGGCCCTCGACCAAGGCTTCAAGGCATCAATTCTCTCAACGCCTCAAAGCTCTTCTGCTCTCGCGCCTTGCTCCGGAATCCTTCCAACTCGAGCCGACGACGTCCTGCTGCCCCGAAATAGTCAATCTACTCCGGACGTCGGTAAAAAGAGCTATTTAAGAGTTTACTGTACTTAATTTGTAATCTTCTGTAAACTATTTTGCGCCTAATATAGAATTGCCGAAAGTAAACGGTCAACGACTGTGGGCCTTGGAGTAGGAGTCGACACAGGCTCTGAACCAAGTAAAAACGACTATGTCTCTGTGTTATTGTTTTTATTTCCGCTGTGCACTTGCTCTTAATTTTCCGAAGAAAAATGATTTCCGATATTCATCCCCCCTCTATCGGTGTTCTCGATCCAACAAGTGGTATCAGAGCGGGGTAGTTCAAACTTGGTGCAACCACCAGTTTGAAAGTTTTTTCGGATTTACGAATTTTTTTTTATTTTATTTCTTTTCTTTTTTAATTAACACCTCTCGATCTTTTCCGCTTTTTA
This sequence comes from Boesenbergia rotunda, assembly GCA_024364735.1. NCBI lineage: Eukaryota > Viridiplantae > Streptophyta > Magnoliopsida > Zingiberales > Zingiberaceae > Boesenbergia > Boesenbergia rotunda. The sequence goes on along the minus strand of JAGFNQ010007148.1, from coordinate 33,826 downwards.
TTTCTTTTCCGCTTTTTCAATTTTGAATTTTCATTTTTTCACCATAAGTCAGAATTGATATAACGATCAAGTGTTGAAAATTTGTCATAAACTTTTTTATATTATTATTTTAATATTTTTTTCGAAGTTCGTGCTATCTTAATTTGAGCAAATTTTTCCTTAATTCTTGTTTTACTAATCAAAATTGATAAAGCCAACTTTTTCAAAAAGAAAAATTATCACAAATTATTATTATTATTTTATTGTTATTCTGCCTCGAAATTCGTGCAATATTTATTTTGGGCAATTCTTTTTCTCCCGCACTACTAATCCAAGACCAAGTCTTGGTACATTTTTATTTCTCTTGTGTGCAAGAATCATTTTTAAATGGCCATTCAAGAATGGAATAGCATTCGTCCACCGCTCTTCTCTGGCGAAAATTTCAACTCCTGGAGAAGTCAAATGGAATCCCACCTGAAGGCTAATCTGGATTTATGGTCGATAATCCAAACGGGGTTCAGATTCCCCACGGAAGATGGAACATCGATCGCTTGGGACAAATTGGACGAACCAACTCTGAGGAAGATTGAGACTGATGCTAAGGCAACAGTAATCATACAATGCGGTCTAACCAAGGAGCAACTCGAACTAGTAGGTCCATTCAGATGTGCCAGAGAAATTTGGAAAAAACTAATCAATCTACACGAAGAGAGTTCCGAAATTGAGATCTTAGAAGAGTTAGCACCTGACTGCGAACTCGAGCCAGAGTCAGAAGATGAATTAACTGAGACAAAAATGGTAACCAATTTCGAATCCTTTTTTGAATTACAATTAGATAATCCAACAGATACTATAATGGTCAAGGAATGTATAATTTCTAGTGCAGGGAAAACTCCAAGAGAATCACCAAAGAAGAAGATTCAACCTGTACCCGAGTCCAACTCAGACTCAGAATTTGACGACAAAGAAGGAGATCGAACCAAACCGGTCCGATCAGCTCGTGATCACTACAAGATGCTAAAGACACAAAAAAGAAAGACGACAAGTATCAAGGGGGAGATTCCCAACCGGGAATCAAAAGGTAAATTTTCAATATTTGAAAATCCTTTTAACATAATTAATTCGTATAAATTTAATACGTTAGAAAATTTAATTCATAATCTAGCTAATTTTGAAAATCTGGAATATTACTCCAATGGTGACCTTACTTAGATAATTGTTTGTTTTAATTGTATGTTTCTTTTTATGTTTATTTTTTTTTGCTTAAAATTAGGACTGATTAGTTTAAGGACTAAAGAGTTAATTGAAATTTGAACAACATAGTATTGGGTGGAGGTGAGATGATAGTACGTTAGGGAAGCCATCTTGGCGGAACTAGCCGAAGCTACCGATCCAAGACCCAAACTAGTTAGACCAGAATTTACCAAAAAGTAATTTTGAAGAAGAAATTTCACTAAAAGGCTTTGTCTAGGAAAGGGTTGATGATCCAATAAGGCTACGGCCAAAGAAGGCCTTGTGCCTCGCCAAGACCTGGAAGCCAGTTTTTGAAATTCAAATTCAATTTACTCTTTGTTAAATTCGAATCTAACATAAATTTTCAGTTAATTTTAGATTCAAATATCTCCTTTCAAAATAAATTGGGTTTAAAAATTAATTTAACTTTTCAAAATTAATCATGACCTTTTCAAAATAAATCTTTCTATTAAAATATGCATCTCACAAAACAGTTAAAGATATCCTGTTTTATCACTTAGAAATGGGTAAGATGCTTAGGACCTAAAAGTTGAGTCCAACCCAACCAACTAAATCAAATTCAAACTCAAATTAATTTAATTAAATCAAATTCAAATTAATTAAATCTTAATTAAATCAATTAAAGTCAATTAAAACTCGAGTAAATCTTAATTAAATCAATTTAATTCAATAAAATTCAAAATAATTCAAAATAATTCAATAAAATTCAACTTAATTATTCTTAACTAATCATTCTCAAAATTCAACTTAATCACTCTTAATTATTCTCAAATTCAACTTAATTATTCTCAATTAATCATACTCAAAATTCAATTTAATTATTGTCAATCATTTATCTTTAAAATTAAAATATTGGTCTCACACAACCCATAAGGTTAACATGTTTGACCACGTAGAACTGGGTGAGACATCTAGGACCTAAAAGTATGAATCACTATCCCTTCAAATAAAAATTATTTTCAAAAGGTATTCAAAATTATCTCCATTTTTTTTTAAAATTAACTCTGTTTGCTGTACCCTACTTTTTCAACTCTAACAGTTTTTTTTCAAAATATTGAATTTCATGTTAAATATCACAATAGACTTACTTTAAAGAGAATCTAGGGCTTGGTCTGATTTAGTCATTAACTTGGTCAAAATAGTCAACCCTAGTCCGCATAGTCAAACCTGGTCAACACTGAAGTCCCTTAAGGAACTTAGATAAAACACAGACTGTGTCAGATACAGGGGGAGTTTTTTTAATACTTTTCAAAAAATTAAATTGTTTTTCAAAAACCTTATGCTCTAAATCTTATTATCATGGCGATAAGGTTTTCAAAAATTGATTCAAAAACCTTCGTATACTACTATCTGTTTGAAAATTATCATCATTTCAAAATGTTTTTCGAAAACTATTTTCAAAAACGTATCTCCTTGAAAGTTATCATACTCAGAAGGTTATTCAAAATTATTCTTTTGATTCTAATAAACCCTAAAGACACAGAGGAAGGTCCACTTCATGATCTATAAGGACTCCTAGGATGTGTCAAATTTAGGGGGAGTTTGAGTCAAAAGAAGAATTTCTGAAATTTTTTTTGGTAATTAGTTGTTTTGAAATTGTTAGATAAATTCCTTTGATCTAAACTAAACCCTAAAGACTTAGAGAAAGAATGCTTGTGGTCAACAAGCTTCCGAGGACTATATCAAATTTAGGGGGAGGTTAAATTAAATGAATTATTGAACATTTCAAAATAATATGTTTTAATACATTAAGTTTTCAAAATTCTTTTGAAAATACAAGTAATTTGCCTTTAAAAATATGGTTTAGTAAATCATTTCTGAAATACCTTTAGAAGTAATATTTGCTTGAATCTTGAGAATCTTCAGGACACTTAGGAAAATGTCCTTGTAGTTAACAAGAGTTCCTAGGATTGTGTCAGACTGGAAAAGAAATCTAGTCAAGCAAAGTATTATGTTGTCAAAATAACATTAAATTTTTCTCAAAATATTATGTTTAAAAGTACTCATAATCTTCAAAAAGTACTTCTATTTTTCAAAGTATGATGTTTTGAAAAGTACTAATACTTGTAAAGGCAATAGTGTTCTAAGTGCATGAAGTTTCTAACAGACTTGCCTACAAATATAAAATATTTTTTAAGTGGAGTTTTGTTATAGTTTTTTGCTATACTTTCAAGAATTATGCTAAGTATTTTTATGTTTTCAAAACTCATAGGCTCTGATACATAAATCTTTTTTAAATCTTCGTTCAAAAAGTTCCTTATTGATATATGGCCAGGAGAGAGAAAATTTTAAATATTATCTTGTTTTTACTAAGTATTTTTAAGTGCTTTAAAATTGGTCTAAGTATCTTCAAAGTACTTTCAAAACCTCTAAAAGCACTAAGTACATTTATTTTGAAATTTTTTCTAAGCAAAATCCTTCTTAGTAAACAAAGTTTGTCTGAGCAAAAACCTTTGAAATTTTTGACAAATGTTTCTAAGCAAAAATTCTATGTTTCAGCAAAAACTTGTCTATTTAAAGATTTTTCCAAGTAAAAATGGGTTTTAATGCACAAAATATGTTCCAAGGAAATTTCTCTATGAGTGCAAATGTTGAACCTTTTTTTAAAAAAAAAAACCTGTTTTCAAAATATTAGCTAAGTTACTCTTGAAAACTATGTTGCAAGTTTTTGAAAGTTTGTTTAAGGGGGAGCTTCATGTATTTTCAAAACACCTATTACTTTGAACATCATTTTTTTATTATTAAATCCATTACTTAAAGTTTTTTCTTGAAAACTATGTTTTTAAACTCTCTTACTTAAATTTATTAGATACCTTGTTCGCCCAAGTATGTTTTTGATATATGTCAAAGGGGGAGGAAAGGTCAAAGTTAAGGGTTAAAGGTCAAAGTTAAGGGTTATAACACAAGTATTCAGGGATTTTGGGGGAGTATAAAATTTTTTTTAATCTACACTTATACTGTTCATACTCCTTCATTTCTTAACTGTTATATGTTTATACTTAACTTTGAATTGTGTTGCCATAAATCAAAAAGGGGGAGATTGTTGGTGCAGGAAGCACCATATCGAACCTTGTTTTGATATTGGCAAAGGATTCAAAGTTAAGTTTGTTTGTGATCTAACAATATTCACTGAGTGTGCAGGAAAAGTCCTAGCGAAGGGCTGCTAGGCACCCGGAGAAGGACTGCCAGGATCCAAAGCCCTAGCGAAGGACGGCTAGGCACCTGGCGAAGGAATGCCAGGATACAAAGTCCTAGCGAAGGGCTGCTAGGCAACTAGCGAAGGGCTGCTAGTCACCAAGTCCTAGCGAAGGACTGCTAGGCAACTAGCGAAGGGCTGCTAGTCACCAAGCCCTAGCGAAGGAATGCTAGGCACCGAGCGAAGGGCAGCTCGGCATCCAAGACCTGACAAAGGACCGTCAGGCAAAAGTCCAACCAGAGGAACGGTTGGCATCAGGTAAATTCTCCCGAGAGGAGTAGGTGAGGACGCGCTCCCCGTCGAGGGAACAGTAGGCGTCGGTTCGACCTAGGGCTCCATTTTGAAGACCAAAGTCAGAACCAAGACAGCTAAGGCTCTATAAACAAATATTTTATTGCTTTATTGTGTTTTGGACTAACCCTGGATGCAGGACCGAAGGAACGTGTGCCTACAGCTCAGAAAGCCTCAAAGGAGAGAGGCAACGGCTGAGTAGGGCGCCCGGAGTGTCCCGGGCACCCCCAAGGTGCATACAAAACAAGTAAAGAGAAAAAGGGTTCGAATAGATGCTGGGCCGGGCGCCCCCGCTGCTCCCGAGCGCCCCCTGCGCTGCGGGCGCCCCCATGCGCAACCCTCAAACCAGAACCCCTCGAAGCCAAGGAGATAGAACTTTGACCCGGTCAATCCGGGCGCCCCGAGCGCTCCGGGCGCCCCGGTCAATCCGGGCGCCCCGAGCGCTCCGGGCGCCCCGAGCGCTCCGGGCGCCCCGAGCGCTCCGGGCGCCCCGGTCAAAGCGGATCCAGAGGATTAGACGCGACCGAGACCTCTGCGGATCAAAGGCCACGTGGGGGGCGCCCCCGACGTCCTGGGCGCCCCCAGGCCCTATATAAAGGGCCCTCGACCAAGGCTTCAAGGCATCAATTCTCTCAACGCCTCAAAGCTCTTCTGCTCTCGCGCCTTGCTCTGGAATCCTTCCAACTCAAGCCGACGACGTCCTGCTGCTCCAAAATAGTCAATCTACTCTGGACGTCGATAAAAAGAGCTATTTAAGAGTTTACTGTACTTAATTTGTAATCTTCTGTAAACTATTTTGCGCCTAATATAGAATTGCCCAAAGTAAACGGTCAACGACCGTGGGCCTTGGAGTAGGAGTCGACACAGGCTCCGAACCAAGTAAAAACGACTGTGTCTCTGTGTTATTGTTTTTATTTCCGCTGTGCACTTGCTCTTAATTTTCCGAAGAAAAATGATTTTCGATATTCACCCCCCCTCTATCGGTGTTCTCGATCCAACATAGATCTCATTCCAGGTACCAATCCCATTTCAAAAGCACCATACCGTATGGCTCTAGCAGAATTAAGAGAACTTCAGGAGCAACTACAGGAGCTGCTCGACAAGGGCTTCATACGCCCTAGTCATTCACCTTGGGGAGCTCCCGTATTGTTCGTGAAGAAGAAAGACGGGTCCATGCACTTGTGTATAGATTATCGGACGTTGAATCAAGTCACCATCAAGAACAAGTATCCCTTGCTAAGAATGGATGACTTGTTCGATCAGCTAAAGGGAGCAGCAGTGTTCTCAAAAATAGACTTGAGATCGGGTTATCACCAGGTGAAAGTTAAAGAAGACGACATCCCCAAGACAGCTTTCAGAACAAGATACGGACACTATGAGTTTGTAGTTATGCCTTTTGGCGTAACGAACGCTCCAGCAACTTTTATGGACCTCATGAACAGAGTATTCAGGGAGTACTTAGATAAGTTTGTCATCGTCTTTATTGATGACATTCTTATCTACTCAGGAACTCAGGAGGAACATGCTGAGCATCTCAGGACAGTATTGCAGATCCTTCAGCAGAGCCAGCTGTATGCAAAATTCTCAAAATGTGAATTCTGGCTCGATCAAGTGTCTTTTCTAGGTCACATCATCTCCAAGGAAGGGGTGTGGTAGACCCCAGCAAAATAGAAGCAGTAAGTAACTGGATCAGACCGAAGAATGCCAGTGAGATCAGAAGTTTTCTGGGTCTAGCCGGTTACTACAGGAAGTTCGTAGAAAATTTCTCCAGAATAGCCTCCCCACTGACAGCTCTTACTAGAAAGAACAGAAAGTTTCAGTGGATAGAGGACTGCGAGAACAGTTTTACAGAATTAAAGAGAAGATTGACTAGTGCTCCCATCCTGACTCTTCCCGAGACCACTGACAGCTTTGACATATATAGCGATGCGTCTAAATTAGGACTTGGAGCAGTACTGATGCAGAATGGCAAGGTTATTGCCTATGCCTCTAGACAACTCAAGGATTATGAGAAGAATTACCCTACCCATGACCTTGAGCTAGCTGCAGTAGTGTGTTCTCTCTCAAGATTTGGAGGCATTACTTATACGGAGCCCAGTGTAGGATTTTCACAGATCATCAGAGTCTAAAGTATTTCTTTACTCAGAAGGATCTGAATATGAGACAACGTAGGTGGCTTGAGCTAGTCAAGGATTATGACATTGACATCCTCTACCATCCAAGTAAAGCTAATAAGGTGGCAGATGCACTTAGCAGAAAATCTAGTGCCACCCTACTAGCTTTGTCCACGATGTCACAGCCCCTTTGGAAAGAGTTATCAGAGTTCGGACTGGAAATTTTAGTTGGGCAGCTCTCCACTTTGACATTAGTGTCCACCCTGATTGAAGACATCCAGACAGCACAGGATCAAGATCCTGACCTTCAGAAAATCAAGCAGGGGATGACAGAAGCCAAAAATGGAGAATTTCGCCTATCAGATAATGGGACACTGTACTACGGTGATTGCTTATGTGTTCCGAACTAAGAAGAGCTCCGAAGGAAGATCCTAGAGGACGCACATAGATCTCCTTATGCAATGCATCCTGGTTCCACCAAAATGTACCAAGACCTCAGGGGACATTTTTGGTGGCCTGGGATGAAGAGAGACATCGCCAGATATGTCAGTACCTGTCTGACATGCCAAAGAGTCAAGGCAGAACATCAGAGACCAGGTGGAGTTCTGCAGCCTATTCAGATTCCAGAATGGAAATGGGAAGATATTTCCATGGATTTTATAGTGGGACTACCCAGAACAACGAATGGATATGATGCAATCTGGGTAATAGTAGACAGATTGACTAAGTCTGCCCACTTCCTAGCTATCAGGATCTCCTATTCCATGGAACAACTAGCTCAGTTATACCTCAAGGAGATCGTCAGACTACATGGAGTCCCTAGGACTATCATTTCAGATAAGGACAGTAGGTTCACTTCGCACTTCTGGGAGTGCGTACAGACAGCTCTAGGCACCAAACTGAAGTTTAGCACAGCTTTCCATCCTCAAACAGATGGTCAGACAGAGAGAGTTAATCAAGTACTAGATGATATGCTCAGAGCTTGTGCTTTAGATTTCAAGGGCAGTTGGTGCAGATACTTGTGCTTAGCGGAATTCGCTTACAACAATAGTTATCAGGCCACTATCGGCATGACACCCTATGAGGCTTTATATGGGCGGAGGTGTAGATCTCCTATCTGCTGGTACGAGGGTGGTGAGAGGCAAGAGTTAGGCTTACAGACAGATCTTATAGATGATACCACTGTAGTCATACAGCAGATCCGCCAGAAAATAGAAATAGCTCAAAGTCGCCAGAAGAGCTATGCTGATACACGGCGCAGACCATTAGAGTTTGAAGTTGGGGATTCAGTGTTCCTCAGAGTGGCTCCCATGAAGGGAGTAATGCGTTTTGGGAAGAAGGGCAAGCTAAGTCCCAGATATGTATGACCATACCCCATCACTAGAAGAGTTGGCAAAGTAGCTTATGAGTTAGAGCTACCTCAGGAGATGTCAGCTATCCACAATGTATTTCATGTTTCCATGCTGAAGAAACATATCCCAGATGCCACCCAGGTGATAGAACCACAGACGGTATAAATTCGCGAAGATCTCTGTTATGATAGTCGGCCTATTCAGATAATAGACCGAGCAGTTAAGAAATTGCGAAACAAGGAGGTAACATTAGTGAAAGTCATATGGCAAAATCACAGAGTAGAAGAGGCAACATGGGAACCAGAGGACAGCATGAGGCAGAAATACCCAGAGTTGTTTTAAGTTCGAGGACGAACTTTTTATAAGGTATGGGGGATTGTAACACCCAAAAATTCTCGAAACTAATTTTAGAAATATCTTAGAATTTATTCCGAATTTATGGATATTTTTATAGAATATTTCCATGGACAAATAAGGCAAAAAGGAATAAATATAAAATGTGCAGTAAAAAAAAAATAAGGGGAGGTTTGAACCCTAGACCTTTCCCGTGAGAGAAGAATGGGCGGACCAGCTCGGCTGGTTTACTTTTGTTAAAATAAATTAAGGGAAACAATAGATAAGGTATAATTAGGTAAATTCGCCCCCCATAAGTATAAAAGAGGGAGTTACGAGTTTTAGGTTAATTTTCTCCCAACCTAGCGACGCCGATGCCCTCCCTCACGCACGCGACCTCTCCTCTTCCTCTCTTGCATTTTCTTCATCTTCTCCTCTTCTTTTGCCGCCCAAGACAAAGGGGAAGCCAAGGGAAGGTCTCAAGAGGCCCTATTCTCTACGGGGACCCTCATAGATGCGAGGAGAACGCCAAGAAGCAAGAAGAACGTTGTAGTTCGACGTTCTCTCGGGAATTTCAGATTTTATTCGTAAGGAAAACCTAGCGCAGGATGTAAGTATCCCTCACCTACAGTATATGTAGTTTCGGTTGATTTTTCATATGCCTTATTTTCTTGTATTTATGCTTTACGATTAGAAATCGTAAATTATGAACAAGCACGCACGTTAGGTGGTTGTTAAAATGTTCAGTTCAGTTAATGCTATAGAAAGTATTAAAGAATAGAAATTCTTGCTTCAGTTTATGATTGGGATCAAGTTCCAACGAGATGGGCTCCTAGTTGCCCCTAGGTTTAGATAACCTAGTGAAAGCAAGAATCAGAAGAGAAAAAGAAAAGTATAAAAGAACTATTTTATTTTCAGTTGGCATTGTACCGGACTTCGGTCCAGGGATAGGCTCCAAGTTGCCTCTAGGTTTAGATAACCTAGTATGGGATGGGCTCCTAGTTGCCCCTAGGTTTAGATAACCTAGTAGAACCCTAATGGATTCGGGATTTGCTACCTCGGGTTTATTAGGGATGCGCGCACAGTTGGTACATTGTCGGGCCCATAGCAGTTGATTATTATTTTCACCTAATATGTATTTAGTTTTCAGAAATTTATATTAGCCTGTGGTGAATTTAATAGTTAGTTTTATATTAGTTAATTTTAGTTCCAGTTCAAATATGTATTCCATGCTATAGTATACTTTTTAGTTTTAGTTCAGTATGTGCCATGTCTCAGTTATATGCCATGACATTCTATGATATGTAAGTTAGCATGAGCCTAGCATGATTACTTATGGATATGAGCATGTAAGTGCATAGCATGTTTTACAAAAGCATAATTCGATTTTTCATAGTTTTGTGAGGCTAGATGGTACTTACTAAGCTTTATGCTTATTAATTTGCATTTCATTATACTGCAGATACAGGTAACGGAAAGCACTAGTAGCGGAGGCGGCGGGCTTGATGCAATGTGTGTGTGGTGGTGGAGTTGGAATAAAAGTCTTCGGAACTTGCAATGCATAGAAAGTCTTTATTATGCTCCTTTAGTTATTCCGCAATAAATTATGTGAACCATGTATGAATTTAATTAGACTTGTATTCATGGTGCCTAGTATGCTTGAAGTAGTTTACTTACCTGACTTAATATTGATTTTGTGAATGCTTGAATGTCATGAGTCATCTATTTATAATATGGTAATTTAGATCCATGCTTAAGCTTTCGAGATAAGAACTTGATACTTTTGATTTACATGCTAAATACATAGGATATGCTTGTTCTAAGATATATGCACCATATAGAATGACATGTAGTAGCTATGAATGCCCTTAGAAATGAATAACGAATGGTTTCAATAAGAAGTTGATACAAACTTGACACTTTCATGTTTATGCTTCTATATGTCGCTTTTATGATTTCTAAGTTGCTATACATGCTAGAAACCCCCTAAAAACATGTATCAAATGCCCTAGAATCATTGTAGACCTGTTAGGAAGCTTAGATATGAATTTATGGAGCATTTGGTATGGAATAGTTCGACTTTGGTATATTCTGTAACTCTGAAATCTGGGTTTTCAGAACTACCAGTCGACTGGGAAAATACCAGTCGACTGGTATCGAGCACAGAAACATTCTGTGGCCCGACCAGTCGACTGACATATAGCAGTCGACTGGTACTATGTAAAACAAAACTGGTGTAGAGCAGTTGGTTAGTGCTTTAGCCATGTAATGTAGAGGTTAGGGGATCAAGTCTTGCCAAGATAATAAAATACAAGTTTTGCTTTATTTTAGGCTAGATAGTACTTTCGACATGATTATAAATTGTTAGTTCAGCAAATAGTGAAATAAGAATTTTTTTAAATCCTCCCAGTTGGTTTAGCATTATAAGAAATCATTAATTAGTCAGTTAGTCAGTTAGTAGTAGTAGCGATCCGCCTTAAAGCTTAGTACCAGAAGGCAGGTCGTTACAGATCGCCACTGGGTGGAGCTCAGGGAAGCTTACTGTGTTCTTGGCCTTGCGAAGTGCTTGAGGAAGATCCTTCTTGTTGTTTCATTGAGCTTAAACATTTATCTGTGATTGAAACGCTATGGAGAGGTGTCTCCACCGAGAAGGAGGTTGCTTTATATCCGGTGATCACCGGGGCTTGATCTGCCGACGATCAAGGGATCGCCCACCTTAAGGGCACGCCAAGGAGTAGGGGCAAGTTATCCCCGAACCTTGTAAACCCTCTTGTTAGCGATCTTGGTAGCTGTCATTGTTAGCTTTCATCTCTGTTTTTAGTTTACTGCACTGCTTTGTTTTTCCTTTGTTTCTTCCGCTGTGCTACTAATAAGTTAAGTGCAGAAAACTTGCTAAGTTCTCAAAGAAAAAGTGTTGGCTATATTCACCCCCCCCCCTCTCTAGCCATCTCGTCTCCAACAAAGACGACGAGCGGATAGCCAGTTTTTGTGTTTATTTTCGGGGTCCATGACATAATTAATTATCATACAATTAATTAACGAATAATTAATGAAGAATGACAATTAATTAGGAACTCACATAAAATGATAGAAAAACAAAGGAGCCAAAGAGAAGTTATACCTCATCTTTTATCTCGCAGTCTTCTACCGTATGACCCTCCCATCTTGGACGTCATGTGGGCGACGATCTACCAAGATCCAAAATCACCAAGGGCCACCAATTAATCCCTTCTTCCTCCTTATTCCTTTGCACCAACAAACCCTAGGTCCTAGGTTTGCGTCGGCTACTCCACCTCCTCCCTTGGTCCCGCCGGCCACCACCAACCTCTATGGAGCGTCAGCCACAAGGGAGCTGAGGTATAGATGAAGAGGAAGATGAAGAAGTGGAAGAAGAAGAGAGAAAAAGGTCTCCTTTTCTTCCCACACAAACCCGCAACCTCCTTCTCCTCTTCATAAAACCCACCGGCGCCAACAAGGGAGAAGCCTTGTTTTCCATCCGCCGACCACCTCTCCTCTTTACTCACAGCTTGCGCACGCCAAGGAAGAAGAGGTTGTATGATGTGTAAACTGAAAGACATGACTTTTATTATATGAACATCTTTATTATGAAAAGAGAATTACGACTACACTAGGTGTTTGTTTATAATAGTACATACACGAAGTCCCATTGCTTTGCATTGTAGATAACATGGTGTATGGTGTCACACGGAAGATCATGTTATCAGTTCCTTACTTAGCATAAATAGAGGTTCACAACCGAGATGGAATTGGACAATCCATCGGGATGGTTGTAGTGTAGTTAGGTGTGGTTGGTCTTGACCATAGAACTACACTAGTGTACTATGAGTACATTGAGCAGGATTGAACCCCGAGGTTATCCGATTTATACTGACTAGATAATTGGATAGGACCTCAATTGATATTATGGAGGACGATCCCTTAATCCCGAAATAATATCGAACATATATTATTAATTACTATTTCTTTAATTTACCAATGGGCGAGATCTATTCTGTTAGATCGATAGACCCGGTAAGTTGGGAGATAATATTAAAAATATGATGTGCCGATGATTATTGACGGAATCTGTGTCCTGGTGAGTCAGGATGATGATGCCCCCTTGATGAGCTCAAAAGGTTTATCGTGCTAAACCCTGGAGGTGGATTTGATCCGGCACGTTGATAAGGTTGAGTGGTACTAATCAAGGATCCAGAAGTTAATTAATTTAAACTGTTAGTAATTTAATTAATTAACGGGCATGCGAGATCATAAACACGGGGGGATGGATGACTCGTAATATGTGGAGCCCATATGAAAATACGGGGGTTGGTGAGGATGTTCAATTAAGATCCTTTAATGGAATGGATCTTAATTAATGGATCGGGTTTGGATCCATTAGTGGGCTAAGAACCAACTCCTCCTCTTGGTCCCTGCCTTAAACACTAGTAGAATTTCCTTAATTTACTTCGTATATTCACCGAAGTCATAGATAAATAATTACCGAAGTCAGTAGATAAATAATTATTTGCTGATGAATTTCCTTAATTTACTTCGTATATTCACCGTCAACGTGTTTGTAGCAGTTTGTCTATGCAGTTTATGTATGCATCATAATGAAGTAGCAAGGAAACATATACAGTTTGTCAACGTGATTGTAGCATAATGAAGTAGCAAGGAAACTTTTCCAATCTATGCAGTTTGTCAACGTGTTTGTAGCAGTTTGCCTATGCAGTTTATGTATGCACATAATGAAGTAGCAAGGAAACATATACAGTTTGTCAACGTGTTTGTCAATGCATTTGTAGCAATGCAGTAATGCAGAAGATTTGCAGTAATGCAGTAAACTGTATGCAGTAATGCAGAAGATTTGCATACAAGTTCAATACGCCAAAGAAACAAGCAAGCATGCAATAAACTGTATGCAATTCTATAATTTAGTTTGCTGATTGAGTAAAGAAATGCAGTTCTGTAATTTAGTTTGCTAATTGAGTAAAGAAATGCAGTTCTGTAATTTAGTAGCAAAGAAATGCAGTAAACTGTATGCAAATGTTTAGTTTGTTAATGAAGAAACAAGCAAGTAATGCAGTAAACTGTATGCAGTTTTGTATGTCAACGCCAAAGAAACAAGCAAGTAATGCAAGCTACGAAATGAAGCAAGCTACGAAATTAAGACAAGAAGCAAGCTACGAAATGAAGACAAGAAGCAAGCATGCAGAGCTACATGAATCAAGCACTTACTGAGATCTCTTCCCACACTTTTTGTTTTATATTTTCAAGAACATCAGGCCAAGACTTTATATTGATTGGCACCATTGATCTAGCAATAGATCCAAGACTTTATATTTTCAGGAACCTCTTGTTGTGAGCATCTTGTATCCACCTTTCATCTGTCACTTTTTTCGGAAACATCGACTTCAGGAAGATTTTATATTCACTGTGGAAATATATATAAATATATATATATGTATACACACACACACACACACACATATATATATATATATATGTATGTATTTACCTTTCAGAAACATCTTGTATCCACCTTTCTCTTTTTTCTCAATGATACTTCTGAGATCAACATCAATACACATCTGAGACCAATTATGTTCGATCATTGATAATTCTTGGAAGAAGCAATATTACAAGGGGTAAATTTATTATAATTCTTTGCTAGTACAAGTATTGATAATTCAAGCTATATGATTCTAAGGGAAAGAAAAAAAGAAAATTCATCAGAAATTATGCCTAAGAAATTATCAAAAATCCACAGTAATAAAAAATCCACGGTATTAGAAATTATGCCTAAGAAATTATGCTATATGGATCTCATAATTTCTGAGATCGCATAATTATCAGAAATTATGATACCGTGTATTAGAAAATTCATAAGAAATTATGCTATATTTCTGAGATCGCATAAGTTTTGAAAATATGCCTAAGAAATTATCCACGGATCAGAAATTATGCTATATGGATCTCATAATTTCTGATACCGTGGATCTTATAATTTCTTATAAGGTATCAGAAAATTCATAAGAAATAATGCCACGGTAATCAGAAATTATGCCCGGCAGGAGATGCCAGAAACCATAGGGTAGGAAACTAACCTGGTTGACAAACTGATGGGCGAGCAGGACCGGATCGGTTAGAGACGGCGGCCTCAAGCTCGAACAAAACACTTGCCTTTTCTTCTCATGGACAGGAAACCTCAAAGAGGAAGAAAACTAGCGGCTCTGCAAGGAAAGGAAAGAAGGGGGTGGGACAGGGAACAAAACTGAAAGGAAAAGAAGAGGGAAAACGCCAATGGAACCTAGCGAGCGCGTGGTTGAAGATGTGCGTCGAGGGGAGGGGGAGATGCAAGCACGGCGAAGAGGGGACGGAGGGCGTCATCGTGCAAAAGGGGGCGGCACATCGTCGGGAGAAGGGGGAGGCGTTGTGCGCAATGAAGTTAGGGCTCCATCGAGAGGGGGCGACGTCGGGAGAGGGGGCGACGTCGGCTTGGGCTTGGCACCGACGACGAGGGGCGGCGACCGACTGGGGGAGATCGGCGGCATTGGCAATTAAGGGGAGGGCAGCTCGGCGGCGTCGGGCGAAGAGGGGAGGAGAAAGGGATCGGGCGATGGGTTTAGGCTAGGGCACGAGAGCTGTGAGGTTTTAACAGAGAAGTTTTCCTCTCATAATAGATATATATATATATAAACCGGTTCAAACTTTATTTTATTTTACCGGTTCAATTTTATTACTTCACTATTTAAAATTATAAATTTAATTGTAAACCTTCTTACTTCATTAAATATAAAAATTACGATGTAATTGTTATTAAAAAATTAAAAGTTAAGTCCATTTTTATAATCTATGAAGTCTAAAATTATATTTACTACGCCAATTTTATTATCGAAGTTTATTCATATATATTACTTCGTCATTCATCATCGCCGAAGTAATTATTGGCGAAGTCTATTATCAAAATTTTACTAGTGAGCTTAGCCCTATAAATACCCTATGTGATCAAGAAACCAAGAGTTAATCAATAATTAATCCAAGAGCCAACACCCAAAACCCTCCCCTCTCCTCTCCCACTCTTCCTTCTCTCCTAGGGTTCGGCGGCGCACCAAGAAGAAGAGGAAAAGCTCCTCGGTTCTTCTTCCCTCCTCCACTAAACTCCGGCTGATGCTCACAGAAGCAAGGTAGAGGAGTCCTCTACCTTGCGTGGTGCTCAGGGAGGGCGAAGGAGGCGCCAGGGACCAGCTGCAGGCGGTGCAACCAAGGGTTGCGGTAGCGCCGCAAGGCTAAAGGAGTTGGGGGTTTGCGGGTTGTTTGGGTGAGGATGAATTCTCCTTCTTCATCTTCTTCTCAAGGTGTGCAGCCAGTCCGGAGGCCTTGGGGCAGCTCCGGTGGGCGGCGGCGCAAAGGGAGAGGAAGAAGGGCCAGCGGCGCTAGGAAAACCCTAGGTTAGGGTTTTTCCTTGTTCGGCCAAGGTGAGAAGAAGAACTTGCTTGGAGTTCTTGGTGATCTTGGATCATGGTAGATCATCGTCAACACGACGTCCGCGAAGGGAGGGACATAAGGTAGAAGACCGCGAGGTGATCGGAAAGGTATAACTTTCCATACGCTCCTTTGTATTTCCTTATGTCTTTTATGTGCCATGTTTATATGTCTTGTTAATTTTATGTTTAAGAATTTATTCTTTTGTTTTCAAAATATGTTTAATAAATTCTTAACTGGACCTCGACCATAAACACAAAAGTCGGCGATCAACTCGTGACCTTTTTCACGGTCGAACGGTCGAGCAAATTACAAGGGCAATTTTGGTAATTGGCTAAGTTGCAATTTGGATCGTTCGATACGGCACGAGACGATCAATGTGAGACGGATCTCCACTCTGATTAATTTTTAATCCGTAGACGTGGAGAGGTCTCTCGGATCGACTAGGTATTTGCTATGGAAACCCGCCAAGCCATACCCTACAGAGGTTGAGAAGAAAGAAGAAGAGAATGGAGAAGAAGAAGGAGAAGAAATCGATTTCTTCTCCTCTTCACAGTCGGCGCCGCAACCTTGGAAGAAGTTGCCGCCGGCAGCCCTTCTCCCTCTCTTCTATTCCATGTCATGCACCAAGATGCTCCTCCTAGACCTGCTGATCCTTCACGCCAAAGAGGAGGAAGAGATGAAGATGAATGGAGAAGAAATCACCTTCCTTTTGCCTCCTCTTCACCCGGCGCAAACAACCCTAGGAGAGAGAGAGTAGGGGAGAAGGTTAGGGTTTTTGGGTTGTGGCTTTGGATGATTAATTATGGATTAATTAGCCTTGGTTTCATGATACCATGGGGTATATATAGGGCTATGATAGGGAGCATGAGGAGGAGTTGGGTCTTGGCCGGCTAATGGATCCAAATCTGATCCATTAATGAAGATTCATTCCACTAAAAGATCCCCATTGAACTTCCTCACCAACCCTCATATTTTCAAATGGGATCCACCTAATATTAGTACATCCATCTCCCCATGTTTAAGATATCGAATGCCCGTTAATTAATTTAAATTACTGACAATTTTAATTAATCAACCTCTAACTCCTTGACTAGTACCACTCATCCTTATCATCATATTGGATCATAGTCCACTTGTAAGATTTAACATGATGAACCTTACGAGCTCATCAAGGGGGCATCATCATCCCGACTCACCAGGACACGGATTCCATCTATAATCAACGACACACCATGTAAATAATATTGTTTCCCAACTTACCGGGTCTATCGATTTAGCAGAATAAATCTCGCCCATTGGTAAATCAAAGAAACAACTATTAAGTGCATGTGCCCGTTATTATATCATGATTTCGAGCATGTACTCAATAATAAAATCGAGGTCTGATCCAATTATTGAGTCAGTACAAATTGGATCACCTCTATGTTGGTCCTGATCAATGCACACAAAATGCACTAGTGTAATTCTATGGTCAAGATAAACCACACCTAAATCACACTACAACCATCCCGATGGTTTGTCTAACTCCATCTCGGTTGTTAGCCTCTTCTTATACTCTGTAAGGGACTGATAACATGATCTTCTATGCGTCACCACATACCATGTTATCTACAATGCAAAGTATCTGACATTTGTGCGCATACTATTATAAACATGTAACCTGTGATTTTGTGATTTTCTAAAATGTAGATGTCTTATACAAAAGGCAGGACTTTTAGTATACATCCTAACACTAGTCCCACCAGGTGTGCCAAGTCCCACTAGGACTTTTCCTATGCAAGGGTGCGATCTTCCCAATCCACTTGGACTTTACCTAGTCCCACTAGGTGTGCCTAGTTCCACTAGGACTTATCCCGTGTTAGCATGTGATTTCTCTGATCCACTTGGATTCCACCTAGTCATACCAGGTGTGCCTAGTCCCACTAGGATATTTCCTGTGTCAGCGTGCGATTTCTTCGATCCACCTGGACTTCACCTAGTCCCACCATGTGTGCCTAATCCCACTAGGACTTTTACCGTCAAGTCTCCAGTTAACCTTGACCCACTTGACTCACATACAGTTCTAACATCATTGTCAAACATCGAAATCCAAGCTCACCCGAGCTTATTCAAACTAAGTCAATCTTGACCTAACAAAGATTACACCAATATCTTGTACTCTCTTGATCCTCTCCATGCTAAATTTTTATGATTCTAACAACATTTAAGTCATCAATAACTTTTGATCAAAATTAATTGATGAATTTTAATAAGTGAGATTTAATCCGAATCAAATTTAGTAGGTTTCTTTCACTCTCTTAAACCTCACCATGCTAAAAAAAACTTGATTATCGGTCCATATCAGTATAGAGGAAATATTTATTTAAATCAACGTTCTTTACTTTTGATACAGTGTTATACCTAGTGATTGTAAGAAGTGGCAGCGTGTGCGGTTATTGCACACGCTGCAGCGTGTGCAGTTGTTGCACACGCTGCAGGGAGTGGGGCTTGTTGCCCCCTCCCTCTCCACTACTTCTACCCCTTGCCTCTCCTATATAAGGAGAGGGTGAGGGGCTTCATTCAAGTGCAAGAAGGGGAAGCAAGAGCAAGAGCAAGTGAGAAAAATTCTGAAGAAGAGGAGATCGTCCATAGTTCGAGGGATTTGGTTCGTGATACCGAGAGGGGAAGAACTTTCCAATTCCGTGATCGTTCTTTCGACGACAAGCGCGAAGGACAACGAAGGACGAGCGTGAATCGCTGTAAGTGTTTACCGTTTTACAATTTCATAGATTCGTTCAGAATTTCATGCTTAGAATAACAGAGATTGCTGATTTACTCTAAGATAATATCAATAGTTTCCTTATACTCTTCTTGATACTGTCGCGAAGTGAGATAGAATCTCAAGAGTGATGTGGTTCCCCAAGTGCTACGAGCTGCTTGTATTGGCTCTGCCCTGTGAGAAAATGACCATTAGCAAATCTGTCGGAAAAAATCCCAAGGCCCTCTGACGGTCAAGTCAGTATCCGCTAGAATAGAGTAAAGCAATGAAACGGTGGACGAAAGCAAAATCGCGCATACCTGCGGAATGAAGCGGGGAGAGGCTTATATAACCGAGAGAGCTGACAACTCTTGTCTGCATCAACCGTCCTCCGGTAGTCGAATGAGACAGGGGCGTGGGTGTTGTCAGCTCATAGGATGGCGTCGATATCGGC
Source organism: Boesenbergia rotunda (assembly GCA_024364735.1). Taxonomy (NCBI): domain Eukaryota; kingdom Viridiplantae; phylum Streptophyta; class Magnoliopsida; order Zingiberales; family Zingiberaceae; genus Boesenbergia; species Boesenbergia rotunda. The sequence continues at coordinate 14,628 of JAGFNQ010007148.1, read as the reverse complement.
GCGGCTTAGCATGACACAGATGGGGGGTGGCGTGGTGCAGGGTGACCGATCATGTCAGAAAAGTACAAAGTCAGCGAGGTATCCGCGACATGCGCTATAACTAGATAAGGTCTGCGTCGACTCCCGTACCATGGCTACTGGTACCATGCCAGGGAGCATGTATCATAAGGAAACGGGATAGGTCCTGAGGCGGATCCCCGGCTGGCCGTCCCAAGTGAAATCGAGTCGTTCGAGTAGTATCTGAGAAACGCGAGGTACTCCCCGAGTGAGGGAGCGCTCGGATGTGATTGGTTCCTCCTGTCCCAAATCGCCTGCATAAGTTAGTGGGAGAATGCCGACTGAGACTCGGCAGGGTGTGACCAGGTGGTTCTAGGCTCGTCTTTCAGGGCTTTGTGTTGCGGACTATAGTAGCAGATGTCTCGAGTGTCTAAGGGGGTCTGCCACTCGTCGTCTCATTTGGGGACTCGGGGAGAGAGGTGTGTCTTGCCCACCGCTTAGTCGAGCGCTTCGGACCGAGTGAACCTGGTAGCCTTGCCCTGCCAACCGGACCCGCCCTCCTGTATAAGGCGAGCCAGATTTAGCCTGAGGTGGTGCCAGGCCGACCGACCGACCGAGCGGCATGTGAGCTAGACCAGGATCACTTCTAATATTGTCCATATCAAAGTTTTAAGATTTTAAAAGTATTGATGCCATCCAAAACTCATTAATAGGTCTAGTTAAGTTAATTTCATTCTAAATTGTATCTAATAAATTTATTTGACTCTCCTAAATCTGTTGATTTATGACCCGTACTAGTTTTAAAAAAATTGTTTAAAAATTTAATTTTCTTTACTTTTGATAGCATTTCATATTTGGACTTAGATCGTATCTCTAATTTAGTCTAGATATTTTTTGTATGAAAGTTCTTAATGAAATAATTAAATTTTTATTTCTTCTCTATCCGATTTGGTTGCGTTTAGTTTGATTCGATTTAAATAAAGAAAATTATTATTATTTTATTTTAATTTAGGATTAAAATAGATGAGAATGGTATTCTTAGAACAAGGCCAGTCTCAAAAAAAAAATAAAAAATTAGAGGACCTAAATTAATTTTTATATAAAAAATAATTATGCGATAAAAAAAGAAAACATGATTTAAAAAAAAACTATATTTATAATGAACTTTTATTATTTTTATTTTGGATCTTAATTCAGAGTCAGTTGTCATCATTATATGTGTTAAAAAATAATTTATTATCAAATTTAATAAATAACTTAAATAATATGGAAACTCTTAAAAAAGGATGACCCTTGGTAGCTACCTATACGTAAAAATAAGTATACCTTCGTTAAAAACTAAATCATATAGCATCCATTTGGCAAATTAAAAATATTAATGGAATATACTTATTTAAAAATGATCAACGAATCGTGCTGAGGTTTTATTTTTTGAAAAAAATAAAACTATATATCTTCATACAATAATTTTTGGAAAAAAAATATGTTATACATGAATCATTTGGTCGGTTGGTACTAAATAAATTTTGTCATTGCATTATATATAGATCCTCCCGCGGGTTTGGGCAAACTAACACCGATAATCAGCCCAACAAAAGATGTCAACGGACGAACGGTGACTGTGTGACTCGTGTCACACAGCTAATTTCTACAAAATTCATATGGGACATTCCACCAAATAAAAAAAAATTGATACATGGACTCTGAATACTCACATGATAAATTTTACAATTATTTATAAAAAAATAAATTAATCAAGTAAATCATGTATGAGAAGATATTTTTCTTCAACTTTACTAAAAATCAATCCTTACCTATTTTATAAATTTATTATACGATGATAAGCTCATTTATATCATAGGCACAACGTCATGCATTAAAAAATAAATAAATAATTTTAAATCATTTATATTTTCAATCAAATTATATTTTACTAACTATATTTAGAAAATAATATTTAATTCATTTATTTTCTATCGAGTTATAATTTATCTATCTATTTTCTATCAATTAGCATGTTCCGGAAGGACGACGTCAACAGCCAGTCACTAGGGTGCAGCCCCACGTAGATGTTGACGATATAGGAAGAACTCTACGCCATGCGAGGTCAACATGAGCGTCAGGGAAACACACCGGAGGTTGTCCGACGGAGCCCACTCCGACGCTCAAGTCAATGCCTCGATGGAGAAGAGTAGAAGGCAGAAAAATGCACGAGTAGTAGAGAATGCATAACCCCTTTACCAGAACGATTGGAATACCATTTATACCTGCGGCGACTGCCTTGGTGCGTCCCATGATCTCTGCCACGTCCCCCCCTTCGTCAGTTACAGGATAGCCTTTGAAATGATCCACGTCGTCATTAAGTGTGACCCGTTGTGATATTTAAGGGTCATGATGACTCTGCGATAGTGGCTTATTCACAGATTCGAGAAAAAAGGGTGGGCCATTACTTGAGGTCGAATGCTGCTAGGGCTTCGCTTCCCCGAGATGATCTCGGGATCTTCTAGCTCGGGAGGTCGCGGGCGCTTTGCTTTCCCGAGGTGGTCTCGGGACCCGACATCCCGGGATGATCCCAGGAGGGGTTTTCTGATTTGATTTTCAGGACGTGTTTACCGTGGGAGGTCTTGGAGGCTCCTCTTCTCCAGAGGGTCCCGGGCGCTCTGAATGGGAGTCGCTCGAACTCGCCACATCTTGTCACCCAGCTTCTTCAGCCAACGTGTCCTGCCATGGGCTATTCAACCTCATCACAAGTCCCTCCCTTCAAGTCTGATCGAAGGAAGCGTTGCTGACTGATCGGACTAGTGTGGTGGTGAAGAAGCTATGTCCCAGTGGGTCTTTGCACCCGTTACTGCTCCTTTAGTAGTTATACAGGGTCCTAGGATTGTGGAAGTTACCCCGGGTGCTGAGGAAATCCCTTTTTAGTTTTGTCCTTCCCAAAAGGTTTCTATGGCTTTTGAGGTACCACAATGATACCTGTCCACCTGTTATAAAGGCGCATGACGCTCTTTGATGGCGACAAGGTCCTTTCGCGAATGCCCATCGCCACGTGCTTCAACGGCTCTCTTCACGACCTCTTACTAACGTGCGCCGCTGTATCTGGATCACGTCAGATGACTCTTCTCTGGTACTACGCCGATATGGCGGTTTCTTGCTTTCCACGTGCCTTGCCCCTATTGCATTCAGGCAGGCGGCTTCCTCCGTATAAGAAGTGGGGACGAAGACGTTTAGCCGACTTCTGCCTCCGTGCTGGGTGCACCTCGTCTTCCTTTTCTTCTCTAAGGGCTCTTTTTAACATAAGTAATTTGCCTCCTTCTTGTCTTTTCCTTTAGGATCCGGAAGGTTATCGGGCGGAGTGGTACGAGTCCGCCTCTTTGAGAGTGAGGTCAGAGGCTCTGTAGGCGGCCATTGAGGCCTAGGGCATCCTGACCGAGATGGCGGTGGTTATCCCAAAGATATACCAGACGCCAGTAGAGCCTCCCGTAGGCTTTTCTACCTTCTTCTTGGGGCAAGTAGAGTCAGGGCTCCGCTTTCCCATTCCCCCATTCTTCCTGAATGTAGTCTCCTATTTCAATATCCCCCTTCACCAAATGGCTCCCAATACCTTTGCTCAGATGGGGGGGGTGTATATTATCTTCAAGCTCTTCGACCTCCCCCTGACTCCTAATTTCTTTTATTCTTTCTTCATTCCGATCGGCTCACGAGGGGTCTTTAGCTTTTCGACGTGTCTAGGCCATAGGTTCTTAGGAGGGTTCCCTTCGTCACATAAAGGGTGGAAGGAGAAGTTCTTCTTCATCCAACTGCTTGTGTGATAATTACCATTTTGTTGATCAAATTAGGCTTTCAAATCCATGTTTTGATCCCTTTTTTATATGCTTAAGTTTGCATTTACATTAGGTTTCATGAATTGTCTCTATTTTAGCTTTAGATGCAAATCTTTGTATATTTGAGATATTTTCACACTAAATTTGAATCTAATTTTGTAGGCTCCGAATGATTATGGACATAGGCTAGATTGGATCAAACTTGAGTTAGGACTTGGCCTTGATCAAGAGGATTAAGAGATGGATTAATATGGGTCGTCCGATCAAGAAACGGAGAGATCTGAGCCATTTGTCAACTTCTAATCAATCTGAGCTCAAGATAGAGTTAATCATGACCATAGATCATGATCTGAAGGTTTGGCCAAATCAGAAGTAATCTGACTGTTGGATCAAGCTTAAGAAGAGTCTAGACCGTCCATTCAAGAGGCAGTGAGATCTGAGCTATCTGTTGCAAATCTGATCTATCCGAGCTGAGGAGAAGCAGATCCTGAGCCTTGATGGAGATCTGGAGAGTTTGAGCTTGATATGACTTGATCTGACCATTGGATGAGGCAAGGATGATCACAACCATCCAATTTCAAATGGGATAATTTAAATCAAACTTCTTCTCCGCCAAGCTCTTCGTCGTTGCCAGATTGCAAGTTTCTTCTCTGTTCTTCGTTCCTTCATTGATTTCATTGCTGTTTTCTTCTCCGATCGTGCGACCAACACCAGATTTGTTTGATTGCAAGATTCAGATCATCGAGGTAGTTTTCTCGTTCAGTTTTGCTAACCAAAATATCGCAGCTGAGAGGAGCTCAGGGGAGGGTTTCACCGAAGTTCCGTTCCATTGATCGCTTCCATTTGATCGCGGGTTTTCATCGACCGAAGCTGAAGGATCGTTCGGAGGGGTTCTCCGTGCTGTTCTGAAGGTTTTTGAGTTCGATCGCTTATCAGCGCGTCAAGATGGAGAACTTGGTGGAAGCGTTTCAGCTACTGATCGGACCAATTGATCAGACAGAGACTCTTCTGATTGGTTCCCAATCCGATCAGAAGAAGACTTGATCGGTCCAGTGACCGATCAAAAGAAGACCTGATTGGTCCAGTGACCGATCAGGAAGGCCAATTCACATCAAACTGATCTTGGGAGTTCTCCTTCATTGGTTTTTGAGCTAGGGGGTTCATAGCTCAACTTTTGTGTGACGGCAAAGGGAAGTCTTGACAACAAACTGATTTGATGTTCAAATTGTTGGGACTGGGTGCATGTTGACATGGATGCGGGTTCGTAATTTTAAAATTAATTACGTGCAGCGGAAGGTTTAGCATAAATAATTTCTCAAATTATTTTAACCACATATCTAGCATGCAACCTTATGTTGTGTAGACATGATCATATATTTAAAATTTTGCAGAAACGTAAACTAATTTACTTGTTACCTCGCGTAACTCGAAGAAAGGGACGAGATCCAACCGTAGCGTCCCTTGGAAGCTCCGCCTCTATTCGCGTCCACCCCGAGTTTTCTTCGGGATGATTTCGCAAAGCCACGAGTTTTGTGCCGACAAGAACTACTAGATTCTCCAAAGGCACGACAAGAATACCAAGAGAGAGATGAAAAACTAACCACCAAACGAAGAACGGAATCAAGATTCCGGGAGGAAGGAAGGAGTCGCGCCCGATTCTTTTTCTTCTTCGGCTTCTTTTTGGTGGTGGAAGCTCACGGCAAAGGGGGACGGCTCTAGGGCCGGCGGCACTAGAAGAGGGAGAGGGAGAAAAGGAGAGGGAGAGAGGCTAGGCAAGAATCCTTGATCTCTCGGATTGATTTCCAAGCCTTACCTTGGTGCCTTTATATAGTAGCCTCTCAATCGCCAAGTCTCCCTTTAACGGAATAAATTTTCATAAGAAATTTATCTTATAAATTTTTCTATGAATTATTCTGTTATGCCAAGTTTTTATTATAACTTAATTTATAATAAAAACAACCATGTCTCCCCTTTTATTATGGAAAAAAAAATTTTTATATAAATTTCTTTATATAAATTTCTTTATCATGGTAAATCAATCCATTATTGATTTTATAAAATAAAATAAACCAATCTAAGGTTCATTTTAATTTCCAATAAAATAAATCTCTTTATATAAATTTCTTTATATAAATTTCTTTATATAAATTTTTTTTATCCATAATTTCATAAAACAAACCACGCTCGGATTATTTTATAATTTGAACCAAACAATTTGGTTCTCCCCTTTTATTGTGGCCGGCCAAAAAAAGAGGGTGGGGACCCTCTTTGGCCAGCCAAACCCAAGCCGAAACCGTACGAATTAAACTCATTTAATTCGTCCAATAAGTCTTCAAAAGACTTAGCCATTTTATGCTTCCGATGCGTCTCTGAAAAATTCAGATTCGACTTATCTCTCTTGATCGGAAAATCCAATTTTCAACTCGTTTTAAATCCCTCGGATCACTCGTAGTGCGTGTGACTAAATAGGCTTTCGATTTATGTTGGCCGTCTATAATTAACCAATCATAGAACGATCATGAGTGGCACCTAGTAGTACATCATGATCCCCAATTAATCGAAAGATCAACGGTTGACCTCAGAAATTGTTAGTGATATGAGAGAAGTGTCCTAAGGCAATCGCCTTATAATTGTAAATATTTATTTTAATAAATGATAATTCACTATTTGAGTATACATGTTAGTGTATTTGATTGGGATCTTAAACTCATCTACTGAATGTCCGCAATACAATTCACAGCATAAGAGAATTTGTGATGGGATCACAACTAGTGATTATCTCTACATGTGCAATTGTGAAGTATTGAAATTGTCCCTAGTCGATGAATTGATAAATACGGACACTATCAATTCTGTTGAGACTAGCATGGGTTATTCTCTAATCAGCTGATTCTCACTGGCTGGTGACATTGGGATGTCCGGAGATAAACATGGATGCTAGTTAAGGGAACTAGTTCATTGGAGTGACTAGCTGTAAAACTTCATATGGTAATCTATATAGATATGTCAATGAAGTTATTACTGCAGCTTAAGTGGGATGTTCCTTTGACTTGCGGTGTTCAAGTCATCTTGGTCATGGAGACTTATACTTTAACATCTTAAGCAAGCATCTCCAAGGAGGTGTGGACCCAGGATGATTGGGTATAAGCCGAAGTGCCCGAAGATGTTTGAACAGCCTACAAAGGATTCACCACTCCTTGCGAGGAGATGTATACCCAGGCCTATCGTCGGATTGTTACTCAAAGCCTCTGGCCAGAGCATATCATGTTTAGAGTATGAGTCTCTTAAATACATGAGAGTAATTAGAAATCCAAAGGACGAGAAAGAAACTACTTGGGCTAGGTGTGACGTAGTCAGTCTAGTGGGGACTGACACAAACAGACCATGTCCTGAACCAAGTGGGTATAAGATGGTGAAGGGAATGAGGCACGATTCATTAGAGCTGCTGAAGGGTTTCAGAATTACTTCTGAGGTCAACCGTTGATCTTTCGATTAATTGGGGGTCATGATGTACTACTAGGTGCCACTCATGATCGTTCTATAATTAGTTGATTATAGACGACCAACATAAATCGAAAGCCTATCTAGTCACACGCACTACAAGTAATCCGAGGGATTTAAAACGAGTTGAAAATTGGATTTTCCAATCAAGAGAAATAAGTCGAATCTGAGTTAATCAGAGGCGCAACAGAAACTTAAAATGGCTAAGTCTTTTGAAGGCTTATTGGGCGAATTAAATGAGTTTAATTCGCGATCGGTTCGGCTCGGTTTGCCCGGCCAAAGAGGGTGCCAAACACCTTTGTTTTGGCCGGCCATTAAAAGGGGAGAAAACCAATTTATTTGGTATAATTAATAAAATAAATCTAGCGCGATTTGTTTTATAAATTATGGATAAATAAATTTTGTATAAAGAAATTTATATAAATAAATTTATAGAAATTTATTCTTTTTTATGAAAATTAAAATGATCCATGGAATGGTTTATTTTAATTTTATAAAATCAATTATGAATTGATTTTTCCATAATAAGAAAGTTTATAAATTTCTTATAAAATTTATTCCATAATAAAAGGAGAGAAGGTATTTGTTTTATTATAAAGTTAGTTATAATAAAACTTGGCTTAAACGGAATAATTAATAAGAGAATTTATAGGATAAATTTCTTATGAAAATTCCGTTAAGAGGGAGACTTGGCAAGGGAGAGGTTGTTGGATCGAGAAATGCGAGAGTGGGGGGGGGGGTGAATATCGCAAATCGTTCGGATTTAAAAAGAGCGGGTGCGCAGCGGAAATAAAAGAAAAACAGAACAATGCAAACACAGTCGGTTTACTTGGTTCGGTGCCTGGGTCGACTCCTACTCCAAGGCCCACGGTCGTTGACCGTTTTCTGCGGGCAATTCTATAAGTTCGCAAAGTTTACAAATAGATTTTACAAGAAGGCAGAATAGTAAACTTTAAATACAGAGCTCTTCGTTACCGACGTCCGGTGTAGATCGAAGTTTCGGAGCAGCGGGACGTCGTCAGCTTGAGTTGGAAGATTTCTGGAGCGTGTCGCGGAAGCAGAAGAGCGTAGAAGCGTCGAAAAACTTGATGCTTGAAGAAGGGGGTCGAGGGCCCTTTATATAGGGCCTGGGGGCGCCCTGGTCGACGGGGGCGCCCCCCCACGTGGCAGCAGATCCACAAGAGGCGCGGTCGTCGACTTATCCCTTAATCCTCGGGATAAGGCCTTGACTGGGGCGCCCTGGACGCTGGGGGCGCCCTGGTTGACCGGTCAAACCTTATCCGCAGCGCTGAGCTCTCCTCGGTAAGGTTTGCGCCAACTGTGCGCTGGGGGCGCCCGGGACAGCGGGGGCGTGTTCTTGATGAACCACAAATCTGAAGCCTTTGAGAAATTCAAAGAGTTCAGAAATAAAGTAGAGAAATAGCTTGGTAAAAGTATTAAGATACTTCGATCCGATCGGGGTGGTGAATACTTGAGTCAAGAGTTTCAAGATTATCTTAGGGACAATGGGATATTGTCCCAATGGACTCCGCCGTATACACCACAGCATAATGGTGTATCTGAGAGGCGCAACCGAACCTTGATGGACATGGTTAAGTCTATGATGAATAATGCAACTCTTCCAAAATCTTTTTGGGGCTATGCACTTAAGACAGCTGTTTACTTGCTAAACAGAGTCCCGACCAAGGTAGTCTCTACTACTCCATATGAGACATGGAATAGTAAGAAATCCCACTTAACTCACCTTAAGATATGGGGTTGTCCTGCTTATGTGAAGCGAACTGTATCAGACAAATTGGATGCTAAGTCTGATAAATGTCTATTTATTGGATACCCTAAGGAAACGAAGGGTTACCAATTCTATCATCCCTTGGAACAAAAGGTGTTTGTTTCAAGGCATGCTGTATTTCTGGAAAAAGAATTTCTTTTACAAGAAAACAGTGGGAGTGGCATTGAACTTGATGAAGTTCAAGAAACTCCAATAGACATTACAGAGACACCTAGTCTAGACCCACAACCAATAACTCATAATGATGAGCTATCAGTTGAACCTAAAACAACAACACCTCTTCGTAGGTCTGATAGGATACACAATATTCCAGAGAGATACGGATTTCTCATAAGTGAATCGAACGACGTGTTACTCATAAGCGATGACGAACCTATCAGTTATGAAGATGTTCTAAAAAATTCAGAAAGGGACAAATGGCTTGAAGCCATGAAGTCGGAAATGGATTTCATGTACGAAAATCAAGTATGGGACTTGGTTAACCCACCTGAAGGGATTAAGCCCATAGGGTGCAAGTGGGTTTTCAAGAAGAAAACCGACATGGAAGGTAATGTTGTTACCTTTAAAGCTAGATTAGTGGCAAAAGGATATCGTCAAAAACAAGGAATTGATTATGACGAAACCTATTCGCCAGTAGCTATGCTTAAATCCATTCGGATGCTCCTAGCCATAGCAGCTCATTATGATTATGAGATATGGCAAATGGATGTGAAAACGGCTTTCCTTAATTGAAACCTGCTTGAGAATGTATGCATGATACAACCTGAAGGTTTCACATCGGTTGATAAAACTAAAGTATGCAAACTTCGAAGATCCATATATGGATTGAAGCAAGCATCCAGGAGCTGGAATATCCATTTTGATGAGACAATCAAAGAGTTTGATTTCTCACAAAATCCTGACGAACCTTGTGTGTACAAGAAGGTTAGTGGGAGTGCAGTCGTATTCCTAGTATTATATGTCGATGACATATTACTTATAGGAAACGATATATCAGTTTTACAGACAGTTAAAATTTGGTTGTCCAAAACTTTCTCCATGAATGACCTGGGAGAAGCAACCTATATCCTTGGGATTAGAATCTATAGAGATAGATCAAAACGGTTGCTTGGTCTTTCACAGTCTACATATATAGACCGAGTGCTAAAAAGGTTTAGCATGTCGGAATCCAAGAAAGGTTACCTTCCCATCAGGCATGGGATCAACCTTTCAAAGTCTATGTGTCCGTGCACAGAATGTAGCGACCCGACTTCTCTCTACCTTAGACGGATCGTTACTTATCTCTACTTCTTGACTAATATACATGACTAACGAAAATTGCGGAAATCTTTTTTTTTATTCTTTTAATTCTGCTAACAATTATGTTCTAACTTAAGCAATCATGTATAATAATACCATGTCATACTCTCTTCTCAATCCCATAGCCAATACTTATCGAAAACAGCCTTACCCTTCTAAAACAGCCTGTATCAGTCGACTGGTGACGTGGCAGTCGACTGATACGGCTGTAATCTGTTTTACAGATTTCGGCCCTTGCTGTCCAAGGCCACCATTCCTTCAATTTCGAGCCATATCAAACTACGACACCATTTCTATACTCTATGTCAGGTTCCTAAACAATTCAACCAATCAAACGAATCCATAAACTTGAATTTAGGACTTTTATGGGAGAAAATAAACTAAACAAGTTTATCTAAACTTTAGCAATAGAGTTTGTACCAATCTTGGCTTCTATGAATTTATAACACCATATGCATGTTCTACAACCTTGCTAAAGCATTATGAAATGTGATTGCAACTTTTCTAAACATTTTTAAGCAATAAAACTTGATTCAAAAGGAAAATTGATACTATCTTGGCACAAACACCTTTTTCTCTAACAAAGTATCAATATTTCTAACTACTCACACTTTTACTCATCCAATGCAATCATAAGAATATATATGCTAAATGAAATGACATGGAATCTTTACTCTAAGAAATTTAGCATATAAAACTATCCAAAACTCCAATGCTCAATAATCTCCATAAAGCTAGAACTTAAAATTTGAATAAACTTAAACATTGCAATTCAAATAACTAAAATGTCTCGTCTCAAGGATCTCTCCATAATCAGCCACCACACACACTCTACTCAGCACCGCCTCGTCGTCTTCCTTCAGAATTGCTTGCCTTTACCTTTATCTGCAATAAGAGGAAATGCAACTAGTAAGCAAAAAGCTTAGTAAGTACTATCTAGCTCACAAAAACTCGAATATGTGCAAACATGCTTCTAGATCAAGATGAAAATCATATGAGATACTAATATGCTTGAAAGAAAACTAAGAACATGTATAACTCAAAACATGCATACTCAAGCAATAAATAATCTCAATCTACTTTTCTTGGCTCAACTTGAAACTTTAGCTATTCTTTAACTTTTGAAAACTTTCTGAAACTTTCGAAAACTTTGCTAAAGCATATACTTGAAAATACTAATCACTTGGATCCACTGAAGACGTAAGTACCATCTGAATGCGCGTTCCCTAAAAGGTTGGGGTAGCGAGCCACCAATCCTAATAGAGCAGACCTTGGTCTACCAGGGCCAAGACCTTGGAATTGGACACCTGGATTTCTTTAACGACGCCCTTGGACGCCGGGTACTGGCCTTATAAAATAAAATAGCTTTTCTTTCTTTTCTTTCTTATCTGTAAATGCCTTGGCATTTTCTGGAGCACCTTGCGTGCTAAAATCCCTAAGTCTTGACTTTTGGGGATTTTCTTAAGGCCTTGGCCTTTTCTTTTCTTATCTTTATCTTCTCTTTTCTTTTCTCATAGCTTTTCTTGGTCCCTAATCTCATATAGGACACTCAATAAAATATATAAGCATATAATGAACTAAGATCACATGCAAAAACTAAAAACTAAAAGAAATATCTCTTTTAAGAACTTTTAAAGGAAATTCTCGCGGAAAAACCGCCTCTTACTGCAGGTGAGCAGTACTTACATTGATATCTTGGACTTACAACCAAGATTAATGTCTAGAGCTCGGGAGAAACTTGAGATCTCGGAGAATTCTTCACGTCTACGCGTTCCTCTCGTCGCGGGGATCCCGAATATAGAATTATCTCTTGGAGAAGGGTCTCGGCCGGCCCTCTTGGCTTGGTGTTGGTGTCGCCCAAGAGAGGAGAGGGAGAGGAGGGGTCGGCGCAGGTTAGGGGAAGGAGAGGGTTTGAGAGAAAATAAAACTTCTCTCTTTAATTAGCTATTTATACTTAAGGGTCGGATCAACCTAACTACAGCTTAAGTATTTATTTTTCTTTCCTTTTCTGTGCTTGATACCCCTAGCCCAGCCGGTTGGGCGCTTGTGCTGTTCGGTGGTGGTCGCGGGTTCGATCCACCCGCTGCACTTAAGCTGTTTTTCCAATTTTTCCTTTTCTTTTTCTTTTTCCAAAAATACCAAACGGACTCGGAAAATTCCATAAAAATACTCTAAAAATTCCTAAAAATATCTAGAATATTTCTAAACCATTTCTAAATAATTCTAAGGACTTTAAAAACTAAAAATGGGAATTTTGGGGCGTTACAATCCCCCATACCTTATTTAAAGTTCGTCCTCGAACTTAGAATAATTCTGGATATCTTTCTCTCATGCTGTCCTCACATTCCCAAGTAGCCTCTTCATGCTTTTGATTCTGCCAGATGACCTTCACTAGTGGCACTTCTTTGTTTCTTAATCTCTTAACTGCTTTGTCCACTATCTGTGTCGGCCTGCTCTCATAACTAAGATCTTCTTGGATCTGTACTGACTGAGGCTGAATCACTTGGCTAGGGTCGTGAATACACTTCTTTAGCATGGAGACATGAAATGTACTGTGGATAGCTGACATATCCTCTGGTAAATCCAGCTCATAGGCTACCTTCCCAACTCTCTTTATAATCTTGTAGGGTCCTATGTAGCGAGGGCTTAGCTTACCCTTTTTACCAAATCTCATCACTCCCTTCATAGGAGCGACCTTGAGAAATACTGAATCTCCAACTTCGAATTCAAGTGGTCTACGGCGTGTGTCAGCATAACTTTTCTGTCGACTCTGGGCAGTCTCAATCCTCTGGCGGATCGTCTGGATAGCCTGAGTGGTCTCATCTATAAGCTCAGTCTGGCTGCCTAGTTCTGACTCCATCTCTTTCTTCTCACCAGCTTCTTGCCAACATATGGGTGATCTACATTTCCTGCCATATAATGCCTCATAAGGTGCCATCCTGATGGTGGCCTGATAGCTATTGTTGTAGGCAAACTCAGCTAAGCACAGAAATTTGCACCAACTACCTTTAAAGTCCAATGCATAAGCCCTGAGCATGTCTTCTAAAATCTGATTTACTCTCTCTGTTTGTCCATCTGTCTGGGGATGGAAGGCTGTGCTGAACTGAAGTTTGGTGCCTAGGGCGTCCTGAACACACCTCCAAAAATGGGAGATGAATCGCCCATCTCTGTCAGAAACGATCGACTTCGGGACTCTGTGAAGCCTGATTACTTCTTTCACGTACAGCTGTGCTAATTGCTCTACCGAATGCGATAACTTGATGGCTAGGAAGTGGGCAGACTTGGTCAATCTATCCACTATCACCCAAATTGCATCGTGTCCATGGGTGGTTCTTGGAAGACCTGTGATAAAGTCCATGGATATTTCTTCCCACTTCCACTCTGGAATGGGAAGAGGCTGCAGAACTCCTCCTGGTCTCTGGTGCTCGGCTTTGACCCTCTGGCAGGTCAAGCAGGTACTGATATATCTGGCCACGTCTCGCTTGAGTCCAGACCACCAGAACCTTTGCTTTAAATCTTGGTACATCTTGGTAGAACCAGGATGCATAGAGTACGGGGTACTGTGGGCTTCTTCCAAAATATTCTTTCTTAGTTCCTCATCATTGGGGACGCAAAGGCGGTCTCCAAGATAGAGGATGCCACTATCTGATACTCGAAACTCTGAATTTTCTGCCTCTTGGATCTCCTGCTTGATCTTCTGGATCTCTGGGTCTCGACCTTGCTTTCTTTGTATCTCCACAAGCAGGGTTGACTCTAGAGTCAATGCAGAAAGTTGCCCAATTATTACCTCGACTCCAAAATCCTTTATTTCTTTCTGAAGTGGTAGAGACAGTGATGATAGGGACATCAGTGTGGCACAGGATTTTCTACTCAGTGCATCTGCCACTTTATTAGCTTTACCTGGGTGGTAGAGGATTTCACAGTCATAATCTTTGACCAACTCTAGCCACCTGCGCTGCCTCATATTCAGATCCTTCTGAGTGAAGAAGTACTTCAAACTCTGATGGTCTGTGAAGATTATGCACTGCACTCCATACAGGTAGTGCCTCCAGAGCTTCAGTGCAAAGACCACAGCTGCTAGCTCAAGATCGTGAGTAGGGTAATTCTTCTCATAGTCCTTGAGCTGTCTGGAGGCATATGCTATTACTTTACCATCTTGCATGAGGACAGCTCCAAGGCCCATCTTGGATGCATCACTGTAGATGTCAAAGGCCTTGTCAA
>JAGFNQ010007147.1:0-119335 GCA_024364735.1 Boesenbergia rotunda | reverse complement strand
TCACATAAGGTTGCATGCTAGATACGAAGTTAAAATAATTTAGGAAATTATTTTATGCAAACTCTTCCGCTGCACGGTAAAATTTTAAATTTTACGAACTCGTATCCTTGTCGACATGCACCCCGGTCCCAACAGTGGTATCAGAGCCGGTTTAGTGTTCGACTTAATCATATAATTGTTTTGTGGAAAACTTTGTCATGATCTCAATTTCGGAAAATTTTTCCAATTATGAAAACTTTCAAATTATAATAAATTTTAGAATTAGGAATTTCAAAGTTTGGAAATCGTCATGAAATTTCGCAAACGTTTGAAATTTTCTAGTTTCTAAATTTTTATAATAATTGTGAAAATTTCCCATCTTTGGAAACTTTCCAATTTTGGAAATTTTTTCTATTTTTAGAAATTTTCCAACTTTGGAAATATGTAAGTTTTCTTTGTACCAGAAACTTACAATTATTCTGAAAACCTATTTTCGAAATCTCGCAATTTTGGGCACTTTCTTTTAAGAAAGTCTAGACAAATTCATGGACAGTTAATTGACAATTAAATTTGAATTGGTTTTTAAATTGACAACAAATTCTTTATTTTGGATTGAGCCTCGGGGAGCCGTCCAATTTAAAGTTAGATGTTGTAATTTAATTTCCCAATTTTAATTGAAATTGTCATGTTTGATTTGGATTGAGCCTCGGGGAGCCGTCCAATTGGATTTACAACACTTTACTTTTCTTTGGGTATCTGAGCCTCGGGGAGCCACCCTTAGAAAACGATTTGTTGTAATTAATCAATCCATGAATAAAATATGTTTTAAGAGGTGATGCTCTTACATATTGTTGTCTCTAAAATTAATTAGGAAAATGGTTTCCTATAGAGTTTTCTTAAATGAGATTTTCATGAAAATAATATGTAGTTGAATTAAGGGATTTGTCTCTTAATTTAATAAGATTTGATTTAGAGAAATCAAAGTCTTGAACATATTATTTCCGAAATTAATTATGACAATTTAGGAAATTGTTTCCCAAAGCAATTCCTTTAATAAAGTGTGAAATTAGAATTAAGGAAATCCGGTTCCTAATTCAATTCATGAGACTTGATAAATTAAGTCACATACATACTTTATTAAGGAAATCGTTAGTCATGACATAATTTTATGTCATGAATGTGCTTAAAAGAATGAGACCCAAAACCCCTTACAAAATATTAAGGCCAACACCTTCCATTAATATGGTTAGAATCGGAGTTTTGTTTCTCGTTTGGGTTGATGGACACATCCATGCCCGACTTGAACCTTAACATGTTCAAACCATGGAATTAGTTTATGAATGATATAGTTGGAGTCAGAGGTCAATCCTTAGTTTTGGTTGTTGGACACATCCAAGCCTAACTAAACGGTTGAATGAGCTCCAACCATATTAAAACTATTTCTTGATTAATGGGTCAGCCTTAAGCTTAGAGCATCGATTTGTTGTGCCACAGCCAAGGTCGATGTGAAGAGAGGTGCAGTTGGGTGCTATGTATATGATGCATACTTGTTAATGAGTTAACAACCCAATGATTTATGCAAACATTCAATTAGTTGATAGCATAACGTGATAGTTACATATACGTGATATGTAATCGGTATAATTACCTACCTTCATAGCTAAGAAGAACTTGATGGCCACAGCCATGGTTGTTCTTATCTATGGTTGGATATCAACCTATTTGGAGATGTTCCTACGATCTCCCGAATTGATAATAAGGGTGAATCAATTCGAAAAATAATAGGATTTATTTATGTATGTTGATACATTCTTTAATAAATCTTCTCACATTATCTCAATTTGTATTTCTAGGATAATCACTCGATCATGTCTTCCCTAAACTTGCGTTCCATTTTGGACACAAATAAACTGACTGGGCCGAACTACATGGACTGGCTTCGAAACCTAAGGATAGTCCTCAAGGCAGAGAAGCTTGCTTATGTCCTTGAAGAACAACTTCCCACCCATCCTCCAGAAAATGCAACTCCAGACCAATTGTTGGCCTATCAGAAACATGTGACCGATTCTGAACTAGCGAGTTGCATCATGCTAGCCTCTATGGTACCTGAGTTGCAAAAGCAACATGAGCATATGGATGCTAATACCATCATCTTCCATCTTCATGAGTTGTTTGAAGAGCAGGCGAGATCCGAAAGGTTCGAGGTCTCCAGACTCCTCTTCACCACTAAGATGCAGGAAGGCACTTCTGCCTCGCAGTTTGTGTTAAAGATGTTGGGGTACATTGAGCGACTGAGCGCACTCGGTTTTGCAATGGATCATGAACTAAGTATTGACTTAATTCTGAGTTGTTTGTCCAAGAGTTGTTCACAATTTGTGATGAACTATCGGATGAACAAACTGGAGACTTCAATTCCTGAGTTGATCAACATGCTGAAGACTGTGGAGCCTTCTGTAAAGCCAGATCAAAAAGCGGTACTGTTAGTTGGTTCCTCGAAGAAAGGTTCTAAGAGGAAGGCCAAAGAACAGAACAAAGGGAAGAAGAAAAAGGCCAAGAAAACTGAAAAGAAACCAAAAGGAACTTGCCATCACTGTGGCAAGGAAGGTCACTGGCGAAGAAACTGCAAGATTTATCTTGAGTCCGTGAAGAAGAAGGCATCCGATGCCCCATCCTCTTCAGGTATCTTCGTTATTGAATGTCACTCTATTTCCTCAGATACCTGGGTGCTAGATACTGGGTGTAGCTCACATATATGTAATGACATACAGGGGCTAAGGAATAGAAGAAGGCTCGTCAAGGGAGAAGCGAATTTGCGGGTTGGAAATGGAGCAAGGATTGCTGCTATTGCCATCGGAACATATTTGCTAAAGCTCCCAACTGGACGTGTCTTAGAATTGGATAATTGTTATTTCGTTCCTTCGTTAATAAAGAACATTGTATCTATTTCATGTTTGAATGAAAAGGGTTATCATTTAACTTTCAGTAACAATTGTTGTTACATAACTTTAAATGGCGTTCTTTATGGGAATGGAACTTTGTGCAATGGCATCTACACGTTAGATTTATCCAGTGACGTTTTCAATATCGAAGTTAACAACAAACGTGCTCGAATAGATAATCAAATAGACTCCTACACGTGGCACTGTCGTCTTGGCCATATAAGTAAGAAACGCATGACCGAATTACACCGATGTGGAATTTTGGAATCATTTGAACCCGGTTCATTTGATACATGCGAATCATGCTTAAAAGGCAAGATGACCAAATTACCCTTTCCCGGAAAAGGTAATCCAGTGGGAGAATTGCTTGGTCTAATACATACCGATGTATGTGGACCAATGTCAACTCTTTCACAAGGAGGCTATAGCTACTTCATCACCTTCATCGATGATCACTCACGATTCGGGTATGTGTTCTTGATGAAACACAAATCTGAAGCCTTTGAGAAATTCAAAGAGTTCAGAAATGAAGTAGAGAAACAGCTTGGCAAAAGTATTAAGATACTTCGATCCGATCGAGGTGGTGAATACTTAAGTCAAGAGTTTCAAGATTATCTAAGGGACAATGGGATATTGTCCCAATGGACTCCGCCGTATACACCACAGCATAATGGTGTATCTGAGAGGCGCAACCGAACCTTGATGGACATGGTTAGGTCTATGATGAATCATGCAACTCTTCCAAAATCCTTTTGGGGCTATGCACTTAAGACAGCTGTTTACTTGCTAAACAGAGTCCCGACCAAGGTAGTCTCTACTACTCCATATGAGATTTGGAATAGTAAGAAACCTCACTTAACTCACCTTAAGATATGGGGTTGTCCTGCTTATGTGAAGCGGGTTGTATCAGACAAATTGGATGCTAAGTCTGATAAATGTCTATTTATTGGATACCCTAAGGAAACGAAGGGTTACCAATTCTATCATCCCTTGGAACAAAAGGTGTTTGTTTCAAGGCATGCTGTATTTCTAGAGAAAGAGTTTCTTTTGCAAGAAAACAGTGGGAGCGGGATTGAACTTGATGAAGTTCAAGAAGCTCCAATAGACATCACAGAGACACCTAGTCTAGGCCCACAACCGATAATTCATAGTGATGAGCTATCAGTTGAACCTAAAACTACACCTCCTCTTCGTAGGTCTGATAGGACACGCAACATTCCAGAGAGATACGGATTTCTCGTAAGTGAATCGAACGACGTGTTGCTCATTGGCGATGACGAACCTATCAGTTATGAAGATGTTCTGAAAAATTCAGAAAGGGACAAATGGCTTGAGGCCATGAAGTCGGAAATGGATTCCATGTATGAAAATCAAGTATGGGACTTGGTTAACCCACCTGAAGGGATTAAGCCCATAGGGTGCAAGTGGGTTTTCAAGAAGAAAACCGACATGGAAGGTAATGTTGTTACCTTTAAGGCTAGATTAGTGGCAAAAGGATATCGTCAAAAATAAGGAGTTGATTATGACGAAACCTATTCGCCAGTAGCTATGCTTAAATCCATTCGGATGCTCCTAGCCATAGCAGCTCATTATGATTATGAGATATGGCAAATGGATGTGAAAACAGCTTTCCTTAATGGAAACCTACTTGAGGATGTATACATGATACAACCTGAAGGTTTCACATCGGTTGATAAAACCAAGGTATGCAAGCTTCGACGATCCATATATGGACTAAAGCAAGCATCTAGGAGCTGGAACATCCGTTTTGATGAGACAATCAAAGAGTTTGATTTCTCACAAAATCCTGACGAACCTTGTGTGTACAAGAAGGTTAGTGGGAGTGCAGTCGTATTCCTAGTATTATATGTTGATGACATCTTACTTATAGGAAACGATATATCAGTTTTACAGACAGTTAAGATTTGGTTGTCCAAAACTTTCTCCATGAAAGACCTGGGAGAAGCAACCTATATCCTTGGGATTAGGATCTATAGAGATAGATCAAAACGGTTGCTTGGTCTTTCGCAGTCTACATATATAGACCGAGTGCTAAAAAGGTTTAGCATGTCGGAATCCAAGAAAGGTTACCTTCCCATCAGGCATGGGATCAACCTTTCGAAGTCTATGTGTCCGCGCACAGAAGACGAGAGGATTAGCATGAATAAGATTCCCTATGCATCCGCAATAGGATCTATCATGTATGCTATGTTATGTACTAGGCCTGATGTATCGTATGCTCTGAGCGTCACGAGCAGATACCAATCTGATCCAGGAATGGATCATTGGGCGGCTGTTAAGACAATCCTTAAGTACTTAAGAAGAACTAAGGATGTATTTCTAATATATGGAGAAGGAGATTTGAAAATACGTGGGTATACAGATGCCAGTTTCCAGACGGATAAGGATGACTCCAAATCGTAGTCTGGATACGTATTTACTTTGAATGGGGGCGCAGTAAGTTGGAAGAGTTCCAAACAAGACACTGTAGCGGATTCTACCACGGAAGCGGAATATATCACAGCTTCGGAAGCAGCAAAGGAAGCAGTCTGGATCAAGAAGTTTGTCTCCGAACTTGGCGTGGTTCCAACCATTGATGAAGCAGTGCCGGTATACTGCGACAACAATGGAGCTATTGCACAAGCAAAGGAACCAAGGTCTCATCAGCGATCCAAACACGTGCTTCGACGCTATCATCTGATCAGAGAGATTATAAGTAGGAATGACATACCACTACTAGAAAAAATGCCTTCAACAACAGTGAATCACTGTTGTCGTATGTCAAATACCACTGTTGTTAAAGGCCATGTTGTTAAAGGGGAGGTCTACGACAACAGTGAATCACTGTTGTCGTATATCACATTCGACAATAGTTTGACAACAGTTTTCCACTGTTGTCGTATATCACATTCGACAACATTTTCACAACAGTTTTTCACTGTTGTCTTTTATTATATTCGACAACAGTTTTATTAACCGTTGTCGTATATCAATAACAACAGTTTATCACTGTTGTCGTTTAGGGTTTTCACTGTTGTCGTTTAGATGAGTTTTAACAACGGTGTTTAACTGTTGTCGCATACCGAATTCACCGTTGTCTTTTATTATATTCGACAACAGTTTATGACTGTGTTGTCGTTTATCAAAGACAACAGTGATAAACCTCGAAACAAAAATATTTCCATTATATTTTCAATTAAAATGCAATAATTTAACCTCGAAACAAAAACTATATATATCAAACATCATCAACATATTTACAATAAAGATCCACCATAACCTTTCTACAGACGAAACAACAAAAGTATCTTCTGTCCAAAAACCTTTCTACAGACGAAATCACTAAAGTATCTTCTGACCCAAATTACAAGAGTTCAAATTATATATAATTCTGACCCAACTAAACTTACAATGAAGTTCAAATCACAAAAATTATAGCTTGGAAGGTCAGATTAATGGTCTTCGAACATGATCACGAACAAGTCCCTGCAGGTGGAAAAAAGAGAACAAACACTCTAATTAGTTATTCTATTAAATGCATATGTCCAATAAAAAATGATCCATGAAGATATGTATCAACAAACAACAAAAATAACAAACTAACAAACAAACAAACAAAAAAGATATGCATGTATCAGCACTTGTAATTATAAGGAAACTGCTAGCTTGGCTTATCTAAACATTTACAGTCTTGCAACCACTTTTCAAGGAAAATACTCAGACGACCATATTAAATATCTGACAAAAAAGATATGCTGTGTATTTAGTGGAGGACAATAGAATAATGGGGCAGGCCAGGTAGTTCATTTCATGCCCCTAGGAGTAGGAATAGGGAAGCACGTATGGTTGCTAAGTTTGCTTTAAGGGTTGTGGTGCCAATGTAGAAGATAGTTTGTTTTGTAGGAAGTTTCTTAAAGAATGAATTGTTATTTAAAAAAACAAGGAAATGTGTTGCCTCTGAGAATAACTTACCAAGAACATGTGTACTATCAGTCTATTATTAGTTTTTATAGTCATAAAAAAAATAAGATTCTACTATTACCATCATTATCCACATGCTGCCTAGTTAGTATGATACGATACTAGATACCAATTGCACATAACCTTTATCCAGGATGGATAGAAATCAGAGATGACACAAGCGCTCATAGAAGTACAGGCAATGTGACCACCAGACTTGAAGACAGTAAGTACGGAATTTCCTTGTTCTATTTTCAAAACAATTTGACATATGTTGAGTTCATAACTAGAAAGAAATATGATGCTTACAAACTCAAAGGTATATGCTGTAAGATCCAAAATAAGATGTTCAAGTATCATCAGTGATGAAAACTACAGAATAAGAAGGCATGGACAAGGGAATGACATCAGTGTACATTAGCAATAAACTTTAGCTTAAAATCAAAGAGAAACTTATGGTACAAAATTATATGAAAGGAGGAAGAAACTAGGAGACCAGTACACAAAGCTATATAACTATGACTTCCCATGGAACAATACTTACCTCTCCAACAAGTGCGGCAAAAAGGATGACCACAAGCAGCAGAAGTCATCCTGTCACGAGGATAGTTTTCAAAACAAATTCCACATGTAAGCTGCCACAAAAAGAAAATGATCCAGACTAGTGAGCAAAAGCTAAGTTAAAAATAATTGAACCTGTACATTCAATAGCCAAAATCTACCTTGAATATACAATTACTAAAAGAAATAATAAAAATTGCTCAACTTCTCTTACTTCTCTAGTATTCTGCATTTCACTTGGCTTTTCCAGCAAACCAACAACCTTTCGAACATTGTCTTCATTTGCAAACCATTCATCATGTACCCGACTAACACTCCT
Source organism: Boesenbergia rotunda (assembly GCA_024364735.1). Lineage (NCBI taxonomy): Eukaryota > Viridiplantae > Streptophyta > Magnoliopsida > Zingiberales > Zingiberaceae > Boesenbergia > Boesenbergia rotunda. The sequence continues at coordinate 111,577 of JAGFNQ010007147.1, read as the reverse complement.
GTGCAAGCAATAAATAGCCAGATGAATAATTGAGGTCTAAGAAGTTACAAAATAGAAGTGTTTGTGATGAAAAATATATATCACATAAACACTAATAAATACAATTCTATCACTCACTTCAAACTAGAGCATTGATATTGTATATGCCCAACTTGCTATATAAAAATAGAGTCTCATAAAAGAATGAAAAGACATTGGGCAAATATAATGAAGACAATAGTACTATTACAATGATTGAGAAGCTTAATAATGAAGTTAGTGATAAATGGATTGTAGTTCATGAGTATCTACAAGCAAGATATCCTCAAAAGATGAAGATGGTGACAATCTTCAAATGACAATATGATTTTTCTTGTCTCAGCCCTCAAATTGACTTGTGAGATTAAGTTAAAAATTAAAGAGATAGATTAGGCTTCCATCATTACTCTTGAAGTGAAAAGTTAATACTGGGAGAGATTAAGTTAAGTCTAATATTACTTTAAAAGATAAAAATGTCAGAGGAAGAGTTTAAAAGTTAACATGCTATTGATAATTTATTTTTGTGACCAATAAAATCAAGTAGGATCCGCCCAATTGATAATGGATGTTTAGTTCAAGATGAAGTGTCTTAATCACAGACACATCATACATGGGAACAAGCATATTGAATTTTCACAAAACATAGATGAAAGATGCAGCTCAAAATTGACAATAATACACATAATCTTTTGTTGCTTTTAATGGGAGCATTGGCAATCTAAAGTTTAAGTTTGGAACATTTGGAAAGAAACATTAGGAAAAGCAACAAAGATATTCATTACCAATTATAATGGCGTAGAAGAATGCATGCTTCAGATTTTGGTATCGAAAGCACAGTTGATATCCTACTTGTGTCTTCTTCTTGGCGCAACCTTATGTCAGCTTCACTTAAAATAGTATAATTTTGCTGTGATGGTAAAAGAAAGAGTTATGGGAAAACAAAATAATTTTAGTAAAAAATGGCAAAAAAAATACGCTTATAAAAGTTAGGATAGGCTCAAAGGAATTCCTGCATAAAAGAAATGATCAAAGCTCAACTAAACCTAGTTAATGCAATTTGGGAATCTAATAGAGCTCACGTACAAGTTTGAGAATCCAAAGGGAAACATCCAAGAATGAAGATCACAACCAAGCCTTACCTGAAAACCCACACACCAAGCTTTCGTCTGCCCCTTTCTGTTTCGATCAGAAGAAACCCAGCCACATGCAAGAGCCCTAATTTCCTGAAATCCCTAGGAAGAGGACTAGGTTAGCTCCAACTCACGGTATTAAAAATAATCAATAGCGATCTCAACTCACTAGGAGGGCCGCTGGCAGTGGCACTCAGCCAGGAAGGAGCAATTCGCCTGTCGTAGCTAGCGATGAAGATGCGGTGTTGACGCAGGGTACTGCTTGCCTGGGCGTCAGTAGCTAGGGCATGCGATCGAGGAAGAAGAAAAGGTAAGTGAGGAGGCGTCGACTCCTTGCATGCATGATGAAGAAGAAGAGAGCGAGAGGAGTCGGGGCTCACCTCGCGAGGGTGAAAGGAAGCGCCGCTCTCGGGGCTTCCTTGGACTCGGGCGATGAAGAAGGGGGAGAAGCGTCGACTCGTGGCTGCGAGGGGTTTGTGTGAGGAGGGGGTTTTTTTGCAGTTGGATATCCACCGTTGATTTTGTTTATTGCTTGAACAACACAACAATACAACAACAACAGTTTAATATAACTGTTGTCTATTGACATAATAGACAACAGTTTATCATATCAGTTGTTGTAAATCCCGCCTATAGACAACAGTTATTTTATAACTGTTGTCGTTGAGTATACATACGACAACATTTTGTTATTACTGTTGTCTTTTTACGTATACAGACCAATAACAACAACGGTTAATACTAAAACTGTTGTTAAATTGACATAAGACAACACTTTATCAAAAAACCGTTGTCGATTATGTGTTGTTGAATGCAAAAATTCTAGTAGTGTACAAATTGAGAGAGTTCCCACTGAAAGGAATATAGCGGATCCTTTAACTAAGGCCTTGCCTCAAAACAAGTTTGAGGGTCATGTTAGAGCCTGTGGTATTGGATACCGTAGCGATTGGCATTAGGCCAAGTGGGAGTTTGTTAGTAATATGAGAGAAGTGTCCTAAGGCAATCGCCTTATGATGTAAACATTTATTTTAATAAATGATAATTCACTATTTGAGTATACATGTTTTGTGTATTTGATTGGGATCTTAAACTCATCTACTGAATGTCCGCAATACAACTCACAGCATAAGAGAATTTGTGATGGGATCACAACTAGTGATTATCTCTAATGTGCAATTGTGAAGTATTGAAATTATCCCTAGTCGATGAATTGATAAAAATGGACACTATCAATTCTGTTGAGACTAGCATGGGTTATTCTCTAATCACTGATTCTCACTAGCTGGTGACATTGGGATGTCCGGAGATAAACATGGATGCTAGTTAAGGGAACTAGTTCATTGGAGTGACTGGCTGTAAGACTTCATATGGGAATCTACATGTAGATATGTCAATGAAGATCTTACTGCGGCTTAAGTGCGATGTTCCTTTGACTTGCGGTGTTCAAGTCATCTTGGTCATGGAGACTTATACTTTAACATCTTAAGCAAGCATCTCCAAGGAGGTGTGGACCCGGGATGGTTGGGTATAAGCCGAAGTGCCCGAAGATGTTTGAACAGCCTACAAAGGATTCACCACTCCTTGCGAGGAGATGTATACCCAGGCCTATCGTCGGATTGTTACTCAAAGCCTCTGGCCAGAGCATATCATGTTAAGAGTACGAGTCTCTTAAATACATGAGAGTAATTAGAAATCCAAAGGACGAGGAAGACACTACTTGGGCTAGGTGTGACGTAGTCAGCCTAGTGGGGACTGACACCATAGACCGTGTCGTGAACCAAGTGGGTATAAGGTGGTGAAGGGAATGAGGCACGATTCATTAGAGCTGCTGAAGTGTTTCAGAATAATTTCTTCTAGGGTCAAACCGTTGATCTTTCGATTAATTGGGGATCATGATGTACTACTAGGTGCCACTCATGATCGTTCTATAATTAATGGGTTAATTATAGACGGCCAACATAAATCGAAAGCCTATTTAGTCACACGCAATACGAGTAATCCGAGGGATTTAAAACGAGTTGAAAATTGGATTTTCCGATCAAGAGAAACAAGTCGAATCTGAGTTAGTCAGAGGCGCAATGGAAGCTAAAAATGGCTAAGTCTTTTGAAAGGCTTTTTGGGCGAATTAAATGAGTTTAATTCGCGGCGGTTCGGGTTGGATTTGGCCGACCAAAGAGGGTGTTAACCCCTCTTTGGGTGGCCGGCCAATGGAGGAAATTAAACCAAGTTTATTTTGGTTTAATTAATAAAATAAATCTAGTATGATTTGTTTTATAAATTATGGATAAATAAATTTGTATAAAGAAATTTATATAAATAAAATTTATAGAAATTTATTCTTTTATGGAAGATTAAAATAATCAATGAATTGGTTTATTTTAATTTTATAAAATCAATTATGGATTGAGTTTTCCATAATAAGAAAGTTTATAAATTTCTTATAAAATTTATTCCATAATTTAAAGAGAAGAAGAATTAGTTTTATTATAAATTAGTTTATAATAAAACTTGGTCTAAACGGAATAATTAGTTAAGAAAATTTATAGGATAAATTTCTTATAACTAATTCCGTTTAGAGGGAGACTTAGCAAAGAGTTGCTACTATATAAAGGACCCAAAGGCTAGCCCTTTATTTACAACATCAATCAATTAATCAAGAGATTAATTAGAGCTCTCCCTCTCTCTCTCTCTTCTCCTCTCCCTCTCCTTCTCTAGCCTAGGGCCGGCGCCCTTCATTGAGTTAGGGCCGGCTCCCCCTTTGGTTGCTAGGGCCGGCGCACCCTATCAACTGCAAGAGAAGTTGGCGTGAGCAACCAAGAAGAAGGAGAACCCGAACACGAAGAAGAAGAAGCGGATAGCGACTCCTCTCTTCTCGGAATTCGATTCCGTTACTTCATTGGTTAGTTTTTCCATTGTTTCTCTTATTCTTCTAGTTGTACCTTCCGAGAATCTAGTAGTTCTCATCGGCACAAAACTCGTGACTTTGTGAAGTCATCCCGAAGAGAACTCGGCGTGGACGCGAATAGAGGCGGAGCTTCCAAGGGACGCTACGGTTGGATCTCGTCCCTTTCTTCAAGTTACGCGAGGTATAAAAGTAAATTAGTTTACTTTTCCGCAAAATATTATTGCATGATTATGTCGATACACTATAAGGTTGCATGCTAGATACGAAGTTAAAATAATTTAGGAAATTATTTTATGCAAACTCTTCCGCTGCACGTAAAAAATTTTAAATTTTACGAACTCGTATCCTTGTCGACATGCACCCGGTCCCAACATCCTAGTGCGTTAGGATGATGATGCCCCCTTGAGGAGCTCATAAAGATTATCATGCAAATCTTGTAGGTCGACTTGGTCCAACATGATGATAAGGTTGAGTGGTACTACTCATGGAGTTAGATATTAATTAATTAAATTATCAGTAATTTAATTAGTTAATGGGCATGCGAGATCTTAAGCATAGGGAGATTATGTACACATAATATGGTGAAGCCCATAATTATTTATGGGGGTTGGTGCGGTAGTTCAATGATAATGTAACGCCCGCCTTTTTCCCACACCTCGTGGTGTGGCGAGATAGGCGTCGTTACGCTAAACATACATGTGCATAAAACATCTTAATGCAGCGGAATACTTTTTTTTCCTTCACATGCTTAAACTTGTCATTCATGAACCTAGTGTCATTGGACTTAGCATATTAACAACATGCATGACATCATATCATAACATAACCATTCCATAGCTTATTCATCATCATCATGAGTAGCAAGTAACTTATCCGTAAACATAGCATCATAAGTCTTAAGTTATTCAGTAGGCATAACCAATATAACCGTAGCATAGAATCTAAGGAGACATTTCCAAGACCCAAGACATGCAATATGCGTAACCAGAAAACGATCCTTTGCCAAGTCACTGCCACACACACACATGCTCTTGCCTCTCCTGCTGCTTCTCCTAGTAACCTCGTGCTTGATCTGTGGTACGAGAAAAATAAACTATAAGCACACAGGCTTAGTAAGACCCTTTCCTACTCACTAAAAACCATACGTCACTTAAGCATAAACATATCAAGTGTCTTGACATAACATAACTTTAAACATAAACTTAATCATGATCATAGCATAAGTCATAAGCATAAGAGCAACTACATAGCATGATTCCTAATGTAACTGTAGATCTACAACATGCTTAACATGACATAAATCTTATCATACATGAACATAAGGCATACTTATACATGACATAAATCTTATCATACATGAACATAAGGCATACTTATACATGACATAATTCTTAGCATACATGAACATAAAATATACTTATACATGACATAATTCTTAGCATACATGAACATAAGGCATAATTATACATGGTATAATTCTTAGCATACATGAACATAAGGCATACTTATACATGGCATAATTCTTAGCATACATGAACATAAGGCATACATATACATGGCATAATTCTTAGCATATATGAACATAAGGCATACTTATACATGGCATAATTCTTAGCATACATGAACATAAGGCATAATTATACATGGCATAATTCTTAGCATACATGAACATAAGGCATACTTACCCTGGCGCGATGCATAACATGGATGTATGAATGAGTCAAATGCATTTACTACATAAGGATGCTTAGTTTTAAAATCATACTTTTAAATGCTTAACATAAACATAACATCATTGGGGTCCCCGGCTTGTACCACATACATACATCATAAGCGCGCATCCCTAAGTAAATATGAGGTAGCTAGCCTCAACCTACTAGGGTAAGGACAGCATAGTCGGTAGTCCTAGAACCGTGGCGTTCTTAAGGTGTCCATCCCTGTTGCACAGCTTCGGTAGTGCCAGAACCGTGGACAGCTTCGATAGTCCAGAACCGGGGCGTTCTTAAGGTGCCCATTGATAGGCCCAATATACTAGGTTAAAGTTGTCACGAGTTGTGTGGGCTCATCAGATTTAAATATAAATGAATTGCTGGAAACCCTTTTTACAATCAAAATCTGAAAATGTAATATAGGGGCCACAGGTCGTATTTTACTCGGGGCTAGTTGACGTTGTTTGATTCGCGCTTGTATTTAGGTGTCGTTTGTGAATTTTCGGGTTTCGAATGCCAATTGGGTTTGGTTTGCAATAGAGAATGAAAGCACACTGAAGATAAAGGAAAACCAAATAAAAGCCACTCAATTAAAGGAGCTAATCAAGGAGTTGACACTAAAGAACTTATCTAATGATGAATTTAATCAACCAATACAATGGCTGCGAAAGACTGATTTCAAGCTCTATAACATGCTAGAATTTGCATTCAACTTGGCACAACTAGGGCTGGAATGTCACTTGAAACTTAGTAAAAAAAATGAAGCAAACTTGATACCAAGGTGAGAACAACTTATGTGCCAAGGATTTGAATTAGCTGCAGCATTGTGGCTGATTAACTCATCTTGAAGGCTAGTCTATCAGTGAATAAATTTGCTAGAGTAGATGAAGGAATCCAGGACAAAAACTGCTCACTCAGATTGTACTATCACAGAGCTGAAATGAATGTTGAAAAACAGGGCACAAGTGCAGAAATTCAGCTGCAGGTCAGAGCAAAAACAAACAAGCCAAATTCGGATTGAAGGGGCACAAAATGAAACCTTTAAAAATTGATCTTGAAGAGCTAATGTACACCAACACTCGATGTAGACATTTATCAATCAATTCTTGCAGAAAATGGAACTAGAATTGCAGAAATGGAAGGATATGCAGGGAATGAAACTTGCAGAATTCGTATGTAAAAATTCAGATCATGAAGCTGAGATGGGGATACAATTCAGAAACAAACCAACTGCAAATTAAACTAGATTCAAGCTCAACAATTCATTAATGCTATTTTCAGAAACATGAATCTGATATGCAGGACAGAACTGAATTCAGAAATGATGATGTGCAGAAATCTGATACGCAAGGATTTAAGTGAAGAACAATATGAAATTTGGATGTACCAAGCTATACAAGATTCAGAAATGAAGCTGAGATCTAAACAAACTTAAACTAACTGAATTAACTCACCGAAAGTGAAACAAACTGAAACGCAGCTCAAATCTGATACGCAACATCAGAAATGGCACGCAACAATGGGGCTGATACACAACAGCAAATAGAATTGCAGAAATGAAACTTAGCTATGAAACAAATTGAACTAATTGCAATTGATCACTATAAACTGCCTAACTAATTACTGAAACCTAATTATCACTGAAGCAATTCAGAACAGGAAGCTAAAGCAATTGATATGAAAATAGAACAGAATTAACAGGATTCGAAATTACAGCTAATTGCCAATGAATTCAAACAAACATAGCCTCAATCTCTCATCTCAGCTCACGAATCCTTGCTGTCACTCAAGGATGAGCCTCCAATTGAGATATAAGCAATCCTTACAAGTAAATTACAGCAACTAAATGAATTCAGTAATGAAGCTACGGCAGAAATGGAAAATTACAGCTAGAACTGAAATTGCGATAAGAAATCTAAGCCTCAATCACTCCCTTAGCTCAAGTGCTTCTTGGTCGTCAAGCAAGAGTGAGCCTCGAACCCGCAAGCTCAGCAAATCAGTGGAAGAACAACTCTGCGATTCAACTCCATTCAAACTCTGCCCAAGCTGAAATTAGCCATCGATTTCTTCATCTTTGATGTGGTGGATTGCGCCGATGAATTGGGAATGCTCCTAGCCTTCCAGGGAACCCCTCCAGATAGCTAGGACGAAATGGAATGGTACACAACAGAGATTGACGAACTCAAGTGACAGAGCTACTGAAACCTCACGAAACTCTGTCTTTGGGCAAAATTCAAGCTGGAAACTCCTCTATGAGCTCTCCCCACTGACCTAACACTTGTTCTAATGAAGGATTTGAGGGGTCGCGCCCCTTGGATGAAGAAATGCTGAAAAAACGATGAAAAACTGAAGAAGATGAACAGTGCAGTGAGGAAACGCGACGAGGAAGAGGTTGCGGAAATTTTTGATTAAATAGTTATCAATGGACGGCCCAGATTGATCGGAGGAGATCCAATGGCTGATCTTGCTCTGATTTGAGCCAAACATTGAGGATGTTGATCTGAGGTCAGGATCTGCCTCGTGGTAGCTCGGATCCTCCAGATGTGCAACGGATGGTTCAGATCAACTCTATCTGTGAATGGATGATCTAGAGCCCTCCGAGCTTGATCCAACGGTTGATTGAGCTCTGATTGGAATGAAACCTTCAGATCTTGATCATAGTGCTTGATCAACCCTAACCCTAGCTCGGATTGCTTCAGATCGTCCCGGATGGCTCAGATCTAGCCGCTCTTGAATCGGACGGTCCGGATTAATCGTAAGCTTGATAATTCGATCCGGTTCACATCCGACTCAAGTTTGACCCAGTATACCCTAGGTCCTTGAACCTTTGATGCCTATAAAAAATAGATCAAGAATTTAGTGGCCAAATAATCCAATTTAATGCAAATTTGCAATTAAGTCCAAAATAAAAGTAAGTTCTAAAACCTAGGGCAATTTCACAATTAAACAATAAAAACATAGATCAAACATGGATTTTAGCAATTAAAATAATCAATTAAATAGTATTTATAAACTCCCCCACACTTAACCTTGAGCGTCTCGTGAAACTAACAAGTAAGTATCCCTTAGATTTTCTTAAGCATAATTAGAAGCAAATGAAAAGAAATTACCTAAGGTTGTCAATTCTCATAAATCTAAGCTCTATGGATTAGTATCTTGTCCTTAAATCAACAACTTAGCCTTTTCATCCATCATGAGTCATTGAGATGAATTTAAATCACTAACCCTGCCAAGGAAAATTTTGGTGGCTCTCTCCTTAAGTTCTAAATTGATGATGGAAGTGTAGCTCACTCAAACACACATGCTTCTTGCACTACCATAAGCTTGCTTATTATCCAATCTCCACCATTATTCATGATTAGGATCAACAACTATAAAAACAAATGAAAACATGAAAAATGATGAAAAATGGAATAAAAACCAAGAAAATGGAAAAATTGATAAAGTGGGAGACTTGGTTGCTCAAAGATGTTTCCAATGTACTTTGCCCCTCCTTTCAGTCCTCTCGTGAATAACAAAGTGTGGTGAAGTCACATTTGAATAAATTCCTTTGATTTGGATGAAAAACCTTTCCTTGACTTCCTTGTGCCATGTTTTGCCTATTGCGTGCCAACTCATTTTTGCTTCTCTTTTCTCATTCTTCTTTTTCTTCCTTCTTTCTTTCTAGTAAATTCAGAGTGTAGTGATGCAAGGCTTGGATTTGGATGAGAAAAATTCCACTGAATTCAATGGTGCCAAACTTCCTTTGTGTTCCATTTTGCTTCTTCTCTCTTCTTTTCTTTTTTTTTTCAAACTGTGTTATGTTTTCTTTTCTTTTCTGCATTTAGTCTTAGCTGCTAATTGCTTACTTTATTCCATCAAGATATGCTCAGCTCCATCTCAGAATCATCTCCAATCCCTTCTAGTGCCGTGAGCTTCCAAGGATTTGCCACTTCTTGTTTTTGAATCTGCCTTCAAGTATGTTTCTGAATTTTTTTTTTTACAGCAGTTTCAATTCTGCTCCCAAGGGGTTTTGTTCAATTGAAAACCATTCTGCAAGTTCGGTTTGAAGGCAGCAAGGCATTGCTGATTTAGAAAGCATAGATTCAATTGGGATTTAATACAAAACTGCTTTATAACATTCACTGATTTTTCTCTGTTATAAATGCCTCCCTGCCCAGATTTCTGCATTTTTTTCTTGGCACAGCAGTTGTATCATTTCAGCAGCTCAAAGTTGAAGTATCTCAGCTTCAATTCAGATTGTATCCAGCTGGAATTTAGCTTGTGTTCAGCTGCAAATTCAGCTTTTACAAGGTGTGGCTGATCTTGACTTCCCAAATTCCAACTTTCTAATTTGGATCCAAGTCAATTGCGATCCAAGCTAGTAGAAATTTTTTTTTCTTTCTTCACCCTGGGCACAAGAATTTCTTTCTTTTTAGTTGCCACTTTTAACTTGGATTTGCAGATTTTTTTTTTCATTCATTACCACTTGGATCTTCAAAGTATGATAAAGACTCTAGATGCTCCACTTACTTCCATCCTTTGCTCATTTTCGAAATTCAAATTCAACTCACTTGGCACCTTTTGGCTTCAACTTGGCAAAAAAAAATTTTTCTTTTTGACATAAAATACATCCAAAACTTTAGTCACTCCCCCACACTTAAATCTTTGTCCGTCTCGGGCAAAATAGCATTAGAAACATTCCAAACAAACAAGTCCATAGAAAAATGGGTAAGTGTAGGAGATAAGTAAAGAAAAAGAGAATAAACATGATTATTGCTAAAAATTGATGTGGAAAGGAAAACAAATGGATTAGTCTCTATAGATGTGATCCAATCATTCAAATATGATTTTGAAAGAACCTAAGCAAGTTCTAGAGCACAATGACATATGTGTATCACAAAAGTAAGGCTAATTCTCACTAGGTAAAAATAATTCATCCCAAGTCCTCAATTAAGAATCTAAAGCAAGTAGTACTCAAGCATCCAAGATTTCATCCATTTGCTCAAATCCTAAGTTTTAACAACCAAATTTAATTTATTTTCAAAAGACTCTAAAATGCTATGGAGATAACCTAGAGGGATACTTTTATTTCTACTCATGCAAGAGAAAGTGACAAAAGAAATAACATGCATTTATTTACAAGGACTCAGTTCAAAGGAAAATTCTAATTCTAGGAAGCATGAAAATGAAAAATGAAATAAAAGAAAATATAAGAAAAATCAAACTCCCCTTTATTCTGGTGGACGGAGTCGATCCAAAAGTAGCCTCCATCGTGGTGGTGGAGGAGTCTGGGTGGCTGGGAGTTTTGGGACTCCCCCACACTTAAACTTTACAAAAAATTGCTCTGGTGGCCTAAGTCGATTTAGGTTTAAAATCTATTGAAGGAATGGAGGGCTATGGATTAAAGTAAGATCTTCTCCTCCTTCTTGATGACTTTCAGAAGTCCTTCCAGGGGGTTGAAGTCTGTTCAGTTGGAGCACCCACTCCTGAAGTCTTCTGGACCCTGCAAAATAATGTAATACCTCTCTCAAGCGTACAGGGTCAGAAAGAAATAAAATAAATTCAGTCTCTGCATTAAATGAATCCAAAACTGCATCATATTCAATTAAATCAATTCTTGGTGCCCCAATGAAAATTTCAAAATCATTTCCTACAAAATTTGCATCCAGAGACTCATCACAAATAAAGAAATCAAGTTCTGGCACATCAATAGAAATTTCACAATTATTTCCTATCAAGGGTGTATCAAGTAATATGTCACAGTCAATCAAATCAATCTCAGATATTTCCATAAGTTTCTCACATTCAACGTCAGCATAAGATATAGCAAGAGATTCATCAAAATAAATAACATCCATTTTAGGCACTTCTAAAAAATTTTCACTATCCATATCCACAAAAGATGTATTAAGTGATTCATCATAAAAAACAACATCAATTATAGGTGCCTCTAAAATTATTTCGCTATCCATATCTACAAGAGATGTATCAAGTAATGCATGATGATCAATAAAATCAATGTTTGGTACCTCTATTGGATTTTCACAAACAATCTCTACACAAGGTATATCAATAAATTCATCAGAATCAATAAAGTCAACACTAGGTACCTCACTGCATTTTTCTGAAGAAAAAGGAGAAATACTTACCTGAGCGTGCTGGAGAATACATGGAGGTTCTACAAGGGTAGATGTATCCATGGCCTCCTCCTGGTCAAGTACATGCTCCTCTTCAGCCTCAATCTCTGGTGGACACTCAACTGGAATAGGTGATCCTTGGGTGCTTGCTTTCACCATGCAAGTCCCTACACTTTCTGGTTCATTCTCTGAATCTTGTGGTGGTCCCTGGGGCTTAGTGCAATCCCCTACACCTATGGAATCATCTCCCATGCATTCTTCTTCTGTAATATCTGCAACAACAACATTAGAAAATTTAGGACCATCAATAATGCTATCATCACAAAATAAGAGTCTAGAATGGTCTTGTGGAGCTTCAGTTTCTTCTTCTGGAGCTGAAAAATTTGAAAATGGATTTTGAGTAGGAATCTCCGGAGGGATGCATGCTGTAGGTGCCCTATATTTGATGACTTCTTCTTCTTCTTCCAAAATTGCAAGATCCATTAAAGAAAGATTTGGCCCTGCACTAGGGTCACCTTGAACTGATATAAAACCAACTCCGGGGGATTGTTCTGATTCTTGGGCTTGCCTTTGTTTCTCTTGTTGTTGATATAGTAAAACTTGCTGAAACATCTCCATCATCCTCTGTTGTTGAGCCTCATGCTAATCAGGATTCTCAAAACCACCTTGGTTAGTGTGGAACCCCTGTTAGTCTTGAAATGGAAAATAGGGCTGCTGAAGTCCAGGAGGAGGATGTGCATTCTGAAATGGAAACTGTTGGGGCTGCTCAAATGGATGAAATGACTGATTAAATTGCTGAAAACTTGGCTCAAAAGTTGGTGGAGATGGCTAAAAATTATAGCCCTGAAAATTTTGGATCTGAGGTTGAAATTGTGGTGATGAAAACTCAAATTGAGTGGGCTGAAAATTCTGGTTTTGTTGTTGGAAATTCTGAAATGGTGGCTGCCCATGCTGAATTTGTTGAAAAGGTGCTTGATCTTGTTGATAATGTGGCTGAAAGTTGGGCTGAAATTGCTGAATTTGGGGCTAAAAATTCTGGAATAATGGCTCCCCATTCTGAAAATTCTAGAAATTTGGTTGAATTGGCTGAAAATCCGGCTGAAATTGTTGGAATTTCTGTGGTTGCTCGAATTGTTGTAATGGTGGCTGAAAAAATTGATTGGGTTGCTCAAAAACTGAAAATTGGGGCTGCCCATTCTGAATTTGTTGGAAATTTGAGTAGGGCTATTGGAAATCTTGCTGTGGTGGCTGGAATTGCTGGAAAGGATGAAATTGTGGCAGAGGTGGCTGAAATGTAGGCTGAATCGGCTGCTGGTGAGTAGACGACTGAGCTTTGTGTTTTTGTTGATTTACCAACCCCTTACACACATTTTTTAACTCCTCCAATGCCTCTTCTATCTCTTTACTGAACTCTGGTGACCACATTTTGATCTTGCAGCCCTGTCACAAAACAAGAAGAAAAATGGCAGCAACCGTATACAAAAATAAAACACAATAAAATAGAACCCAATGATATGTCAAAAAGTATACAAGCAAAAAATCAAACAAATCAACTAGTTGCTTTGCCCGGCAACGACGCCAAAAATTTGACGGGCCCAAATATGCTAGATTAAATTGTCATGAATTGTGGGACCATCAGAATTTAAATGTGAATGAAATGCTGCAAACCCTTTTTACAATCAAAATCTGAAAATGTAATATAGGGGCCACAGGTCGTATTTTTCTCGGGGCTAGTTGACGTTGTTTGATTCGCGCTTGTATTTAGGTGTTGTTTGTGAATTTTCGGGTTTTCGAATGCCAATTGGGTTTGGTTTGCAATAGAGAATGAAAGCACTGATAAGCACCTTGGAATGGATCGCCTTGAAATTCAGATGTAGGGAAGGATATTGACGCCACACTCAAGAAAGATGAGAGGGTGAGTGATAAGTCATGGGGGTTTCGATCGCCACAAGTTGCCTTGATAAGATCACGATTAGTTCTTTGCCTAAGAACCAAAGGAAGCTCTCACAATAGAGAAATCTGATTTCATTCAAACTTAACATCCCTTGGCCATACAAGAGTTCTCCTATATATAGACTTAGTGGAGGTTGAAACATTAACCTCTACCACACTTCCCACTAAGCACTAATTATGCACCATTATCATGCATGCATGCATGCATGATATTTATTTCCCACAATTCCCTAATACTAGCTTAGGAACTCCCAAGCATTAAAAACCCACCAAACGACATCAAAGATAACTTCAGAAAATTCCCCCAAAAATACCCACGAAAATTAGACACTTGTAGCCCTTGAATGCATCTTGGATCATGTGGTTTTGGGCCTTCAAGTTTTGTCTTCATGTGGGCTCAATTTCTCTTTCAATTTGAAGGAATGTGATCCATTTAGTTGTTGCCTCCATTGTGCATTGATCCTTCTTCTCCTTGAGCTCCATTATTAAGCCTTCCAAAGCTTGCTTCATTCTCTTAGTCTTGGATCTTGTCATGGGTCCTCCAATTCCTTTCAATGCCTCTTCCTCTATGGCTTTGTCTTGTAAGCTTGTATCCCCTCCTTGGTCCACATCAAGCACACTGAAGATAAAGGAAAACCAAATAAAAGCCACTCAATTAAAGGAGCTAATCAAGGAGTTGGCACTAAAGAACTTATCTAATGATGAATTTAATCAACCAATACAATGGCTGCGAAAGACTGATTTCAAGCTCTATTACATGCTAGAATTTGCATTCAACTTGGCACAACTAGGGCTGGAATGTCACTTGAAACTTAGTAAAAAAAAATGAAGCAAACTTGATACCAAGGTGAGAACAACTTATGTGCCAAGGATTTGAATTAGCTGCAGCATTGTGGCTGATTAACTCATCTTGAAGGCTAGTCTATCAGTGAATAAATTTGCTAGAGTAGATGAAGGAATCCAGGACAAAACTGCTCACTCAGATTGTACTATCACAGAGCTGAAATGAATGTCGAAAAACAGGGCACAAGTGCAGAAATTCAGCTGCAGGTCAGAGTAAAAACAAACAAGCCAAATTCGGATTGAAGGGGCACAAAATGAAACCTTTTAAAATTGATCTTGAAGAGCTAATGTACACCAACACTCGATGTAGACATTTATCAATCAATTCTTGCAGAAAATGGAACTAGAATTGCAAAAATGGAAGGATATGAAGGGAATGAAACTTGCAGAATTTGTATGTAAAATATCAGATCATGAAGCTGAGATGGGGATACAATTCAGAAACAAACCAACTGCAAATTAAACTAGATTCAAGCTCAACAATTCATTAATGCTATTTTTAGAAACTTGAATCTGATATGCAGGACAAAACTGAATTCAGAAATGATGATGTGCAGAAATCTGATACGCAAGGATTTAAGTGAAGAACAATATGAAATTTCGATGTACCAAGCTAAACAAGATTCAGAAATGAAGCTGAGATCTAAACAAACTTAAACTAACTGAATTAACTCACCGAAAGTGAAACAAACTGAAGCGCAGCTCAAATCTGATACGCAACATCAGAAATGGCACGCAACAATGGGGCTGATACACAACAGCAAATAGAATTGCAGAAATGAAACTTAGCTATGAAACAAATTGAATTATTGCAATTGATCACTATAAACTGCCTAACTAATTACTGAAACCTAATTACCACTGAAGCAATTCAGAACAGGAAGCTAAAGCAATTGATATGAAAATAGAACAGAATTAACAGGATTCGAAATTACAGCTAATTGCCAATGAATTCAAATAAACAAAGCCTCAATCTCTCATCTTAGCTCACGAATCCTTGCTGTCATTCAAGGATGAGCCTCCAATTGAGATATAAGCAATCCTTACAAGTAAATTACAGCAACTAAATGAATTCAGTAATGAAACTACGGCAGAAATGGAAAATTACAGCTAGAACTGAAATTGCGATAAGAAATCTAAGCCTCAATCACTCCCTTAGCTCAAGTGCTTCTTGGTCGTCAAGCAAGAGTGAGCCTCGAACCCGCAAGCTCAACAAATCTGTGGAAGAACAGCTCTGCGATTCAACTCCATTCAAACTCTACCCAAGCTGAAATTAGCCATCGATTTCTTCATCTTTGATGTGGTGGATTGCGCCGATGAATTGGGAATGCTCCTAGCCTTCCAAGGAACCCCTCCAGATAGCAGGACGAAATGGAATGGTACACAACAGAGATTGACGAACTCAAGTGACAGAGCTACTGAAACCACACGAAACTCTGTCTTTGGGCAAAATTCAAGCTGGAAACTCCTCTGTGAGCTTTCCCCACTGACCTAACACTTGTTCTAATGAAGGATTTGAGGGGTCGCGCCCCTTGGATGAAGAAATGCTGAAAAAACGATGAAAAACTGAAGAAGATGAACAGTGCGGCGAGGAAACGCGACGAGGAAGAGGCTGCGGAAATTTTTGATTAAATAGTTATCAACGGACGGCCCTGATTGATCGGAGGAGATCCAATGGCTGATCTTGCTCTGATTTGAGCCAAACTTTGAGGATGTTGATATGAGGTCAGGATCTGCCTCGTGGTAGCTCGGATCCTCCAGATGTGGAACGGATGGTCCAGATCAACTCTATCTGTTAATGGATGATCTAGAGCCCTCCGAGCTTGATCCAAAGGTTGATTGAGCTCTGATTGGAATGAAACCTTCAGATCTTGATCATAGTGCTTGATCAACCCTAACCCTAGCTCGGATTGCTTCAGATCGTCCCGGATGGCTCAGATCTAGCCGCTCTTGAATCGGACGGTCCGGATTAATCGTAAGCTTGATAATTCGATCCGGTTCACATCCGACTCAAGTTTGACCCAGTATACCCTAGGTCCTTGAACCTTTGATGCCTATAAAAAATAGATCAAGAATTTAGTGGCCAAGTAATCTAATTTAATGCAAATTTGCAATTAAGTCCAAAATAAAAGTAAGTTCTAAAACCTAGGGCAATTTCACAATTAAACAATAAAAACATAGATCAAACATGGATTTTAGAAATTAAAATAATCAATAAAATGGTATTTATCACCCATCCCTTGGACCCTTACTTCGGTCCGGTACAAGCCTCATTCATAAAAATAAATATGCATGCTTCATCATTCATACTTGTCATTCATACTTATCATTCATACTTATTTCATATCATCGTTATGCCTTCATCATTCATACTTATCATTCATACTTAAGGCATAACCATCATCTTCATTCATACTTATCATTCTTTATTCATAACATTGGACATACATGCATAATCATGTTCTAGTCATAACCTTATCTGGGTTCATAAAGCTTGCATGATCATGATACATAATGAACATACACCTCATACATGATACATTTCATCTAGCATACATAATCCTAGTATTCATCATAAGACATGGATGGTAAGCTACATATAAACCTAACACATACTACTAGGGTTCATGGCATTCACCATAAAACATGCATATACCTTCATGAATCGTAAATCCATTATAAGCATTTATCAACATACATGCATCATTCTATTTATCATAACATACTCCTACATCAATTACATGTATTCATGGTATATGATCTAAATATTCATGATTAAAACATAACCTAAATTCAACCATACAAAGTCATGTTATATAACACATAAACTAAGATTTTAGTCACATGGAGGCCGTTACATCCTGCTTAACAATGTACTAGCATCATGGTAACTTATAAACATGCATTCTTGAGACCTTAACCCAAACCAAACCCTAGGTTTGGGTCTTGGCTGAATGTCCTAAAGGACCATGGATCCATGGAAAATTTGCCTAGATCATGATTAACATCCCTTACCTACATATCATGCCATAGAAAAATCATTTGAACCCTTGATTGGACTTAACCCCAAGTCCTAGGCCTAAAGCAAGGGTTGGCTGAAACCCTAGAAGGGTAACAAGCCCATGGAAAAGTTCATTTAATACCATTCTTACCCATAAGGTATCATAAGAAACATATTAATCATGCTTGGAAAGGTTGGAGTTTTCCCCTAGCCCCTTGACCTTGATGTGGCCGAAACCCTAGAGGGTTGTTAGGGTGCCATAAAACTTCAAAAATCATACTTTTATACTTCACCTATCATGGGTAACCATTTGCAAATATAAAGAAAGTCTTTAACATGATTTCTAGCCCCAAACAAGGCTTTGGCCGAAACTTCCATAAGCCCTAACCATGGATTTTTCCCAACATATCATGCTAACAAAATTTAGATCATGATAAATATCTTGAAAGCTATCATACCACAGGTGAGGGGGTCTTACCTTCCTTGATCTTGCTTACAAACTTTGAATAGAAGATAACAAGAGAACCTCCTTGTCTCTAAACTCTCCCTTAGTCCTTGTATCCTTGTAGGGGGGCCTTAGATCTTCAAGATGGGGCTTATGTGAACTTTTCCCAAGGGAGAAGGGGGCTTGAAGTTTTCGGCTAGGAGGGGAGTAAGAAGAAATGAAGAGGAGAAGGGAAGTTGTAACTCCCTTGCCATCTTTATATCACTTTAAAAGGGGTGAGTGAAGAGTCATGGTGTCTCTTCTCTTGATGACTCTTCATTTTTCCCAAGCCTTAACTAGGATCCACTTCATTCCCTCATAGCACTCCCTTGCTAGGTGAATTGGTTAGTGCATGCTTGGTTGTACAAGAGGTCTAAGGTTCAATCCTTGGTGCATGCACTAATTTTTCTATTTTATTATTTTTTTTCCTATTATTTCAAAAATTCCTTAAAAAATCCCCCCATAATTATGTTAATATTTCTCATTAAAATCCATCCATTTTTATATTAATTTCTACCTAAAATCCACCCATAATAATGGCACTAGAAAGCTCATATAAGGCCCATTAGTACTTAGTTTCTCAATTTAAATGAGAAAACCATGGGTTTCTAGGCTAAGGTTCGTATTAATATTTCTAGATCCTTTGAAAAATTATCTAGACATGCTTAATATTTTAAAGAAAATATTAAGAAAATTTTCCGGGTCGTTACAGATAACCCATTAGTGGATCGAGTTATCATTAATGGATCGGGCTTAGGATCCATTAGGAGACCAAGACCCAACTCTTCCTCATGGTCCTTATTGTAGCCTATATATACCTCATGAGTCATGAGACCAAGGCATCAATAACCCATAACCTAATTTTCTCCCTCTCACAGTCTCTTTCCTGGGGTTGCACCGGCGCCAAGAATAGAGGAAGAATAGCTTTGGTAGGGTAAGAGGAAGATGTAGAGGACCTTTCTTCTTCATCTCTTCTTCTCTTCTCTTCATCCCCTTTTGGCGCGTGCATCACCAAGCAAGGAGAGGCACCAGTGGCTAAGAAAGAAGCTTTCTTCTTTCTTTGGCTGCCGAAACAATGAAGGAGTAAGGAGGAGGATTCGGCTAGGGTTTTGTGTGGGAGAAGAGCTCTTTCTCTTCTTCTTCATCATCTTCTTCTTCCTTCTCTTCACCTGAGGGAGCCGACACAAACAATCAAAGGAAGACCATCTTCCTTTTGGCAGATGGCAAACAAAGGAGAAACCTAGGGTTTCAACGCAAGAAGAAAGGGGAAGAAGAGGCCTTGGTGACTTTTTTTCTTGGAAGATCGTCGCCCACACGACGTCCAAGAAGAGGATAGGATATACGAAAGAAGATCGTGAGGTAAACAAGAGGTATAATTCTTGTTTGGTTCTTCCTTGCATCATGTATTATTGTATGTTGTTAATTATCATGGACCCCGAAGATAAACACAAAAATCGGCGATCAATTCATCATCTATTCTGCAGCTAATTGATTAGAAGAGTTAGATTGCATGAACAATAAGTTTGTTCAAGCAATCACTCGTATCGATTAGTACGATGATGAAATGGTTGTTCAGAAAGGTTCTCTCCATCCGGGTTGTTTCTAATTAATAGAAAATTTTAATCTGGGGGCATAGAGAGCAATCTAACCGAATGGGAAATCAAAAACCAATAATTGGTATCAGAGCTAAGGTTTCTGGTTTTGTGTGTTTTGGATTCTGTTACTTTCATGCATTTTTCATAAATAATTTTATGCTGGATAATAGTTGGATGTGCATAGGCTATCTTTTTGGTTGCAGGCATAAGATCCGACTATTATGGCTTAATGTGATTGTACGTGATTGTGTGTGTATGATTGTAATAATTTGTTTGAATCCTCGGGGTTGACGAGGATAATTAGTATTTAATTTCTGTAATTAAATACGACATTGTTTAGCCATTTATTTTAATTTACTTTCGATCTAGATTTGTTGTACACTCCTTCGTATAGTATAGGATTGAAGGATGTAAATTAAAATAATTTTTTTATCTCGGCTCAGATCCTCTTCAAGATGGCTTGCGCATGGTGGAGAAGATGGCGATAAGGTGGCGACACGACTGGGGGTATATTGGTGAACAAAAGCCATAATAGTTGGAAAATTTAGTTTTTTTCATATTTATTGCTTATTGTTTTATATGCTTGTTGTGCTTCCATCTGAAAATTCCTCAATTTTAAATTACTAAGTGGGAGAGGGAATCTTTGAGTCCCGTGGCCTCCATTACTAATTTGATATGTGATGCGAACAAACTTGCGTGATGGCTCTGAGTGCCTTCCTCCATATCGGTTAAGATTGTTTTGCGGATCACTAGATCAAATATGATTATAGGAAATTATTTAGGAGCATGTGATCTTCCTATATAATCCTAGATAATTACCTTAGTATCGTGTAATGGTGTACACTTAAATGCAAATAGTAGTATCTTCCCCATCGGAGTCACTGCTATTATTTGTAGGGCCGAAGAGAAACCAACTATTAATTTTATTAGTTAAAAAGTAAGGTTGACAAGATAATAAAATTAATGGGTAAAACTTCTCTTACAAATGTTGACTTTGTGTACATCCACACTATCGTGACATACAAAATTCACGGTGTTTTGAGGTGTTGGTGTTTTTAAAATTTTATTGTTTGAGAAAATAATATTATTTTAATAACTAATGTTTTGTCCATTGTGATTCTTAGGATTTTTCAAAATGACTTTCAACCCACTTGCTGTTATTTTAAAAGAGAATAAACTGCTCCCATGGGCATGACGCGATTGGTAATGGCTCACTTGGGTGATCCCTCACTTCCCGAGTTTGATTCCTCCCTGGTAGAGCGCGCAGTATGCTGACGAAAGAAATCGCCACAAGTTGCTGCGTGGTCGGACCATCGGGTACCGATATCATCAGTGGTGAAGTCGTCATGTATCTCCGTCCCGTGATTTACCCTCGTTGACTGGTGGGGATTCTCGTTGAAGGCTGTGGGGCAGGGTTGGTCTGCCAAGCGGATTAGTCGGGCACAAACCTGGATACCTCTTGTAAATAAAAAAATTGAGAATAAACTTACTGGTCCCAATTATATCGATTGCGGAGAAACCTTGATATTGTCTTGACTGCCGAAGACTACAAATTCGTACTCTTTGAGATATGTCCCACTATGCTTAATGAGATTTCTAGTGAAGAGGAGAAGGAGAGATATAGCAAGTGGGTTAAGACAGATGAGATGACACGGTGTTACATTTTGGCTTCCATGTCAAATGCTTCAATCGGACATGATGCTCAATCTCAAGGAACTCTTCGGACACCAGAATCGGGCTGCCAAGCAAGAGGCTATGGGGAACTTGATGATGACCACCATGATTGAGGAGACACCCTTGAGGGATCATGTTCTCAAAATAATGGCTCATTTGAATGACATGGAAGTCCTTGGAGCGGAGATCGATGGGGAATCCCAGGTCGATATCATTCTCCAATCATTGCCTAGGAGTTTTGAGCAGTTCCTCCTGAACTATAATATGAGCAAAAGGGCATATTCGTTGGCAGAGCTTTTGACAAAACTTCAGGCGGCAAAGGGGCTATTTCGTTAGAGTGCTAATATTTTTGTTGTTGAAAAGGTTTCTACTTCTAAGATGAAAGGAAAGAATAGGAAGAAACAAGGTTTAGCAAAGAAGGCGGCTGGATCACAGGGACCTTAGGCTCGAGTGAAGAAGCCGAAAGGCAAGTGCTTCATATGCAAACAAACTGGACATTGGAAGGTGGACTGCCCCCGCCAAAAGGAGAATAAAGGTATATCTTTTTCATTAGTTGTTGAAACATGTATAGCGGTGTTATCTACCGGTACCTGGTATGTAGAAACGGGAGCCACTGATCATGTCTGCAATTTTTTACGGGGTTCCAGGAAACCAGACGACTAGCTGAGGGTGAGATTACCGTTTACATAAGCAATGCTATGGAGGTGGCGGCTATTGTAGTGGGAGACGTTTATTTATCTTTTGATAGGAATAAATCTTTTGGTTTGAGAAATTGTCATTATGTACCTACTTTTAGAAAGAATTTAATTTCAGTTTCTAAGTTGTATTTGGATGGATATTCTATTTCTTTTAATGATAGAGTTGTCATAAAAAGGAATAGAGAGATTATATGTTCTAGTACATTGGTTGGCAATTTATATACTCTTAATCAAAAAACTCCCACGATGCAAATAGAAATTAATAACTCTTCGTATAATCATAATAAGATAAAAGAACCTTCGAAAATGAACTAAACGTATCTTTGGCATCTAAGGTTAGGTCATATTAACCTGAGTTGAATTCAAAGGCTGATAGCAGATGTGTTGATGCAGTCTGACCCTGATTGTTATTTTGGTGTTTGACACCGATTTAAGTTTGGTTGAATTCGGATTAAGTCCAGGTGGATCAGGAGATCGCATGTTGGCATGGAAAAAAATCCTAACTTGGAGGGCTAGGTGTGAAAAGTCCTAGCATGGAGGGCTAGGTGTGGAAAAGTCCTAGCTTAGAGGGCTAGGTGTGAAAAGTCCTAACTTGGAGGGTTAGGTGTGAAAAAGTTGTAGCTAGGAGGGCTAGGCGTGAAAAGTCCTAGCTTGGAGGGCTAGGTGTAAAAATTCCTAACTCGGATGGTTAGGTGACGAAAACCCCGGTGAGTGAAGCCGGGTCCTGGTGAGTGAAGCCAGGTGATTGAAATCCCGGTGAGTGAAGCTGGGTCCTAGTGAGTGAAGCCAGGTGACAGAAACCCCGGTAAGTGAAGTCGGGTCCTGGTGTGTGAAGCCAGGTGATTCAAACCCCGGTGAGTGAAGCCTGGTCCTTATGAGTGAAGCGAGGTGATTGAAATCCCGGTGAGTGAAGCCGTGCCCTGGTGAGTGAAGCCAAGTGATTGAAATCCCAGTGAGTGAAGCCGGGTCCTGGTGAGTGAAGCCAGGTGACAGAAACCCCGGTGAGTGAAGCCGAGTCCTGGTGAGTGAAACCAGGTGACTGAAATCCCGGTGAGTGAAGCCGGGTCCTGGTGAGTGAAGCTAGCTGACGGAAACCCCGGTGAGTGAAGCCCGGTCCTGGTGAGTGAAGGCAGGTGATTGAATCCCCGGTGAGTGATGCCAGGAGATTGTAATCCTGGTGAGTGATGTCGGGTCCTGGTGAGTGAAGCCAGGTTGACGGAAGTCCCAGTGAGTGAAACTGGACACAGTGTCTTGGTCCGGGGGACTAAGATCAAGTCAGAGAAAGCCTGGAGGCTTGTTCTCGTGACTTAGAGGAGATTTGACCTTTCCTGGATCGGCCTGGTGACCGATCAGGAAAGTTGGCACGGAGTTCTCTCGTGGATTAGTCTGGTGACCGATCCAGCTATGTCTGATCGGTCTGGTGACCGATCAGGGAGCATACAGTGAGTTTGGGAACCCTACTGATCAACTCCTGATCGGTTTGGTGAACGATCAGGGAAGAGGCAGTTGGTTTAGGGAGAAACCATTGATCGGCCTTCATGATCAATCAAACGCCTCCTAGACCGATCAGGCTTTGCCCTGATCGGTCCAGGAGTGGCCTGATCGGTCACCGTGACTGATCAAGGAACACTCTGATCAGTCGGGTGACTGATCAGGCCCTTTGTGGCTGCGAAAGCTGGGAATCCCAGCAAAACTGTGGATCGGTCCCGTGACCGATCCACGATCCCTGGATCGGTCTGGTGATCGATTTCTTTAATTCAAACGCGCTGTCAGACTCTCTGATCACTTCTGACAGCGTCTGCTTTCTCTGATCTTAACATCTGATTGTTTGATTGTCTGTTGATTTGCTGCCCTAATGAGCTACTAAGTGTGCAGGTGACTCAGGGATCATCCAAGGGGAGTCAATGAAGGCTTTCGCTACAGCAGGTTTTGCTATTTGCTTCCGCAGGTTGTAACGTCCTCTGGCTTGAGCTGTAATGGCTGAGGAGCTGATGACCTGGGGCTCGACTGGAGGGGATTCAGTGAGTCCAAAGGAGGTCAGGGGTAGCTGGCTGTTGCAGGTGAGCAGCTGGGAGCTGCTGTAGAGGAGCGTGTGACCTGTCGATGGAAGCAGGATAAGCCGTGGAGTGGAGAAGGAGCTAGAGGAGTTCTACACATCGAAAGCTTTGCTCGATCATCTGTGTGCATTACTGTGAATCACTTGAAGCGATCTCTTGCGAAGCTGTAACCTTGAGTCTGTGGAGGGAGTCGCGAGTGGATCCGCAAGCAAACGAAGAGCTGGGAGCTCTTGCGTTGGTGGCGCTGTGCAGTACTTGGTGATATGCTCTCTCATTTCTCATTCTTGTGCCTTGCTAGCGATATGTAAGATCTTCCTTGTTGTCTCTGTGCTTAATTTCTGATACATTTGAGACCATTTATGTGGAGAGGTTTCTCCACCGAGAAGGAGGATTTGATATCCAGATTTTCGAGGCTTGATCTGCCGACGATCAAGGGATCGCCCACCTCACTGGCACGCCAAGGAGTAGGGGCAAGTTATCCCCGAACCTTATATATCCTTGTGTTAGAGTTTTTGCTTGTTACTTAGTTTCTGCATTTAGTTTCTGAATTTGTTTTGCTTCCACTGTTTAACCTCTGAAGTGCAGCAAAAATTTAAAAACTGCTAAGTTTCAAGTGTCTGACTACATTCACCCCCCCCCCTCTCTAGCCATCTAAGCACCAACAAGTGGTATCAGAGCTTGGGGCTCTGTTTAAGCGGCTTAACATCTGAGAGCTAACAAAGATGGCCATGGGATGAGAAGGGCTTAGCACCACTGATTTTCCATATTGGAGGTCAAGGATGGAGTTTTATTTGAAGACAAACATGAGCATGTGGTTCTCAGTGAAGGAGGGTTTCTCTCCTCCAAAGGATATTGAGGGAAAAGATCTTGACTTGTCCATGTGGTCGGCTGAGCAAATCAAAAGGGGGGAAGCCAATGCCAAAGCTGATGTCACCTTACAATGTGGAATGAATAAGGACCATCTAATCAAAGTTGGTCCCTTCACGAGCGCAAAGGATTTGTTGAACAAGCTCACCGAACTCCATGAGGGCACCTGGGACTCAAGAATAGCCAAGAAGGACCTCCTTCTTAGTCAACTTCAAAACCTTTCCATGGAAGAAACTCAAAAGGTAAGTGAACTCCATGGAAGAATCAAAGAGGTCCTCAACGGCTTGCATTCCATCAATGAAAAGGTAGAAAATCGAGACATAGTGAGGTATATTCTCAAAGCCTTCCCTAGGAATACTTTGTGGTCATCCATGGTGGATGCTTACAAGGTATCTAAGGATCTTTCAATTATTAAATTAGAAGATTTGTTTTGTGAAATGGAATTACATAAGATCTCTAACCAAGGCCTAAAGGAGAAAGGGTTTGTGTTTGTGGCAGGTGACCGAAGGAAGAAGGAGAAGAAGAAAGAAATGGAGAATACACATCACTTTGCTTTCATGGCACTAGAGGAGTCAAAGGAGGAGAGTGACGAATCAAGTGACTCCTCAACCGCGCCTTCATCATCTTCGGATGATGAAGAGGTAATCTCTCCCGAGTTAGACAATGCTATAGGACAATAGCATGTTTAACTAGTTTGTTAAAGAAATCTAAGGCTAAAGTTAAATTGTTAAGATTAGAGGTAGAACAATTGAAAACCCTAAGGATGAGGTAATAAATGATTTAAATGATGAATCCCTTGAAAATGAAAACAAGACTCTAAGGAGCGAAATTGAAAATCTCAAGAATATTCTTGAGAAGTTTTCAATTGGCTCAAA
This sequence comes from Boesenbergia rotunda, assembly GCA_024364735.1. Lineage (NCBI taxonomy): Eukaryota > Viridiplantae > Streptophyta > Magnoliopsida > Zingiberales > Zingiberaceae > Boesenbergia > Boesenbergia rotunda. The sequence goes on along the minus strand of JAGFNQ010007147.1, from coordinate 85,649 downwards.
AACCTTAAATATGATTCATAACTCTCAAAGGGCAGTTTATAACAAGGTTGGTTTGGGTTACCAACCTAAAGAATCAAGTTTTGTATCATTAATGTCAAGAACCCATTTTGGATCATCAAATAATTCTAAGGTTCCTAGGGTTAAAAAGAAAATGACTAAGGCATGAGTGCCTAAGTCTTTGATTGTTGATGCATTAGGCCCCAAAATTTGGGTACCTAAAATTTCTATCTTTAGAATTGTATAAGCATTGATTGAGGTGGAGCATTCTATCAACATGGGTTGTTGATGATGGGTGCTCCGAATCCATGGTTAGGGAAAAATGGTCATCCACATGATTAGTTATGGAAAATTCACATTAGATAATTTGATCCCCATTGTTTTTGTTCTTATTACAATGTAATCCTTGGCTAGTAATTTGTGTGGAATCCATGTGTCAAAGTACTTAATCATGCTTAAGTATGATCTACTTTAGTATTAAAGTCCTTCCATGATCAAGTTTGCTTCCAAATTAAAGAAGAAACTGTCTAGTTCATCTTTACCAAATAGAAATAAACATTCATCCTGTGTGCTATCCATGTCTATGAATTTCCTAATCAAATGATTGCATGCATACCTATTTTGGAAGCCTAATTCAACCTTGATTTCAAATCGGTTGGAACCATGACTTTAATACACAGTTGGAAGTATGACTTTTCAATCCAATCCATGAGTTTTAGCTTCAATATGCCATGATTAGGATTGAACTCCATAGTTCACTGTAAATCTAGAAGTTAGCTAAAATATTTGCAATAACTTATGATATATTTTAGGCTTAAGTTTTTTGAGATAAACCTAGCTGAGTGTGTCATGATTTTATTGTATGAATGCATGCTAAAGAACAAGGATTAACACATAGTGTGTACTAATAAGGCATCACCAAACAAAGAACATGAGCTTTAACATTCACTACTTATGTTCATTGACTTAGTTCCCTCTTTGTATCAAACTAAATTATGGTTCTAGGACATAGGATATATATACACATGTATCCCCAACATCTAGCTCATCACATTCAAGCTTACCATGGTTTTCGAAATCGCACTTTAGAACTTAGTATGTATGAGCTTTACTCTCAAGTTATATTGTCTTTGGAAATGTGTTATTCATGAGTATTAATTTTTTGCTCAAATGGTTTTATGCAAATCTGTTTTGGGGGATTATAGACTTGACATATATTTTGAACTCACTTAAAACATGTTGATGCAAACGTGTACATGCTTGTCTTTAAGAAGTTTAACCCCCTAGGAAATGAATGCCTTTGATGGTTTTTCCCTTTGATATGAAAATATACATTTTGGTTAAGGGACCCCATGTTTAGAACCAACCAAAGTAATTAAATCTAATTGAGTTAGGGTTTGGGAATGGCTAAGAATTGAAACAAACCTGATTTCAGAGTTTCTGAAATCGGTTTATGAAATCTGAAACTCAGAAAACATTCTGTGCCGAACCTGATCGGTCCACCGACCGATCAGGGATCCCTCTGATCGGTCGGTGACCGATCAGATCAACACTGATCAGTAAGTTCCATGATTGGATCAAAACTCCTTAGTCTGATCTCCTCTCGTCGAATTGTATCAGTTTAATGATCATACTACAAACAAACATGATACAATCCGATTACAATTGAAACATACTTGATCACCCATTGGTACAAACCTAGTACTAAGGGAGCACAAAATTTGTTCAAGTGGTGTCATATGGGTAGGAATTTTTAAGACCTTTGATTCTCAAAAATTTTTCTGAAACATCAAGTGTTAAAATGAGGTTTAGCTAATCATACTTGGAACAAGACTTAATATTGATATGATACAAACCTATGTTGGAATGCTCAAATTCATATGAAAGGGTTTGTTAAAGTCATGACTCTTGTTCTTGATATCGTGTTTCAGAATTTTTTTTTGAAATGTCGTATATGAATGGAGTCTACACCCTTATAGTGGAATGCAAATTGTTAATGCAGTCTGATCAGGAACGTATCAGAGTTTCAGAAATTTTTCTGAAAACTGATCTGTATCAAGTAATCAACGAACCTAATCGGTCATGGAGACCAATCAGGATTATGTGTTGGATACAGCTGCATTCCCTACTTGTCATATGAAACATATACATGTTTGACCATGATATAATTTTGTATATGGTTTCATGTGCAATTCACACTTATTGCCGTATGATGCATATACATTGTTGCCATGATACATTTATGGTATATGCCTCTCATATGCAATTCAAAATTTATCTTTGATTATTTTGGGTTTAGGGAGAGACCCTTGGTTGAGGGGGAGTTATGTTAAAACTTAATAAGCATGCCCTTTTCGATGTTTGACAAAGGGGGAGAGAATGGTTGATTAAGTTTGAGGTTATTATAGGGGAGGATCTTGATTCCCTTATGAGAATTGAATGAACTTCAATTGATCTAATACCTAAACATAAATCGGATTATCAAACAACAAAAAGGGGGAGATTGTTGATGCAGTCTGACCCTGATTGTTATTTTGGTGTTTGACACCGATTTAAATTTGGTTGAATTCGGATTAAGTCCAGGTGGATCGGGAGATCGCACGCTAGCATGGAAAAAATCCTAGCTTGGAGGGCTAGGTGTGAAAAAGTCCTAGCTTGGATGGCTTGGTGTGAAAAGTTCTAACTTGGAGGGTTAGGTGTGAAAAAGTCGTAGCGTGGAGGGCTAGGTGTGAAAAGTCGTAGCTTGGAGGGCTAAGTGTGAAAATTCCTAACTCGGAGGGTTAGGTGACGGAAACCCCTGTTAGTGAAGCGGGGTCCTGGTGAGTGAAGCAAGGTGATTGAAATCCCTGTGAGTGATACTGGGTCCTAGTGAGTGAAGCCAGGTGACGGAAACCCCGATGAGGGAAGTCGGGTCCTGGTGAGTGAAGCTAGGTTATTGAAACCCCGGTGAGTGAAGCCTGGTCCTGGTGAGTGAAGCCAGGTGATTGTAATCCCGGTGAGTGAAGTCGGGTCCTAGTGAGTGATGTCAGGTGATTGAAATCCCGGTGAGTGAAGCCGGGTCCTGGTGAGTGAAGCCAGGTGACGGAAACCCTGGTGAGTGAAGCCGGGTCCTGGTGAGTGAAGCCAGGTGATTGAAATCCCGGTGAGTGAAGTCGGGTCCTGGTTAGTGAAGCTAGGTGACGGAAACCCTGGTAAGTGAAGCCGGGTCCTGGTAAGTGAAACCAGGTGATTGAAATACCGGTGAGTGAATCCGGGTCCTGGTGAGTGAAGCAAGGTGATAGAAACCCCGGTGAGTGATGCCGGGTCCTGGTGAGTGAAGCCAGGTGATTGAAACCCCAGTGAGTGAAGCCGGGTCCTGGTGAGTGAAGCCGGGTCCTGGTGAGTGAAGCCAGGTGTAACGACCCGGAAAATTCTCTTAATATTTTCTTAAAATATTGAGCATGTCTAGATAATTTTCCGAACGACCTAGAAATATTAATATAAAATTTGGCCTAGAAATCTATATTTTCTCATTTAAATTGAGAAGTTAAGCACTAATGGGCCTTATATGGGCTTTTTGGTATCATAATTATTGGAAATTTTAGGTAGAAATTTATATGAATATAAAGGGGTTTTAATGAGAAATATTAACATAATTATGGGAGAATTTTTAGAGAATTTTCAGAATTTTGGGGAAAATAATAGAAAATAAAATAAAAATAATGTGCATGGGCCAAGGATTGAACCTTGGACCTCTTATACAACCATGTATGCTCTAACCAACTCATCTAGCAAGGGAATGTTATAAGGAAATGAAATGGAGATTGGTTAAGGCTTAGAAGAAGATGAAGGGTCATGGAGAGACTCTTCATTTACCTCCTTAATGAGTTATAAAGGGGGGGGGGGGTTTGGGAGTTACCTTCTTCCTTCCATCAATTGTGTTTTCTCTCCTCCTCCTTCCTCATTCTAGCCGAACACTTCAAAGGGAGTTCACCCGTGGAAAAATTTCCACCAAGGCTTCATCTCCAAGATCTAAGGTTTTCACAAGAGTACAAGGGCTAAGGGTGGTCAAGAGGCAACAAGATTTCCATCCTTCTCTCAAATCTAAGGTTTATAATCAAGATCAACCAATGTAAGACTCCCTCACCTGTGGTATAATAGTTCCTTATATTTTTAGAATGATATATTGGTTGGTTTTTAAGATTTGATGTTGAAAGAAAGAAAAACCAAGGACCCTAGTTTTATGGGTTTCGGCCACTAGGTTTTTGGGTCCATGATGATGCTAAAAATCTTCCTAATGTTGTCTAATGAGTTCTCATGATGTTTAGAGATTAAATATAATTTTTGAGAATTTTGGAGTACCCTAGGATCCCCTAGGGTTTCGGCCATCCCATGAATCCATGGGTAAAGTGGAACCTAAACACTCAAGCATGTGTTTTGTGTATTATCGTGATATAAGGGAGATTGAGGGGGGGCTTATGTGAATTTTCACAAGGCTTATGACCCCCACAAGTTTCGGCCAAGTTGGATCTAGGGCAAAAAGTTAGGGATTTCCCTCAAGCAAGGGTCCCAATGGCCTCATGGTAGAGTATGTTTGGTGTTTATGATTGATTGGGGGATTTTAATGGAATTTTTCCATGCCCTCATGGCCTTACAAGTTTCGGCCAGCACAAGGAAAGAGGGCTAAAGGTTAGGGATAACCCTAATTATGAGCCCAATGGCCTCCCATGGTCTTATGGATGATGTATGGTTGTTCCTTTACCTTATGCTATATTACATGTTTATGGAATTGATGGAACTCCACCCTATAGGTTTCGGCCAAGCAAAGGAATTTAGGGTTTGGAAGGAGTTAGGGTTCAAAGAATGATGGTTTATGCTTACCATGAAGTATATATATGTATAGGTTCAAGCATGTGGTAGAAATCATGTTACCAATAACCCTAAGTTTAAGCACCATGTTTTATGTTTTATGTTTTATGTTTCTGATTGGATGCCATGCTTATTAGGGTTTATGATGAATGTCTTATGTTTTATGCCATGTAATTGAATGATAGGTAGAATGTTATGGGAATCCTACCTATGTATGCTTAAGATAGATATCATGCTTAGGCAAGAAATGCAATGTGTACCTTATGTATCATGATTATACAAGCTTTATGTAGTAGGATAAATATCCATGAAAAACATGTCATGTTCGATGCAATGCTAACCTTCTATGTTATGATCATGCAAGCTTACCTTCTATGTTATGATCATGCAAGTACTAGAAATAAGAATGATGTTTAGGTATGCATGCCATGTTTTATGTAGGAAGATGTATGCCATGTTGTATGAATAATGATGTATGCCATATTGTATGGATAATGATGCATGCCATGTTAAATGAATAAAGACTCATGCCATGTTTATGAAAGAAGATGCATACCATGTTTATGAATGAAGATAATGCTCATGCCTTCCAGGCATCATGATGCTATGCATAAGTATGAACAATGAAAGGACAAGCATGTGTTAAGTCATGCTTTATGTAACATGGTTATGCTATGAATGTCTTATGAATGATGAAACATGTAAAGTATTTTACTTTATGAATGGGCTTGTACCGGACCGAAGTATGGGTCCAAGGGATGGGCACCTTAAGAACGCCCTGGTTATGGACTACCGACTATGCTGTCCACGGTTCTGGCACTACCGGAGCTGTGCAACAGGGATGGGCTCCTTAAGAACGCCTCGGTTTGGGGACTACCGACTATGCTGTCCTTACCCTAGTAGGTCGGGGCTCGCTACCTCGGACTTGCTAGGGATGCGCGCTATGATGTATGTATGTGGTACAAGCCGGGGACCCCAATGATATGATGATTATGTTTAAACATTTAAAAGTATGTTTAAAAAGTTAAGCATCCTTATGTATATGCATTCCACTCATGCATTCATTCATGTTATGCATTATGCTATGTTGATAAAATTTTTATGCTTATACTTCGTATTAAGGAATATGCATGGAAATAAATGATCTATGTCATGATTATGTTAAGAAGATGTTCATATGCTATGATAGGAAGTATGCCTATGTTTAGGCCCTACAGGTTGGTTTACACTTTATAGACATGCTTATACTATGTACTATGCCATGCTCAGAATGATTATTATGTTATGTTTATACCATGTATTATGCCATGCTTAAAATATTTATTATGTTATGGTTATACCATGTATGATGCCATGCTTAAAATGTTTATTATGTTATGTTCATGCCACGTATTATGCCATGCTTAGAATGTTTACTATGTTTACGATTATGCCATGTCTTATGCCATGCTAGGAATGTTCACTTATGTTCATGTTCATGCCATGCTATGTATATGATAAGTGATTCAAGATGTTATGTGCTAAGTAGAGCACCAAGTATGTTAATGTTTCATGTGCTCATTATGAGATGATGAATGGTTTTTGTGAGTAGGAAAGAGTCTTACTAAGCCTGTGTGCTTATAGTCTTATTTCCTTATACCGCAGATCATTCAAGGGGACAATGATGGAAGCAGCAGGAGGGCAAGAACGCATGTGTGTGGTAGTGACTTGGCCCAGGAAACCATATGTTTACCGTTTATGCTAGAACTTTACTTTGGTCACTTATATGCTTGAATGCGTGAATAATGACTTATGGAACTCTATGTGATGTTAAGTATGACATGATATGACATGATATGATATTTAAGTATGAAGTCAATATACCGAGTTCCATGTCATTATGTTAAGAATGGTAGTAGGGCATGTATGTGTAAGTCTTAATGTTATTCCGCTGCCTTATAATGTCTACATGCCCTAAGTATGTTAACGTAACGCTGCTTTATGAAAAAAAAAAGCGGGCGTTACACCAGGTGATTGTAATCCTGGTGAGTGAAGTCGGGTCCTGGTGAGTGAAGCCAGGTTGACGGAAGTCCCGGTGAGTGAAACTGGGCATAGTGTCTTGGTCCGGGGGACTAAGAACGAGTCAGAGAAAGGCTGGAGGCTTGTTCTCGTGACTTAGAGGAGATTTGACCTTGCCTAGATCGGTCTGGTGACCGATCAGGAAAGTTGGCATGGAGTTCCCTCGTGGATCAGTCTGGTGATCGATCTAGCTATGTCTGATCGGTATGGTGACCGATCAGGGTGCATATAGTGAGTTTGGGAACCCTATAGATCAACTGCTGATTGGTCTGGTGAACGATCAGGGAAGTGGCAGTTGGTTTAGGGAGAAAGCATTGACCGATCTTCGTGATCGATCAAACGCCTCCCAGACCGATCGGGCTGTGTCTTGATTGGTCCAGGAGTGGCCTGATCGGTCACCGTGACCTATCAAGGAACACTCTGATCGGTCTGGCGACCGATCAGGCCCTTTGTGGCTGCGAAAGATGGGAATCCCAGCAAACCTGTGGATCGGTCCCATGACTGATCCACGATCCCTGGATCGGTCCGGTGACCGATCACTTTAATTCAAACGTGCTGTCAGACGCTCTGATCACGTATGATCACGTCTGCTTTCTCTGATCTTAACTTTTGATTGTTTGATTCTCTGTTGATTTGCTGCCCTAATGAGCTGCTAAGTGTGCAGGTGACTCAGGGATCATCCAAGGGGAGTCAAACGAAGGCTTTCGCTACAGCAGGTTTGGCTGTTTGCTTCCGCAAGTTGTAACATCCTCTGGCGTGAGCTGCAACGGCTGAGGAGATGATGACATGGGGATCGACTGGAGGGGATTCAGTGAGTCCAGAGGAGGTCAGGGGTAGCTGGCTGCTGCAGGTGAGCAGCTGGGAGCTGTAGAGGAGCGTGTGACCTGGCGATGGAAGCAGGATAAGCCGTGGAGTGGAGAAGGAGCTAGAGGAGTTCTCCACATCGAAAGCATTGCTCGATCATCTGTGTGCATTACTGTGAATCACTTGAAGTGATCTCTTGCGAAGCTGTAACCTTGAGTCTGTGGAGGGAGTCGCGAGTGGATCAGCAAGTAAACAAAGAGCTAGGAGCTCTTGCGTTGGTGGCGCTGTGCTGTACTCGGTGATCTGCTCTCTCATTTCTCATCCTTGTGCCTTGCTAGCGATCTGTAAGATCTTCCTTGTTGTCTCTGTGCTTAATTTCTGATACATTTGAGACCATTTGTGTGGAGAGGTTTCTCCACCGAGAAAGTGGATTTGATATCCGGATTTTCAGGGCTTGATCTGCCGACGATCAAGGGATCGCCCACCTCACGGGCACACCAAGGAGTAGGGGCATGTTATCCTCGAACCTTGTATATCCTTGCGTTAGAGTTTTTGCTTGTTACTTAGTTTCTGCATTTGTTTTGCTTCCGTTGTCTAACCTCTGAAGTGTAGAGAAAATTTAAAAACTGTTAAGTTTCAAGTGTCTGGCTACATTCACCACCCCCCCCCTCTCTAGCCATCCAAGCACCAACAAGATGGACCTTTAGGTTCATTGGTGGTGGAGGACTTCACAACTTGTGAATCTTGCTTGGAAGGTAAAATGACTAAGAGACCTTTTAAGGACAAGGGGTATAGAGCCAAAGATGTGTTGGAATTGACTCATTCAGATTTGTGTGGTCCTATGTCTATCCAAGCTAGAGGTGGCTTTGAATATTTCATCGCTTTTATAAATGATTATTCAAGGTTCGCAAGTCTGAATGCTTTGATAGATTCAAAGAATTCAAGGCTGATATGGAGAAACGTCAAGTTAAAAGTATCAAGACATTGCGATCTGATCGTGGTGGTGAGTACCTCTTGGGAGAGTTTAGGCGTTACTTATCAGAGGCTGGGATTCAATCCCAGTTGTCCGCACCTGGTACACCCCAACGGAACAGTGTGGCAGAGCGAAGGAATACGACTTTTATGGAGATGGTTAGATCGATGATGAGTTATTCTGAGTTACTGGATTCATTTTGGGGGTATGCTTTAGAAACGGCAGTGTACATTCTGAACTTGGTACAGAATTGTGGACCGGGCGAAAGCCTAGTTTGAGACATATTTGGATTTGGGGTAGTCTATCACATGTGTCGCAGGGAGATGCTGATAAGTTGGAATCTCATACAGAAGTACGCTTGTTCGTAGGGTATCCTAGAGGAACGAATGATGTTTTATTTTATAGTCCTAAAGATCAGAAGGTCTTCATTAGCACGAATGCTCGATTTTTAGAGGAAGACTATGTGATGAACCACAAGCCCATGAGTAAGATTATTCTAAAGGAAATGAAAGGGGAAGTCCTACTTCAGTACCAATGGTACAGGAGGATATACAACAAGTGACTGCACCGCGTGTCACAGTGGATACACAGGTAGTACCTTGATAATTACCATTTTGTTGATTATTTTAGGTTTTAAAATACATGTTTGATCCATATTTTACATGCTTAAGTTTGCATTTACTTAAGGTGTCATGAATTACTTCTATTTTAGCTTTTAATTCAAATCTTTGTATATTTGAGATATTTTGTCACTAAATTTGAATATCAATTTTTGTAGGTTTCAATTGATCATGGACTTAGATCAAATTGGGTCAAACTTGAGTCAGCATTAGATCCGGATCAAAGGGATCAAGCATCGGGTTAATATGAGTCGTCCATTCAAAGAACGGCTAGATCTGAGCCCTCGGTCAACTTCTGATCAATCCGAGTTCAAGGTAGAGTCAATCACGACCACTGATCAAGATCTGAGAATTTCATCCAAATCAGAAGCAATCTGACCGTTGGATCAAGCTCAAGATGTTCTAGACCATCCAAGCAAGAGAAGGGAAGATATGGGCCATCCGCCACAGATCTGGTTGATCCGAGCTAAGGACAGATAGATCAGAGCCACAGATCAAGATATGGGGAGTTTGGTTCATATCGGAGCAGATCCGACCGTTGGATGAGATCGGGACAATCTCAACCGTTCAATTTCAAAAGGAATAAGTTTAAATCAGAATTCCCTCCACCAGTTCTTGTTGTCGCATGGCGTAGCAGCAGAGTAGTTTTCAGATCCAATTCTCGTCCATTTCTTCATCGTTTTTAATCTAGTTTTTTTTCAAATCAAGCGGCCAACATCAACGTCTACTCGTCTTCAAGATCTCAAATCATCAAAGTAAGTTTTCAGTTCAGTTTCGCTAATCAATCTTCTCAGCTGAAGGAGTTAAGGTGGGGGTGATGATGCCCGATTTAGCTAATTAATGTTGTCACGAGAGTGTGGGACCATCAGATTTAAATATGAATAAATGAAATGCTGGAAACCCTTTTTACAATCAAAAACTAAAAATGTAATATAGGGGCCACAGGTCGTATTTTTCTCGAGGCTAGTTGATATTGTGTGATTCAAGCTCGTGTTTATGTGTCGTTTGTGAATTTGGGTTTCAAATGTGATTGGGTTTCAATTAGGATATGGTTTGCAATGAAAATAGAGGACTTAGCTAATGAGCCACACAAAATGATGGTAATCAACCACTCAATCAATGGAAAAATCTAAGTAACCAATTTTGGGAAACAATTCTGGTTTTAAAGGCAAAACAATTGGTAAGCAAATGCATCTAAACAGGGCTGCAATCTTTAGTTGAGACTAATGCAAAATTATGAGCCTAATTTCAGGAACAAGACTTGATACAATGTGAGGCTTTGAAACAAACTTGATACTCAATTATTCAAACATATGTGCCAATGCTAAAATCTGATACTAAGTGCAAGAGTTGGACTAATCAATGTAGTTTTGGAAAAACACAGCTGCTAGTGAAGAGAATTTCGGAAATGAATGAAGAACTTCGAAATCTGAGGTCTTATCAATCAAAATAACATATTGCAGAAATTAAGTGAATGAAATCAGATTCATGGAGCAAAGATGCAGCTACAAAATGCGATACATAATCAGACCCGCTGCTGATGTGAAGCAATTGGAATTGGGATTAACAACTCAGATGCAGGATTCTTCAACCAATACACATAGAAACAAACTCTAGCGAGACATAAGTCAGAAACTAAACACAATGTGCAGAAATGAATGAAGGCAGAGATGATAATTTGCCAATTCAGTGATAACTTGTTCAATTTAGCTAGGAATATGAAGCTTAAGTAAAATGCTGTGCAAAGACTATAAGAACTCGATGCTAGCTACATTGCAGAGATGAAGCTAGCAATTTCAGACACAGCTGACAAAAGAACAAGTCAGAATCGCAGCAGAGAGTTGCAGAAATTAGCAGAGTTTGGCAGAATTGATCCACTTGCAAAATTGCAGCAGTTAACTTGGACACAAAACAAGCAAATGACTGAATTGGATTTACTATTTGATGATCAGCCAGGCTTAAGTGGAATTTCTATTTCATAGACTTGAAACTCAAAAGCAAATGAGCTGAAATATATGAAATGATATGGGATTACAGAAATGGAATTTCAGATTTCAGAATTTAAGTTGATACACAATAACTGCTGCGCAAGGCTTAAATCGAATGCTATTTAGCTAGAGCATATTTCAAGGTAAATTCAATAAGTAAACTAAAGCAATTTGGAAGAAATCGCAGGAACACAAAGGCAAGAACTGAAAATGCAGAATTAAGTTGGCACACAAAACTGGATTTGGCACGCAAGAAATTGATAGAGAAAAAAGCTGAAATAACATTCAATTGATCACTAACAAACTTCCTAAACTACTTGACTTGAAGAATTGAAGCTAAATTACAGCTAAACAATTAAGAAAACGAAGTTAACTGATCTAATGCGAAGACAGTAACAAAACGAAGTGCTGAAATGAGATTACAACTAATACTGAATTTAAACTAATTAAACTACTCCTCGATCCTTCCCTAGCTCAAATGCTTCTTGGTCGTCAAGCAAGAGTGAGCCTCGAACCTGCAAGCTCAGCAAATCACTGAAAAATCCGTCTCTTTGATCAAATCCATTCAAACCATGCCCAAACTGAAAACAGCAACCGATTGCTTCAACCTAGCTGTGGTGGATTGCGATATAGGTTTGGGAATGCTCCGAGCCTTCCATGGAACCCCTCCAGCAAGCTCGGATGAAATGAAGATGGTGAACAACTGAGATTGATGCAATCAAGTGACAGAGCCACTGAAACCTCACGAAACTCTATCTTAGGCAAAATCCGATCTGGAAACTTCACAGAGCACTCTCTCCACTGACCTAGCACTAGTTCTAATGAAGGATTGAGTGGACGCGCCTCCTTTGATGAAGAACTACGGAAGAAAATGCTAAGAACGCGCGAAGAAGACGAAGAACGGCGGAGACGCGACGAGGAGGAAGCGTTGGGAATTTTTGATTAAATAGCTAACAATGGACGGCCCAGATTGATCGGATGAAATCCAACGGCTGATCTTGCTCTGATTTGATCCAAATTTTTATGATGATGATCTGGGGTCAGGATCTGCCTCGTGGTAGCTCGGATACTCCAGATTTGCAACGGATGGTCCAGATCAACCTAATCTTTGAACGGATGATCTAGAGCCCTCCAAGCTTGATCCAACGGTTGATTTAGCTCTGATTGGGATGAACCTTTCAGATCATGATCAGAATGCTTGATCAACCCTAACCCTAGCTCGGATTACTTCTGATTGTCCCGGATGGCTCAGATCTAGCCGCTTTTGAATCGGACGGTCCGGATTAATCGTAAGCTTGATAATTCGATTCGGTTCCACTTCCGACTCAAGTTTGACCCAGTATGCCCTAGGTCCAGGATCCTTTCATGCCTACAAAAATATATCATAAAATTAGTGGCCAAATAATCCAAAATGTGCAAATTTGTAATTAAGTCCAAAATAAGAGGAAATCCTAAAACCTAGGGCAATTTCACAATTAAGCAATAAAAACATAGGTCAAACATGGATTTTAGCAATTAAAATAATCAATAAAATGGTACTTATCAGGGGGTTCCGCCGAAGCTGTCGTTTACCGATCGATCCTTTTTGATTGCTGGATTTCATCATCTGGAGCTGTCGGAACAACGTAGAGGGGTTCTCGAAGGTGTTCTGGGAGTTTCCGAAGTCGATCGCCAATCAGCCAATCGAGGAGGAAGTGATCGGGAATCACTTTCAGCTACAGACCGATCTAGTGACCGGACAGAGGGTACTCTGATCGATCCCTTGACCGATCAAAAGAGGGCCTGATTGGTCTGGTTGACGGATCAGGAAGAGCAGAATAGCAGATTCACAACAGCTGAACCAGAGAGTCTTCCTCTGTTGGTTTTCATCCTTCGTGTGACGGCGAAGGGAAGTTTTGGATACAAATTGATTTGATGTCTTAATTTAGGATAATTTTGTTTGAAACATTTACTTTTTTTAAGTTGTCCTAGTTGTTACTATTACATTTCAAGCCATGTGCTTAAGCCAAGATTTATTCTAGTTTCCTTTAATCTGCAATTTCTTTCATGCAATTAGTTCTCTGCAATTTATTACCTGTAATTAGCTCTTTAAGTTCAATTCTATAGTTTGACTTTAATTGTTTAGTTGCTACACTAGGTTAAGTCTAGTTCTTGCAATTTCCTTATTCATTCCATGCTTTAGTTGAGTTCATTCTTGTTTATTTCATATTGTCATTTCATCTTATTGCCAAAACCCATTTTATTAGAAAACCCAAAACATTCAAAAGACAAATAATCTGCAAGCTCGAATTAAACATTCATTCAACTAGTCCTTGGAAAAATATGACCTGAGGCCCCTCTACTACATTTCTATCTTGTTAGCCAAAGGGTTTTCAGCTTTATAAATTTCTAAATTTGAGACCCACATTCGTGACAGCTATTTTGGGTCCATTAAAATTTCTATCACTAGTTAAGTTTGTTTAAATTGAGCTTGTGTTTAATATTTATATTCTTTGGTTCTATCTTACTTGCTTTATCATTTTGTATACATTGGCTGCCATTTTTGTTTGTTTTGTGACAGGACTACAGGTGGTGAACTTGAGAGTTGAGAAGTTATTGGAAATATTTCTACTCATTCAAGCAGTACCATGGCAGAATATCAGTATTTCCAGAACTTTCAGCAGCTTTGTCAGAATTTTCAGCAACCTTATTCCCAATTCCAGAATTCTCAACAAGATTTTCAATCATTCAAGCCTTATCAAGATTACCAGCGACCAAATTGTCAGTTTCAACTTCAATCTCAACAATTTCAGCAAAATTTTCAACCAAGTCAACCTTTTCAACAGTTTCAGCAGCCCTATAATAATTTTCAGCAAAACCAACCTTTCAATCATCTACAACAGCAATTTCAACCATAATTCCAAAATTTTTAGCAAGGTTACAATCCTAATTAGCAAAGCTTTCAACCATACAATCACAATTTTTAATTTCAAAATCAGAATTTTTAGGCCCAACAATTTCAGTCTTTTGGTCAACAATTTCAGCCCTATGATCAGAGTTTTCAGTCCCATAATTTTCAGCAACCTCCACTATGTTGTCAACCAAATTTTAAGAAATATAATCAGCCCATTCAATTATTTGATCAGCCCCAACAGCTCCAATTTCAAAATTCACAGCCTAGTCATGATTTTGAACAACCTAATGTTACATGTCAAGTTCAACAGGAGTCCTATATTCATCAAGAAGACGTTGAGGATTCTAGAGAGTTTGAGGCTCAACAACAAAGGCTGGAGGAGATGTTACAACAACTCTTGCATCAACAAAAATATGATTCTCCTCTTAAAGAATGTGAAAGATGCCTTCGGAAATTGGTTAATCAAATGAATCAAATGCGAGCCCAAGAATCAAGCCAATCACCTTCTCAAGCTACTCTTAATTCTAAGGGGTATAATTGTGAAATTACTTTGAGAAACGAAGAGGTTGTTTTAAGTCTAAATATTCCAAGGGATGATTTTTCTGAAGAATTTCCAGCATTCCATTTCCTCACTCAAAACAACCCCGGAGTTGATTTTATATCAGTTCAAGGTGACCCTAGGGCAAGCCTATGATCTTCTTCAATTGATCTTGCAATTTTGTTAGAAGAAGAAGAAGAAATCCATAAAATTAGGGCACCCACAGCTTGCATGCCTCTTGAAATTCCTGCTCAAAACCTATTTTCAAAATTTTCAGCTCAAGAGGAGGAGCCACAAGTCTCTCTACATTTCCCTCAGCACCCCAGAGAGGATCCTCCTAGCATTAGCATGGGTACTTTAGAGGAAGTTGTTGAGGAAGATTTAATTACTGAGGAAGTTTCATTTGATATAGTGGGAGGAGATTTTATTTTAGAGGAATCTAAGAATGAATTAGTTGTGGAGGCATTGGAGGAGATGGATGGAGAAGCATGTGACAGCCTTGAATTCGAAGCTGAAGCTCCAAAGGACCATTCTCACCTTTTATTTTATGATGATATAGTTTTTGTTGGTCCTAATTTGTCTAATATAGTTGTTGCAGATATTATTGAGGAAGCATGCATTGGAGATGATTTTACAGGTGTAGGGGATTGCACTGAGCCTCAGGGACCACCACCACTGACTGTTACATTAGAAAATTCAGAGGATAAGCAAGAAAGTGTAGGGACTTGCATGTTGGAAGCAAGAACCCAAGAATCACCTTAATTAGTTGAATGTTCATCAGAACCTGAGCCTAAAGTGGAGTTTGTACATGACTAGGAGGAGACCACAGTTACATCTACTATTGTAGAACCTCCAGGTATTCTTCAGCATGATCAGGTAAGTGTTTTTCCTATTTCTTTAGAAGAACTCATGGAGGTACCTAGGGTTGATTTTATTGTTTGTGATGAATTTATTGACATATCTTCTGCAGTAATTGATAGTGAACAACTCAATAAGGTACCTGAGATTGATTTGGTTGGCTGTGAAACATTTCTTGATATATCTTATGTAGAGACTGCTTGTGAAAATCCTATAGAGGTACCTAAAATTTATTTCATTGGTTGTAATGCATTGCTTGATATTTCATTTATGGAAAATAATTGTGAAAATTTCATTAAGGTACCCAAAGTGAATTTCATTGGTTGTGATAAGTTTTTGATATACCTTTGAAGGATAATAATTGTGATAAATTGATAGAGGTACCGAAAATTGATTTTATTGGATGTGAGACATATCTTGATTCATTTTATGTAGAGATTGTGTATATTTCATTCCTTTCTTACCCTGCATGCATGCGGGAGATATTTTCTCTACATGGTTTTGCAGGATCCCGTAGGCTTCTAGAATGGGTACTGAAACTTAACAGCCTACAACCTCCCGGAAGAACTTCTAAAGAACATGCAGTGGGAGGGGTCGAATTTAGCTTGACTTTTAACTTTGAACCCCAAGAATGGATTATGAACCTCAATCATCTCCGGCCACTGGAATTTACTTATGTAAAATTGATAAGGGAGAAAGCTGTTTATTATGACTTTGACCACATGAGAATAATTCTCCCAAGATGAATGCTCCGTGCTCTTTACCTTATTTGAAGGGGAGTTACTTCTTTCATACATTCTTAATTCATTGTATATACCATTTTATATTTTCTATGCATCGAATTTTTCTTTTTAAATGAATGCTTGCTAATAAATGCTTGAGTAGCATAGCATGAATAAAAGTCATTGTAGATACCATGTTAGTCCTTTTGGCATTTTACTTCTTGAATGGCTAGGAATAAATTTATCCATCTATATTTTCTTATATCATTTTAGAGTCCTTTGAAAGCAAATTAAATTTGGTTGTTAAAACTTAGGATTTGAGTTAATGGATGAAAATTCTTGGATGCTTGAGTACTTCTTAGTTATGGATTTTAAATTGATGAATTGAGATGAATTCTTTTTACCTAGTGAGGATTGGCCTTATTTGTGTGATACACATATGTGATTGTACTCTAAACTTGCTTAGGTTCTTTCAAAGCTATAATTCTATTATTGGACCACATTTATAGAGGTGAATCACTTTGTTTCCGTTCTCATATCATTTTTGCAACTTTGTTTCTCTATATTCCATTTTACTTCCCCAATCTTCATGTTCATCATAATCTTTTTCAGTGGAATTGGTTATTCTTAATGTTTCTTAATGTTACTTTGCTCGAGACGGACAAAAATTTAAGTGTGGGGGAGGATGCAAGAATTTGATCAAATTTTGAGGGCAATTGAAATTTTTGGCAACCAACAAGCAAAGATATGCCAATTTGAAGGGTGTTGTATCAAGAATGAGTTACAAGCACACCCATCAGCTCAGTTGCAAGAAAAAGAAAATTTTGTGTGATTTGAAAAGTGAAGAAAAATAAAAGAAAGTTAGAGAGCAAAGAGATATCTTAAAGTCCAAGTTATGGATAGGAAACAAGCTCCATTGGACCAAGTATCAAGTAGGAACAAAAGGATGATCTCATTCCATATTATCAAGTTGAAAAGTTTTGAAAGGTCATACAGCTCTGATTTTGCAAGTTGGAGCTAGTCATTGGAAGGTATTGAAGAGAGAAACAAATTTTAGCTGCAAACAAAAACAGAGAAAAAAAATCAGTAGTTGGAAAAGAATAAATGAAAAGAAAAGGAAAAGAAAAGAAAAACATCAAGTGGAAGTCAAATGTTGGATGAGTTTTCTGAATGTGAAGATGAGAACAAGGATTTAGTTTGATTTCAAATGTAGTATTGATTGAAGAGAAGAAAAGTCTTGGCAGAAGGCAGTTTAGAATTCTGTAAATCAGCTTCTGTTTAGAGCTTGATCAGTCTCAAGACTGATCAGGTAGGTGACTGATCGGTCAGCTGACCGATTAGTATCTATCCAGTCCGAGCAGAAGGGGAGCCAGATTGATCTTCAATCCGAACAGGCAAAGACTGATCGGTCCTGTGACCGATCAGCAGAGGATGGCACAGAAAAAAATCAGGACATACTTCATTTCAGCATTGTTCTCACCTAAACTAGAGGCATTATACATTTCCTACTCCACCATAACTCTGATACATGCAAGATAAGTCAAAAGAAATGGGCAAAGTGCATTAGAAACATTTTTGGTGTCCAAGTCTTCCACTTTCTCTACTTTTTTTATATTTTCTTATTATACCATATTACTTTCCATATTTCCTTACCATGTCATATTTCCTTATCAATTTCTTTATCATAATTCTTTAGCATCAAAATTCATTAACTTCTATTTTATTTCTTCCATTTCATATTTCTTTAACTTGTTTGAATAAGCCTTTGTAGGTGTGGATCCAAATTCTTGAATAATAGTGGAGAGTAGATAATGAGCAAGCTTATGGTGGTACAAGAACCATGTTGTGTTTGAGAGAGTTCCACTTTATTAAAAATGTAGAACTTAGGAAGAGAGCCACTTTAGAACTTCCCTTGCAAGGTTTTTTGTGAAATTCATCTCAATGAGTCATAATGGATGAAATATGCTAAGTTGTTGATTTAAGGACAAGTTTCTAGTCCATTGAGCTTAGATTTTTGAGAATTGACAACCCTAGGTAATTTACTTTCAATTGCTTCTAACTATGATAAAGACTAATCTAGGGGGATACATCTTAGCTTACTAGTAGCTTGTGCGAGACGCCCAAGAGTAAGTGTGGGGAGTTGATAATTACCATTTTGTTGATTATTTTAGATTCTAAAATAGATGTTTGATCCACATTTTACATGCTTAAGTTTGCATTTACTTAAGGTTTCATGAATTACTTCTATTTTAGTTTTTAATTCAAATCTTTGTATATTTGAGATATTTTGACACTATATTTGAATATCAATTTTTGTAGGTTTTAATTGATCATGGACCTAGATTAAATTGGGTCAAACTTGAGACAGTATTAGATCCAGATCTAAGGGATCAAGATCAGGTTAATATGAGCCGTCCATTCAAAGAACGGCTAGATCTGAGCCATCAGTCAACTTCTGATCAATCCGAGTTCAAGGTAGAGTCAATCACGACCACTGATCAAGATCTGAGAATTTCATCCAAATCAGATGCAATCTGAACGTTGGATCAAGCTCAAGATGTTCTAGACCATCCAAGCAAGAGAAGGGAATATCTGGGTCATCCGCCACAGATCTGTTTGATCTGAGCTAAGGACAGATAGATCAGAGCTACAGATCAAGATCTGGGGAGTTTGGTTCAGATCGGAGTAGATCCGACCGTTGGATGAGATTGGGACAATCTCAATCGTTCAATTTCAAAAGGAATAAGTTAAATCAGAATTCCCTCCGCCAGTTCTTGTTGTCGCGTGGCGTAGAAGCAGAGTAGTTTTTAGATCGAGTTCTCGTCCGTTTCTTCATCGTTTTTAATCTATTTTTTTTTCAGATCGTGTGGCCAACATCAACGTCTATTCGTCTTCAAGATCTCAAATCATCAAAGTAAGTTTTCAGTTCAGTTTCGCTAATCAATCTTCTCAGCTGAAGGAGTTAAGGTGGGGGTTCCGCCGAAGTTGTCGATTACCAATCGATCCTTTCTGATTGCTGGATTTCGTCGTCTGGAGCTGTTGGAGCAACGTAGAGGGGTTCTCGAAGGTGTTCTGGGAGTTTCTGAAGTCGTTCGCCAATTAGCCAATCGAGGAGGAAGTGATTGGGAATCACTTTCAGCTACTGACCGATCTAGTGACCGGGTAGAGGGTACTCTGATTGGTCCCATGACCGATCAAAACAGGGCCTGATTGGTCGGGTTCACCGATCAGGAAGAGCAGAACATCAGATTCACAGCAGCTGAACCAAAGAGCCTTCCTCTATTGGTTTTTGAGCAAGGGGGTTCGTAGCTCATCCTTCCTGTGACGGCGAAGGGAAGTTTTGGATACAAATTGATTTGATGTCTTAATTTAGGACAATTTTGTTTCAAGCATTTACTTTCTTTAAGTTGTCCTAGTTGTTACTATTACATTTCAAGCCATGTGCTTAAGCCATGATTTATTCTAGTTTCCTTTAATCTGCAATTTCTTTCATGCAATTAGTTCTCTGCAATTTATTACCTGCAATTAGCTCTTTAAGTTCAATTCTATAGTTTGATTTTAATTGTTTAGTTACTACACTAGGTTAAGTCTAGTTCTTGTAATTTCCTTATTCATTCCATGCTTTAGTTGAGTTCATTCAAGTTTATTTCATATTGTCTTTTCGTTATATTGCCAAAACCCATTTTATTAGAAAACCCAAAACATTCAAACGACAAATAATCTGCAAGCTCAAATTAAACATTCATTCAACTAGTCCTTGAAAAAATACGACCTGAGGCCCCTCTACTACATTTCTATCTTGTTAGCCAAAGGGTTTTTAGCTTTATAAATTTCTAAATTTGAGACCCACATTCGTGATAGCTATTTTGGGTCTATCGTACCTTGTCGTAGTAGGAGGGTTGTTAAACAACCTGACAAATTCATGTTCATGTGAGGATTTTCGGACTGGGTCCCTGGTGAACATAAACCTGATCCATGGACCTATGATGAGGCACTCCAAGACAAAGATGTGGTATCTTGGCAAAAGGCGATGAATTCTGAGATAGAATCTATGGATTATAATCAGGTCTGGGAGCTAGTAGAACCACCTGATGGTGTAAAAGCCATTGGATACAAGTGGATCTACAAAAGAATGAGAGGATCAGATGAGAAGGTGGAATCCTTCAAAGCAAGTCTTGTTGCGAAGGGGTATACTCAGAAAGAGGGTATTGATTATGAGGAGACCTTTTTGCCAGTAATCATGCTTAAGTTTATCCGGATTCTCTTATCTATTGCCGCTCATATGGATTATGAGGTTTGGTAGATGAATGTCAAGACAGCTTTCCTTAACGGAAGTCTTGAGGAAAAGATCTATATGAATTAACCAGAGGGATTCATTGCGAAGGGCAAATGAGTCTCCGAGAGGAGGTAAAACTCCTTAAGGAAGAGACCAGCTCGTGTCCTTTGACTGAGCAAGTTCAGGAAGATTCCTCTACTCAAGTCCAAAGATTTGTGGAAGAGAATTTTGCCTTGAAAGCTCAAGTCAAAGAAATTAGAGCAAAATTGGAATAATTTACCATGGGTTCCAAGAATCATGATATGATTCTTGGAAAACAAAAATCTGTTCTAAATCGATCTGGAATTAGATTTAAAACCAATTCACGAGTTAGGCCCTACTACTCAGTAATTAATCGTCCTAGCAGTCGAGTCCAAGAATGAGTCCCCAAACTGAGCTTGACCAATCAAGCCAGACCAAATCAATATTGGATTCCACAGGTGAGGGAGTCTTACCTCTCTTTATCTTGGTTATAAACCTTGAATAGAGAAATAAAAGAAAACCTTCTTGACATTAGATCACTCCTTGCCCTTGTAGCCTTGTAGAAGAACTTGGATCTTCAAGAGAGAGCCCCCTTGTGAAGTTATCCAAGGGGAAAATCCCTTTCTGGGTTTCGGCAAGGAGAAGCAAGGAGGAGGAAGAAGAGAGGAGAGGAAGAGCCTTGGTGGAAGAAAAGTAACTTAAGTCTCTTCACTTCTCATCCAACCTTTTTATACTAAGTGAAGGAGCATGGTGTCTCTTCACATGGTGCCTCTTCACCGTCTTTAACCTCAACTAAAATTTTCTTCCTTTTCCACTAGCACTCCCTTGCTAGGTGAATTAGTTAGTACATGCATGATGAAGCTCTAGGTCTAAGCATGCACTTTATTTTTATTTCATTTACTCTTATTTTTGGCAAGGCCCACATAAGAACCCATTAAGAGTTATGCTAATATTCCTAATTGGAATTCATTTCTATCTATGTTAAAATTCTACCCAAGGTCCACTAATGGCCATGGTACTAGAAGAGCTCATGTAAGACCCATTAGTACTTTGCTTTTTAATCTATATAAGAAATCATGCTAAGGTTCATGCTAGTATTCATATGTTACTCAAGAATCCATATAGACATGATCAGTATTTTAAAGAAAATATTGAGAGGATTTTACGGGTGTTACAATCCCCCATACCTCGTGAAAGTTCATCCTCGAACTTACAATAGCTACGGGTACTTGTGTCTCATCTCGTCCTCGCGTTCCCAGGTAGCTTCCTCGAACCGTTGACTTTGCTATAGGACATTGACTAAGGGTACCTCCTTGTTCCTTAGCTTTTTGATTTCCCGATCAATGATCTGGATAGGTCGGCTTTCAAAACTTAGGTCCTCCTAAACATGTACTGTCTGGGGCTCAATCACTTGATCTGTGTTTGGAATACACTTCTTAAGCATTGACACATGGAACACGTTATGAATAGCCGACATCTCTTGGGGCAGCTTGATGGACCCAAAATAGACTGTCACGAATGTGGGTCTCAAATTTAAATATGAATAAAATGCTGGAAACCCTTTTTGCAATCAAAATATGAAAATATAGTAAAGGGGCCACAGGTCGTATTTTTCCTAGGGCTAGTTGAAAGTTTGTTTGATTCAAGCTCGTGTTTATGTGTCATTTATATTTTGGGTTTGAAATAAAATATAGGTTGTTGGCAAATTAGAAACGAAAGAGCACTAAAAATAAAGGAACTAAACTAATGGACAAAACAAGCAATAGCAAGTGCTAACTCAACCAAAAGTAAACTAGCTCAACCAAGGGAACTTAACTAAAATTGGAAAAGCAAATTTAAATTCCAATGCAAACAATGCTGATGTAAAGAAATAGAGAAAGTGATGGAAGTTTTCGGAAACAACAACTTAGCACAATTACTCACTACGAAATTCATAAATTAACTCTAAGCAATTTAACTCAAACTAGCTATGATTTTGGGAAGCAAACCAATGCAAAGAAACTCAAAAATGCTGAATGCAATACCAATTGAATTCAAACTCAATCCCACACCAAAAGACAGGTTAAATTCGTGTGAAAACAGGTCCCAAAACAGTTGGCACGCAAGGAAAACCCTTTGTGCCAAAAACTAACACCAATTTCGAAAATGGTAAACTTTCAACTCAGATTTTTAAACTTATTGATTCAATTTGGAAATAAGGCTATTGGGGATGACCTATGCAAGTCTAAGTGAAAGAATTTAAGAGCTGAAATCAGAAATTGTAGAACACAAAATGCAGAAATGGAATATGCAGAAATTCAGACTTGATGTGCAGAAATTCAATAGATGGCTTGGGCACAAAATACAAACAACTAAGATTGATGCACTGATCGAAATGCCAGAAAAACTAAGCTGAAAAATCTAATGTTTACTTTGCATGAATTCAGAAAATCGCAGCTGGAAATTGCAGAAAGCAGATTGAGTTTTTCAGAGATAAAATGGCACGCACTACACAAAATGGCATGAAACAATGGAGTTGATACGCAAGCAACAAACAAAGAACTAAACTGAAATTTAACTCAATTGATCACTAAACAAGTTCCTAAATTACTTAATGTGAAGATTAAAAACCTAATTAAGCTAAACACTTCAGAAAACCAACTCAAACAGCTGATACTAATTTCAGAAGTTTCCAAAACAGGACAGATTGCGGCAGAAATGAAAACTACAGCTAAAACAGAATTTAAACTAAAGAAACTACTCCTCGATCCCTTCCTGAGCTCAAAATCTCCTTGGTCGTCAAGCAAGGGCTGGCCTCGAACCCCTAAGCTCAGCAAATCAGTGGAAATCAGCCTCAATCGATCAACTCTGCTCAAACTGCATCAGCTGGTAGATTTCCAATCCGAACGCTTCGATCTCAGTTTGTTGAGCTGCGATGATGATTTGGAGAAGACCTGAGCTCACCTGACAACCCCTACAAGTGGCTCAGATTATCGGAAATGGGTTGTAGCTGAGATTCAAGTGCCCGGACCACAGAGAATGCCGAAACCCTCAAACACCTCTGTCCCGATGGAAGTCGAGCTGAATTCTTGATCGAAACTGTCTTCCAAGGATTCAGATGATGATCTAAGGATGAAATCGAGATTGTCACACCTTCTTGGATGAAGAATCTGAAGAAGCGATGAAGAACAAATGAAGAAACGCAAAGAACGACGAAGACGCGACGAGGAGGAAGCTGCGCAGAGTTTTGCTTAAGTACTTGGCGTTGGACGGTTCAGATTGAATTGAGGAATTCCAACGGCTGATCTTCATTCGATCTGGCCCAAATTTTGATGATGTTGATCAAGGGTCAGGATCTGCCTCGTGGTAGCTCGGATCCTCCAGATTTGCAACGGATGGTCCAGATTACCCTAATCTTTGAATGGACGATCCAGAGCCCTCCGAGCTTGATCCAACGGTTGAATGAGCTCTGATTGGAGTGAAACCTTCAGATCTTGATCAGGGTGCTTGATCAACCCTAACCCTAGCTCCGATTGCATCAGATGGTCCCGGATGGCTCAGATCTAGCCGCTTTTGAATCGGACGGCCCAGATTAATCTGAAACTTGATAACTCGATCTGGGTCCTCTTCCGACTCAAGTTTGACCCAGTATGCCCTAGGTCCATGAACCTTTCATGCCTACAAAAATAGATCAAAAATTTAGTGGCCAAATAATCCAAATATGTGTAAATTTGCAATTAAGTCCAAAATAAAGGTAAGTTCTAAAACCTAGGGTAAATTCACAAATAAGCAAGTAAAACATGGGTCAAACATGGATTTTAGCAATTAAAATAATCAACAACATGGTACTTATCAACTCCCCCACACTTAAGCTTGAGCGTCTCGCGAAACTACTATGTATGTATCCCTTAGATTTTCTTAAGCATAATTAGAAACAAATGAAAAGAAATAACTAAGGTTGGCAATTCTCATATATCTAAACTCTATGGATTAGTATCTCGTCCTTAAATCAACAACTTTGCCTTTTCATCCATCATGAGTCATTGAGATGAATTTAACTCACTAGTCTTTCAAGGAAAATTTTGGTGGCTCTCTCCTTAAGTTCTAAGTTGATGATGAAAGTGGAGCTCACTCAAACACACATGCTTCATGCACTACCATAGGATTGCTTATTGTCTACTCTCCACCATTATTCGTGATTAGGATCAACATCTACAAAAACAAATGAAAACATGGAAAATGGTAAGAAATAGAGTAAAAGCCAAGGAAATAGAAAAGTTGATAAAGTGAAAGACTTGAGTGCTCAAGGATGTTTCCAATGTGTTTTGCCCCATCTTTACAGTCCTTGTAGTGAAATAAGAAGTGTGGTGAAGTCAGTCTTGAATAATGCCCTTAATTTGGATGAAGAAACCTCTATTGATCTCAATGTGCCAACTTCCACCTTTGTGTGCCAATTGCTTCATTCTCTTCTTCTCTTTTTTTTTTAGATCCCTGCTCACAACACTAATTCAAAATCAAGAATTACTACTTCCTTCACCTTGCCATTCTTTGATTTTCTGAGGCAGCTATATCCCTAGAAGTGGAAAATTTGATCCAACTGTTTTGGATTCCAACTTCACTGCTCTCACAACTTCTTTTTCTTCTAAAAACCAAATCAGCCCCATTTTCCTTTGTCTTGATCAGCAATGAATGCTCTCAACACTTTTTGACACGTTCATATGCTTCATTCCTTGATTCACAGCCTTGAAACCCAAAATTCAGCCTCATCCTGATACAAACTGCATTCTCATCCTTTTTCAACTCAACTCAACACATAGATTTCTTTTCATTTTTCCTATAGATGTGGTTCACCAAAATCAGCTTCCTGCACTAATTTTCAGAATCCAAAATCATTCACTTCTTTATCCTTGCACCTCTCAGATTTCTTAACAACAGTTAGCATCAACTATAAGTGGAGAGTTTGAGTGCTTCACTTTGAGATCACTGCTGTCAGCTCAGAATTTCTGCTTTTATGAGCCAATTCAGACCTTGGCACAACTTTTCTCAACTTGGCATCACCAGCTTCATGGCACTACTTGTGAGCCTCGCAATTCTTGATTCTGAGCAGTAATGGATGTGCTCAAACTATTTTTGGCACAGTTTTTCCTCCACTTGTGAAATGGCACAGATTTTTCTTATTGGTGTGCCATTTTCTTTTCAGATTTTTCCATTACTGGCCACTTGTTCCCTTTGTTTTGGTCTGCTATTTTTTCTCTTTTGGTTCAGTTATGTTGTGGCCAACTCCATATCAGAATCAACTCCAACCCCTTCTAATGTCGTGAGCTTCCAAGGAATACTACTTGCTGTTTTTAGTTCCCAATTTTTTTTCTTCTTATCTTTAGCTGCATTTTTTTCCTGTTTCATGTTTCAATTTCCACTCCATGCAGCTAATTTCAGAACTTGCCATTCTTCTATTGCTCCGCAACAGTCAGCAACAAAGTTTGTATCAGAAAAATCAGAATTCATATCAGCAAAACTTGAGACATTTCTGCATTGGGTTCAAATTGATGATGCATTGGTTTCAAATTGATGATCTGCACTTCAATTGCAGATTTGTATAGACTGGTTTCAGACTTCCTGCATTATTGATCTTTCTCATAATTTCAGCCTCCCACGTTTTGATCTAAAACAGTTTTTATCCAAGATTCATTGATTTAAGAATTTACAAGCTTCCTGCATTGGATCAGATTTTTTTATTTTCTGCATTTCCCTGCTTCAGCTCCTAGCTCAGCTTATATTCCACTTCAATTCAGATTGACTTCAGATTGTCTTCAGATTCCAGCACTCGACAGCAACAAATGCAATGCAGTTCAGACCAGCTTGTATTCTGCCTTGCGTGCCAATTGACCACTTCAATTGTTTTGACACAAACAGCTGAATCCTTGGCACAAACAGCTGCAATTGTTACAGATTTTCCCAGCTCCAATTCAGCATTTATCAAGATGTTTTGGATTTCTTAAGCAAAGACAAACTGCAAGCAAAGAAAAACTGCAAGTCCCAAACATTTCTGCCCTTAAATAGTTTCATTGCAAAAATTTTCCTTCACTTTGGCACAAACAATTTTTCTCCCTGCTTCATTTTTTTTTTTTGCACAGCTTCTTGGATCTTCAATTGATGATGAAAACTCTAGATGCTTCAATTGATTTCCATCCTTCCACTTCTTCTTGCTCATTTTTGACACCAAACTCCACTCAATGTGTAATTGTTTCCATCCTTCCCTTGCAAGAATTTTTTTTTCTCTTTTGGATCCAAATGTTTCCTTGATACAAAACTTTTCCAAAACACTAATCACTCCCCCACACTTAAATCTTTGTCCGTCTCGGGCAAAATAGCATCAAGAAAACATCCCAAGCAAACAAATCCATAGAAAAACGGGGTTAATAGTAGGAGAATAGAAAGGAAAATTGAAAAGAGATTGTATCAAGTATGATCATTGCTAAGAATAATATGGAAAAGGGAACCAATTTGATTAGCCTCTATAGATGTGATCCAATCATTGAAATATGGTTTTGAAAGAACCTAAGCAAGTTCTAGAGTACAATAACATATGTGTGTCACAAATATAAGGCTAATTCTCACTAGGCAAAAATAATTCATCTCAAGTCATCAATTAAGAATCTAAAGCCAAGTAGTACTCAAGCATCCAAGAATTCATCCATGAGCTTAAACCCTAATTTTTGACAACCAAATTTAATTTATTTTCAAAAGACTCTAAAATGCTATGGAGATAACCTAGAGAGATACATTTATTCCTAGTCATGCAAGAAAAAGTACTAAAAGAAAAGACATGGTATTTACAATGACTTTTATTCATGTTATGTTTCCTAAGAAATTATTATCCACTATTCACTTCAAAAAGAGAAACATTTATTCCTAGAAATATGAAAATGATATGTACAATGAAATGAATCGTAGAGAAAGTGAACTCCCCTTAAGTTGGGTAGATAGCTTCGTTCATGTCCAACCCATCCACCTCTAGCTCCTTTAGTTCTTCAAAGTACCTTTTGAGCCGGTGGCCATTGACTTTCCAAATAAAACCATTAGATGCATCTTGAATTTTCACAACACCATAGGGAAAAATATTAGTTACAATAAATGGACCATCCCACCTTGACCTTAATTTACCTTTTATCAACTTGAGCCTTGATTTGTACAATAATACCTTGTCACCAATTTGGAAATCTTTCTTCACAATGTGCTTGTCATGGAAGTTCTTGGTCTTCTCCTTGTAAATTCTTGAATTTTCAATTGCTTCTAGCCGAATTTCTTCTAGTTCTTGGAGTTGTAATTTTCTCTCTTCTCCCGCCTTGGTAGCATCGAAATTACAAGCTTTCACCGCCCAATATGCCTTGTGCTCTATTTCCACGGGGAGGTGACAAGCTTTCCCATATACCAAGCGGTAGGGTGACATGCCAATCGGTGTCTTATATGCTATTCTGTAGGCCCAGAGTGCGTCATCTAGCCTTTTGCTCCAGTCTTTTCTGGTGGGCCCAACTATCTTCTCTAAAATGAATTTGATCTCTCTGTTTGAAATCTCAGCCTGTCTATTTGTTTGGGGATGATAGGATGTAGAGACTTTATGTGCCACCCCATATTTACTCAGCAGTACCTTCATGTGTTTGTTGCAGAAGTGAGATCCTTGGTCACTAAATATTGCTCTTGGAATTCCATACCTGCAGAAAATGTGTGACCTAACAAAACTACAAACAACAGAACAATCATCAGTCTTGGAGGGAATGACCTCCACCCATTTTGAAACATAATCCACAGCAAGTAAAATATACAGATAACCATAAGATGCAGGAAAAGGTCCCATAAAATCTATTCCCGAAACATCAAAAATCTCACAGTAAAGCATAGTGTTTTGGGGCATCTCATGTCTCGCTCCAATGTTCCTAGTTCGCTGACATCTATCACAATTTTTATAAAAAACATGTGAATCATGAAAAAGGGTGGGCCAGTATAATCCACACTCTAGTACTTTCCTGGCAGTCCTCTGGGGTCCAAAATGCCCCCCACAAGCTGATGAATGACAAAAAGTAAGGACAGATGAAAACTCATGATCTGGTACGCATCTCCTAATTATTTGGTCATTACAAAATTTCCATAATTAAGGATCATCTTACACATAAAACTTTGCATCACTTTTTAATTTATCTTTTTGAGCCTTAGAAAATTGAGTCGGAAATGCATGTGCAACAAGAAAGTTAACTAGGTCTGCATACCACGGGGTCTCACTATGCACTGTGATCAAGTGCTCATCTCTAAAATCATCATCAATGGTGGTAGGAGATCCATCTCCTTCAAGTCTGCTCAAATGATCTGCAACTAAGTTCTCTTTTCCACTTCTATCCTTGATTTTCAGGTCAAATTCTTGGAGTAAGAGCATCCATCTGATCAATCTAGGTTTTGCATCAGGCTTTTTCAACAAATATTTGAGAGCTGCATGATCAGAAAAAATGATGACATGTGAGCATAATAAATAAGATCTGAATCTATCCAAAGCAAAAACAATGGCAAGAAGCTCCTTTTCAGTCATGGTGTAGTTGGCTTGGGCGGCATCTAGGGTTTTGGAGGCGTAGCAAATGACATGTGGTGCTCCATCTACCCTCTGTGCTAGAACAGCTCCCACTGTAAAATTAGAAGCATCACACATTAATTCAAATGGTAGAGTCCAGTCAGGTGATGTAATAATAGGAGCTGAGGTAAGAGCCTCCCTGAGTCTATGAAAAGCTTCCTTGCATTTTTCATCAAAATGAAACTCAACATCTTTCTGCAAAAGTCGTGTCAAGGGTCGAGCAATCAAGCTGAAGTCTCTAATAAATCTGCGGTAAAATCCTGCATGTCCAAGAAAAGAACGAACATCCCGTACGCATACGGGGTAAGATAAAGAAGAAATAACACTGATTTTCGCAGGATCTACCTCAATACCTTTCCGAGAGACTATATGTCCAAGTACAATCCCATGCTCTACCATGAAATGACATTTCTTAAAATTAAGAACAAGGTTAGTTTCAATGCAACGATGTAAAACCCTAGACAAATTATCTAAGCATGAATCAAAAGACGTGCCATAAACTGAAAAATCATCCATGAATATCTCCATACAGTCCTCTAGCAACTCACCAAATATACTTACCATGCATCTCTGAAATGTACCAGGTGCGTTGCAGAGTCCGAAGGGCATACGTCTGTAGGCAAAAGTACCAAAGGGGCAAGTGAAGGTAGTCTTCCCCTGGTCCTCTGGATCTATGCAAATCTGAAAATAGTCTGAAAATCCATCCAAGAAACAATAATGCAACTTCCCTGCCATTCTCTCAAGCATCTGATCAATGAAGGGTAAAGGGAAGTGATCTTTCCTTGTGACCTTGTTGAGCTTCCTGTAATCAATGCAGACTCTCCAGGAATTCTTAACTCTAGTGGGCACTAGTTCATTGCTTTCATCCACCACCACGGTCACTCCAGATTTCTTGGGCACCACGTGAATAGGACTAACCCACTGACTGTCAGAAATAGGGTAAATGATACCTGCCTATAGAAGTCTCAGCAGTAAGTAATCTCTCAGCCTTCTCTGAATACATAGCTCCTCCAGAAAAATCAGGTAAAAATCCCTCAACCTCCAACTCTGTCTGCTCCAGCTCCTCAAGAATATCCATGCTCATGATGGAGTGATCCTCTCTCGGATGCTTCATAGCATCGAAAAGGCTAAACTGAACAACCATGTCTCCGATCTCCATGGAAAGTGTACCGACATATACATCAATTTTGATTCTAGCAGTCTTTAAAAATGGTCTTCCTAAAATAAGCGGAGAACGGTGTGCAAGATAATCTCCCTCCATATCCAAGATATAAAAATCTGCAGGGAATATTAGCTCCTTTACCTTCACCAAAACATCTTCAATCATACCTGCTGGGTGGGTCTGACTCCTATCTGCTAGCTGTATCACCACACCAGTGGGCTATAAAGGGCCTATACCAAGCATCTGAAAGACTGACCTGGGCATCACATTTATGGAAGTTCCTAAATCAAGCATAGCATCATGGAATGTAGTGCTCCCTATCTCACAAGAAATAATAAATACCCCTGGGTCTTCACACTTCTGAGGTATTGAGTGGATAAGTGCTGAAATATTCTTCCCAAAGCTGACCAACTCATTTTCCTTAAGTATCTTTTTGTGGACACAAAGATCTTTCAAAAACTTAGCATACTTTGGAATCTGTTTGATCATGGTCAACAAGGGTACATTGATCTCTACTTTACTGAAAAGTTCCACTAGTTCATTGAATTCCTTGGCCTTCTCCTCCTCCACTTGTCTTTTAGCTTGTGTTTTCCGTTGTGGGAAGGGTAAAGGAACCCTAATATCATCTTCTTTGGCCGGGAGTGAAAAGGCTGATTTTTGGCCTGCTACCCCATGCGAAGTAGCTGCTGTACCTTGCGTCTTGCCACTGATTTCTTCTCCATTTTCTACCAAATTTGGAGGGTTACTTGAGGAAGGAGTTGGGAACGGGCTAGGGGTGGAACCAACTGAATTTGAAATCATTTCATGGCTGTTTTGAGCTGGAATTGAGGGTGCTATCCGATTTTCTAAAATTTCAGCTCTTGGACCATTTTGAGATGATGTAACCTTCCCACTCCTCAAAGTTATAGCACTCACGTTTCCTTTAGGATTAGGAACAGTTTGGGAAGGGAGTTGACTTGATCCTTGAGCTTGACTTTGATTAATCCCACGAGCCAATTACCCCATTTGCCTCTCGAGGTTTTGAATGGTGGGAAACATTTGTTGTTGCTGTTGTAAAACTTGCTGTTGTTGTTGTTGTGTTTGTACAACTTGTTGTAGCATCTCCATCATTTGTTGTTGCTGAGCATTTCCTCCATTTGAGCCCCCATAGCCTCCTTGGTTAGCATATTGCTTTGACTGATTTTGAAAGGATGAAGTAGGCTGCAATTGTTGAACATAGGGCTGTTGGGGCTGATAGGAGGGTGGAATTTGCTGTTGAAAGGGCTGATTAGAGGGCTGACATGCTTGGAAATCTTGCTGGGAGTTGTAGCCTTGAAAGTTCTGATTTTGAAGTGGAAAATTTGGTGATGAGAACTGAAAATTCTGAGTTTGAAACCCTTGATTGTAGGGCTGTAAATTCTGATTATAGGGCTGTGAGGGCTGGTAATTCGGTTGGTTATGAGGTTGGAAAGTTGAAAACGATAGAAAACCTTGCTGCCCTTGCTGATATGGTTGGAATTGAGGCTGAAATTGTTGAAATTGGGGCTGCAGTTGCTGAAGTGTAGGCTGAAAATTTGCATTTTGGGTATGAAATTGTTGTGGCTGCTGGAAACACTGTGAAGGCTACTGGAAACTCTGTGAAGACTGCTGCAATTGCTGTGTTTGAGGGTTTTGTTGGCAGAAAGAGTTCCCATATTTTAGATTTGGGTGATCCCTCCAACTGAGGTTGTAAGTAGAGGAATAAGGATTGTTTCTTGCTTGAAATTGTCCTCTTACCAATGCTGCTACTGTCTCGTCTTGTTGGAGGGTGGGACATGAATCTGAAGTGTGCTCTTGGCTAGAGAAAATGCTGCAGACTCTCATCACTTGATTAGCTTGTAGAGGAGCCGAAATATTTGAACTCTGAATTGCATTATTAACAGTCAGTTGCTTCATAAATGATGCGATCTCTGGCAGTGAATTCTTTATCTCTTTCTAATCATTTGAAACCACCTGAACTTCACCAACTCCTCTAGTGGTCAATTCTCTGCTCCCAAATTGTTGTGAGTTTTCAGCCATATTAGAAATGAGCTCCCTAGCTTGATCTGGCGTTTTATTCACTAGGGCTCCTCCAGCTACAGCATCTATCATAATCCTGTCCATCTGCAGCAATCCCTCATAAAAGTACTGAATCAAAAGCTGCTCGCTGATATGATGCTGGGGGCAACTGGATCACAACTTGTTGAATCTCTCCCAGTAATCATAAAGCGTCTCACCCACCACTTGCTGAATGCCACATATGCTTTTCCTAATTATTGTTGTTCTGGAGGC
This sequence comes from Boesenbergia rotunda, assembly GCA_024364735.1. NCBI lineage: Eukaryota > Viridiplantae > Streptophyta > Magnoliopsida > Zingiberales > Zingiberaceae > Boesenbergia > Boesenbergia rotunda. Next base: position 53,006 of record JAGFNQ010007147.1, on the reverse strand, counting down.
TGGGAAATATTTTTCCAAAAATGCTTTCTTCATAGAGATCCAACTAGCCATTTACCCAGTAGGTAGATAGTAAAACCAGTCTTTTGCTACTCCTGTCAGTGTAAAGGGGAAAGCTCTCAGCTTGATATCTTCTTCAGAAATGACCTGAGGCTTTATAGTAGAGCATACAACATGGAATTCTTGCAGGTGTCTATTTGGATCCTCTCCAGATAATCCCTGAAACTTGGGCAGCAAATGAATGAGTCCAGATCTGAGCTCAAAATCTCCAGCCAGCTCTGGATAAGCAATGCTGGAGTACTGAAATGAATCATCTGGTGCTGCGAGTTCCTTCATGGTCTTCTGGTGGTCTGCCATGAACTGCCTGAGTGAGTGAAAATAGTCTGAATAGGACGGATGTCTGTAGTCTCAGAAAGAATGTCCTGGCTCTGAAAGTCCTCTCAATCTCAGGGTCAAATTCTTCAAGATCACCACCTGTAGACCTGGTCATAAAACCAAAACAAATCGCAGTAAAAGTAGATAAAGAGATAAAACAAATAAAATCAGATCACCAGATATAGCAATAAGCACAAAAATAAATCAAGAAAGATATGAAATAAGTGCACAAGCAAAAATCAAACAAATCAACTAGTAGTTCCCCGGCAACGGCGCCAAAAATTTGATGGACCCAAAATAGACTGTCACGAATGTGGGTCTCAAATTTAAATATGAATAAAATGCTGGAAACCCTTTTTGCAATCAAAATATGAAAATATAGTAAAGGGGCCACAGGTCGTATTTTTCCTATGGCTAGTTGAAAGTTTGTTTGATTCGAGCTCGTGTTTATGTGTCATTTATATTTTGGGTTTGAAATAAAATATGGGTTGTTGGCAAATTAGAAACGAAAGAGCACTAAAAATAAAGGAACTAAACTAATGGACAAAACAAGCAATAGCAAGTGCTAACTCAACCAAAAGTAAACTAGCTCAACCAAGGGAACTTAACTAAAATTGGAAAAGCAAATTTAAATTCCAATGCAAACAATGCTGATGTAAAGAAATAGAGAAAGTGATGGAAGTTTTCGGAAACAACAACTTAGCACAATTACTCACTACGAAATTCATAAATTAACTATAAGCAATTTAACTCAAACTAGCTATGATTTTGGGAAGCAAACCAATGCAAAGAAACTCAAAAATGTTGAATGCAATACCAATTGAATTCAAACTCAATCCCACACCAAAAGGCAGGTTAAATTCATGTGAAAACAGGTCCCAAAACAGTTGGCACGCAAGGAAAACCCTTTGTGCCAAAAACTAACACCAATTTCGAAAATGGTAAACTTTCAACTCAGATTTTTAAACTTATTGATTCAATTTGGAAATAAGGCTATTAGGGATGACCTATGCAAGTCTAAGTGAAAGAATTTAAGAGCTAAAATCAGAAATCGTAGAACACAAAATGCAGAAATGGAATATGCAGAAATTCAGACTTGATGTGCAGAATTCAGCAGATGGCTTGGGCGCAAAATACAAACAACTAAGATTGATGCACTGATCGAAATGCCAGAAAAACTAAGCTGAAAAATCTAATGTTTACTTAGCAAGAATTCAGAAAATCGCAGCTGGAAATTGCAGAAAACAAATTGAGTTTTTCAGACATAAAATGGCACGCACTACACAAAATGGCACGAAACAATGGAGTTGATACGCAAGCAACAAACAAAGAACTAAACTGAAATTTAACTCAATTGATCACTAAACAAGTTCCTAAATTACTTAACGTGAAGATTAAAAACCTAATTAAGCTAAACAATTCAGAAAACCAACTCATACAGCTGATACTAATTTCAGAAGTTTCCAAAACAGGACAGATTGCGGCAGAAAGAAGACTACAGCTAAAACAAAATTTAAACTAAAGAAACTACTCCTCGATCCCTTCCCGAGCTTAAAATCTCCTTGGTCGTCAAGCAAGGGCTGGCCTCGAACCCCTAAGCTCAGCAAATCAGTAGAAATCAGCCTCAATCGATCAACTCTGATCAAACTGCATCAGCTGGGAGATTTCCAATATGAACGCTTCGATCTCAGTTTGTTGAGCTACGATGATGATTTGGAGAAGACCTGAGCTCACATGAGAACCCCTACAAGTGGCTCAGATCATCGAAAATGGGTTGTAGCTGAGATTCAAGTGCTCGGACCACAGAGAATGCCAAAACCCTCAAACACCTCTGTCCGGATGGAAGTCGAGCTGAATTCTTGATCGAAACTGTCTTCCAAGGATTCAGATGATGATCTAAGGATGAAATCGAGGTGGTCACGCCTTCTTGGATGAAGAATCTGAAGAAGTGATGAAGAACAAACGAAGAAACGCAAAAAATGGCGAAGACGCGACGAGGAGGAAGCTGCGCAGAATTTTGCTTAAGTACTTGGCATTGGACGGTTCAGATTGAATTGAGGAAATCCAACGGCTGATCTTCATCCGATCTGGCCCAAATTTTGATGATGTTGATCAAGGGTCAGGATCTGCCTCGTGGTAGCTCGGATCCTCCATATTTGCAACGGATGGTCCAGATTACCCTAATCTTTGAATGGACGATCCAGAGCCCTCCGAGCATGATCCAACGGTTGAATGAGCTCTGATTGGAGTGAAACCTTCAGATCATGATCAGGGTGCTTGATCAACCCTAACCCTAGCTCCGATTGCTTCAATGGTCCCGGATGGCTCAGATCTAGCCGCTTTTGAATCGGACGGCCTAGATTAATCCGAAACTTGATAACTCGATCTGGGTCCTCTTCCGACTCAAGTTTGACCCAGTATGCCCTAGGTCCATGAACCTTTCATGCCTACAAAAATAGATCAAAAATTTAGTGGCCAAATAATCCAAATATGTGTAAATTTGTAATTAAGTCCAAAATAAAGGTAAGTTCTAAAACCTAGGGTAAATACACAATTAAGCAAGTAAAACATGGGTAAAACATGGATTTTAGTAATTAAAATAATCAACAAAATGGTACTTATCACAGCTCCAGCTCATAAGCCACCTTGCTGACTCTTTTTAGGATCTGGTACGGTCCCACATAACACGGACTTAGTTTTCCTTTCTTCCCGAATTTCGTTACCCCTTTCATAGGAGCCACCTTGAGGAATACCAAATCTCCAACATCGAATTCCAGGGGCCTACGTCAGACATCCGCATAATTCTTTTGTCGGCTCTGAGCAACCTCTATTCGTTGTCGGATGTTCTGTATAGCTCGGGTGGTGCCGTCGATAAAATCCGTCTTGAGCCCCATTTCCTTCTTTTCATCTCCTTCGTACCAACAGATCGGAGACCTACATCTCCTCCCGTACAAAGCTTCATAAGGTGTCATTCTAATAGTAGCTTGGTAGCTATTATTGTAAGCGAATTTTGCTAAGCACAGATATCGGCACCAACTCCATTCTTCACCTATTGCACTCTTCTGCTTCTAGTTTATGTATTATACATTTTATAGATATTCATTTTCTCTTTTTATCTTCTTTTTTTATATATATGTTAACTTTCTATACTTTATAAGAAGTTTATCGACTACTTATTCATGCTCTTATAATGTTCATCTCACGGACTATAATTTTTATCTTACTTATGCCAAAACTACGTTTTCCTATAACTTGCTCTTTTATTCATAGAAGTTGGTATAGTTGTTACTTTAATGTTAAAAACTTTGAATCTTACTCTACTAATCTTAAACAGTTATAAAATCATAATAATTATTAACACTTACATTACGTTCATAATATGTTTCTAATATATCTAGTATAAGATTTATAATATGAAATATAATTCTATTATCTACTCTTACTTCAACTTCTAATTCTCACTCAACTCATTACACACACTAAACTAAATGCTACTTTTCTTTTGCTATAACATATAACTACTTTTCTTACTACATTTACAATTATGTACACAAACCCTCTGTTAATATACGCATTATATACTCCATAACCTAATTCTACTTATCTATCTTTTACTAACATTTAGCTATGTAACATTACTTTTTTTTACCGCTTCTATTAACATCTTTCATAAATTATTTCAATTAATATTTTTCATCTATTTATCTCTTCTTCTTTCTAATATTTCTTCTTTAGCACTTCTACGTCTCATTGCCTACTTTTAATCAATTTTATTACTACTTAATAAATTACAACTTGCAATGTGTGTGATGAGATGATAAGTAATAATTATAATTATAAGGGATTTAAGAGAATTGAGATGAAATATCAAACAATTTGAAGATATACATTAGAAAAGAAGTTATTCTTATAAGTAAAAAATAAGATTGAGATAATTACTATAAGGAGAGAAGCAAATTTTGTGAAAAATGAACTTAGGAAACAAAGTAGTATTAACATTAAGGAGTTATCAAGTAGCTTGCATTTATACAAAAAAGATTAGTGTGATGTAAGACTATTGAGTAAGTAGATATAAAAAGAACGGATTAAAACAATGATAAATCAAGTAAAAGATGAGAGAGAAAAAAACGGAGATGTGAATCAGAAGACTAGATAGCTTAAAATGTAAAGTATTCAAAATGAATTTAAATAAATATTTAGAATTAGTGTATTGTTTAGTTATAATTGTTAAGAATGTATTGTATTCTGCGATAGATATGCGAAAGCTTATGAAAAACGTTATATGAGAGAAAGATATAAGTTGAGAAAAGATATATGTTATGTAAGCAAGAGGATAAATTAGAGAACGAGAAGAGCTAAAATATAAATATGCTTTAATTTGTAGAGTAGTAGTAAGTAAATTTTAAAAAAAAACTAGAGAGAAGATAGATTTGATAGTAAGTTAGAAAAGAGCAGAGAAAAGTAAGTACTTTAATAAGAAGAAAGCAATTAAGAAGATGTGAAGGATATTAGATTAAGTTCAGTAGTGCAGTCTCTAAAGTGCGAAGTTTTAATATTGAATCAATTAAGAGATAGTAGAATTTGATATATATATATATATATATATATATTAAGATTTTGTGTGTAACTGCTTACTCGCATGCTTTTCTTCATAAAAGACATGTAAGGCTAATATAAGTTATTGTTATTCCTACCCACATATCAAACTCTAAAGTATTCGGTATTATAAAGTATGGTAAGGTATCATTCATATTTACATATCCAAAAAAATACTCTCTATCATAAGGTATCATTCATACTTGCATATTCTAGAATCCGAAAAGAAAGTAAGGTATGCATAGAGTTACTTACTTGGAAGTTGCAGGAAGAAAGCTTGATGTGTGTGTAGTGAGATGACAATATGGGCTCTGATACTAACCTGTAACGCCTGCCCTTCCCGGCCTACGATGTAGGAGGAAGGCGGCATTACGCTAACATACATATATGCAAATGGAGATCTTAATGCAGCGGAATAATTTTAAACTTTATACATGTGCGTTTTAATCATGCAACTAACACTTGAATCACGTAAACATGTCCTAGCTATCATTCTTATGCATGGTTTCTTGGTAAACATAGCATTGTCACAATATAAGAGGAATAAGACATAACATGTGAGACATAACATTCTTGAACATGCTTGCATTAAACATAACATAGCCTATCATCAAGCTTAAAGCCAACATAAAGTATAGCATGGAACTACAGTCATTAAACATACCTTACTCTACCATCAAGCTTAAATCCAACATAAAGTATAGCATGGAACCAATGTTAACAATGCAAAACAAAAGAAGTTGTTCTTAGGCAAAACCATCATAAGTATAGCTTGAAACTAAGGAGGACAATGCAAATATAAGACATGTGACAAAGTATAAGTATTAGGATCTTTACTTTTTCTTTTGCCAAGTCACTGCCACACACACACACACTTGCCCTCCTGCTGCTTCCCTTAGCTTAGTATCCTATTGCTTGATCTGCGGTATAAGAAAGTAAAACTATAACCACATAGGCTTAGTAAGACTCTTTCCTACTCACTAAAATCATACATCACATATAGTCAATAGAAAGACATAACATGGAGAGTGTATCATAAAACAATCATATAGAAGTGCTTAACATGAAATGAAGGTGCATAGAGTTCATGGCATAAGAAGTACTAGTCATAAAATATAAGCATATAAAATATTTAACATGGAGAAGTTCTTGACATGAAACATAAGCATATGAACATACTTGACATGGCATAATTCTTGACATAAACATAAGCATATGATATACTTGACCTGGCATAGTTCATGACATAAACATAAGCATATGATATACTTGACATGACATAGTTCTTGACATAAACATAAGCATATGATATACTTGACATGACATAGATGCATAACATGAATGAATGCATGAGTTAAGTGCACATAACATAAGGATACTTATTTAAAAATCATAATTATAAATACTTAAACATAATCATCACATCATAGGGGGCCCCGGCTTGTACCACATACATACATTCATCATTTACACGCATCCCTAAGTAGATGCGAGGTAGCTAGTCTCAACCTACTAGGGTACTAGGTTACCTTCAACCTAGGGACAACTACTAGGATATCTTAAACATAATCATCACATCATGGGGGGCACCGGCTGGTATATGGTTTAAAACATCCATAAATAAAACCTACTAAAATATGTCACATAATATAAGCATACAAGGTCATGATGCATAGCACATAAAGTTAGGGTTTTAGGTATCATAAAATTCATACAACATGCTTGAACATATACATAGACCATAATAAGCCATAAACAAGTATACTTGAACCCTTAGACTAACCCAAACCCTGGACTTGGAGCTTTGGCTGAAAGTTATAGATAGAGGCCGCATTATTCAAGTAACATGTAAGGTACCATAAGTAAAGTAAAGCCCCTACCATACATGCAATGCCATAGGAAGCCATTAGAACCCATGATTGGGACTAACCCTAAGTCCTAGCCCTAAATCTTGTCTTGGCCGAAACCCTAGAAGGGTATTAAGTCCATGGAAAATTCATATAATTCACAATTATCATCCAATATAATATATACAATACCATAGGAAGCCATTAGAACACATGATTGGGCTAACGCTAGTTCCTAACCCTAAAACTTTGTCTTGGACAAAACTTATAGGGGTCTTAAGTCCATGGAAAAAATTCATATAATTTCAATTAACATCCTTTGTAACATAGGGAATCATAATAAGCATGCTTGGAGGGTTAGATTTAATCCTAACTATGAAAGGGAAGAGGTGGCCGAAACTTGTAGGGTCTTAGGGTGCTACAAAAATTCCACAACTCATAATTCATTCTTATTTTATCATGAGAAAGTATTAGGAAACATAAGTGAGGTCTTAACATCATCCCAAACCTCAAAAACTTGCTTGGCCGAAAACCCTAGAAGCCCTAATCCATAGTTTTCTCAACATAGATCCCAAACAAAACTTAAATCATGATAGACAACATAGAAAACTATTATACCACAGGTGAGGGAGTCTTACCTCTCTTTATCTTGGTTATAAACCTTGAATAGAGAAATAAAAGTAAACTTTATTGACTTTAGATCACTCCTTGCCCTTGTAGCCTTGTAGAAGAACTTGGATCTTCAAGAGAGAGTCCCCTTGTGAAGTTTTCCAAGGGGAAAACCCCTTTGTGGGGTTCGACAAGGAGAAGCAAGGAGGAGGAAGAAGAGAGGAGAGGAAGAGCCTTGGTGGATGAAAAGTAACTTAAGTCTCTTCATTTCTCATCCAACCTTTTTATACAAAGTGAAGGGGCATGGTATCTCTTCACATGGTGCCTCTTCACTTTCTTTAACCTCAACTAAAATCTTCTTCCTTTTCCAATATCACTCCCTTGCTAGGTGAATTAGTTAGTACATGCATGATGAAACTCTAGGTCCAAGGTTCAATCCTTGGTGCATGCACTTTATTTTTATTTCATTTACTCTTATTTTTGGTAAGGCCCACATAAGAGCCCATCAAGAGTTATGCTAATATTCCTAATTGGAATTCATTTCTATCTATATTAAAATTCTACCCAAGGTCCACTAATGACCATGGTACTAGAAGAGCCCACGTAAGGCCCATTAGTACATAGCTTTTTAATCTATATAAGAAATCATGCTAAGGTTCATGCTATTATTCATATGTTACTCAAGAATCCATATAGACATGATCAATATTTTAAAAAAAATATTGAGAGGATTTTACGGGCATTACATCTATTACTTAGATAGACCATATCGGGGATATGAACCAGGGGGAGCCAATATAAGAACTATTCATGTGGTTAGATAGTTTTTGTTTGAATACCTTTCTTGATGCTTGTTATTTATTTTTGTTATTTTTTCTCAAATTATCATGTTTAGGATTAGAAATGGTTAGTTAAGGATTAGATCTGATTAAAACTTGCATAACCTAGTATTAGAGTGGAGCGAGTTGATATTATGTTAGGAAAGCCGTCTAGGGAGTCAAGTAGGGGAAGGCGTCTCATTTTGGCCATCTTAGTCCGGTGGAACTAACCGAACATACCTCGCCACATCCTCGACTAGTTAGACCAAGATTTCTGAACGAGAAATTTAAAAATATTATTTCTTTATGTGGCTTTGTCTAGGAACGGATTGTTGATCCAATAAGGCGAAGGCCAAAGAAGACCCCTGTGCCTCGCCAAAACTTGGAAGCCAAATATTGAAGTTTATTTTTAAATTACGAATTCTTAAATCTGAATCTAACTCAAGGTTCAATTATATCTTAACATAACCTAATTTTCAATATAAAAATTGAAAGCATTTCACAAAACATATAAAGATTTCTGTTTAATCACTTTGAAATGGGTGAGGTATTTAGGATATAAAGTAAATTTAGTCCAACCCATTGAAGCAGCTAAATCAAATTGGTACTAAGTTGGTTAGCCCAAACTAAAATGGATTAAGATCTTGAAATTGTTTATGCTTGCAAAAATTCCTTCAAAATTTCATTTTTTAAAATTTCTTCAAAATATTCTTTTACAAAAAATTCCTTCATAATTTCTTTTTCAAAAATTTATTCAGAATATTCATTTGCAAAAAATTCCTTCAAAATTTCTTCGAAACATTCTTTCACAAAAAATTCCTTCAAAATTTCTTTTTCAAAAATTTCTTCAAAAACATTCTTTTACAAAAATTCCTTCAAGTATATTTTCAATATTTCTTTTGAATATCCTTCAACTTAGAATTTTTCAAACCCAGGCGCTTGAATAAGGATTCAGGCGTCACTGAACGCCTTCCTGAGACGCGGCTCTGGTTTTGAAAAATCAGGGGTGATATCGCTGACCAGGGCGTCCAGGTCAACTTAGGCTCCTGCCATTCAGGCGCCTAAACCGAACTTAGGTGCCCTAATGGCCTTTATATAAACCTCTCCATCCGCGAGAACAGAAACCATCGAGGTGTCTGAAATCCTTCTTTCTCCTCTTCTTTCCCTTGTTTTCTCTCTCGAATCCCTTCCAAAATGAAGCAAACTCCCCTAGGATCATCATTTCTTATTCTTAACATACCTCAACGACGGTATAATCCGAAAACCTACTTTTACAAGAACTACTTCGAGTCCTACTGTCCTATCTACCCCAAGACTATCACATCCTTCACAAGAACTACTCCGAGTCCTATTGTCCTATCACCATGGATGCTATCGGCTACTACAACCTAGACCAACTTATTTACTGCACTGACGCTATTGATGTGATCTTATGAGCAGAATTTATTAATAATCTGGTCAAATTAGATGATACTCATTACTCGACCCGAGTCCAGCAGATTGATTTTATCATATCCCCTGACCTGTTTAACTAGCATTTTGAGCTATGACACTCTGAGTCCACCTTTTGGTTCTATCCACCTAGGGATGACCCTTTTGTTGATCTTTACTCTCACATCACCCTAGACACACTTTTCACCTACTTTTTGAGGGTGAGAGGGACCCCACCATTTCTACTTTCTGCTCCATGCAGCATCAGCCCCAGCACTACACTCTCTACCGAGTCATTATTCATTGTGTCCTACCTATCACCACTAGGGACATCGCTATGATGAGGTCATTCCACACCTTTTTGATGTATGCCTTTATTCATCACTTGGACATAGACATAGGGATTCATAGCTTTCATGTTATCACCTATGCCTCTCGCATTTCTACTCATAGGAGAGTGCGCAATCCCTATTATCACCTCCAGACCTCGATTTTTTCATGCTTCAGATGCGATGTCCTTACAGGTCAGGTCACCCAGTTGACCGAATGCAATGAAATAGGACTTAGGAACTTCTCCTTGGCTGGGTAAGAAGTTAACATTGACGGGGTCTTGACCTGGAAGCGGGGTAGGGTAGCGAGACCAGCCGATGATGAGGAGGATGATCCAGTTGCAGAGATCGAGGTCGCACTAGATCAGGACCCACCTCAGCAGGATCCACCACTACATCCTCCACTCTCTAAAGATTAGAGACTGGCTCCATCCGAGACAGAGGTTCACTGTCTCGGGACTGAGTATCACAATCGTGGGACTCAGATCCAGACTTTTCGAGAGGAGTCGGCATCCCGATACTCAGAGATGGCCGAGACGACAGTAGAGTTGTTACGATGTATAGTAAAATCCTAGCTTTTGTATAGACATCTATATTTTGGAATGATAATCACATGATCATTGTTTGCATTATATATTTGATATATACATGCTATTATCTATTACTTTACATTGTAGATAACATGGTGTGAGGTGTCACACAGAAGATAATATTATCAGTCCCTTGTAGAGTATAAGTTGTGGCTCACAACCAAGATGGTTTTGGACAAACCATTGACATGCTTGTAGTGTAATTTGGTATTGGTCTATCTTGACCATAGAATTATACTAGTACACTTTGTGTGTATTCGGCAAGACCGATATAGAGGTGATTCGATTTATACTGACTATATAATTGAATCAGACATCAGATATTATGGTTACATGTTCTTAATCGCGATATACTAACGGACACATATACTTAATAGCTTCTCCCCCCGACCTCTTCCGCCCCTTTACTTAGAACCTTCAATTGTATCGTAGTTTTTTTCTCAATGGTGGTCTGTAACCTTCTTTGATTTACTAATGGGTGAGATTTATTTGTTAAATCAATAAGCCTGGTAAATTAGGAAATAATATTATTTACATGGCATGCCATTGATTATAGGAGAACCGTGTCCTAATGCGTTAGGATGATGATGCCCCCTTGAGGAGCTTATAAAGTTCATCATGTAAATCCTGTAGGTGGACTTGGTCCGACATGATGATAAGGTTGAGTGGTACTACTAATGGATTTAGATATTAATTAATTAAATTGTCAGTAATTTAATTAATTAATGGGCATGCGAGATCTTAAATACGGGGAGATTAAGTAAACATAATATGGTGGAGCCCATATTTATTTATGGGGGTTGGTGAGGTTGTTTAATGATAACCTTTTAGTGGACCGGGTTATCATTAATGGATCGGGCTTTGGATCCATTAGGAGACCAAGACCTGTAACGCCCCGAAATTCCCCATATGAAATATTAGGAAATATATATATTCATGAATATGAAATATGGTGGAATTCATGAAATATTATCATGAAATATTATGAAATATTATGAATTCATGAAAATGAAATATTATAGAATTCATGAAATATTATCATGAAATATTATAAAATATTATGAATTCATGAAAATGAAATATTATAGAATTCATGAAATATTATCATGAAATATTATAAAATATTATGAATTCATGAAAATGAAATATTATGGAATTCATGAAATATTATCATGAAATATTATCATGAAATATTAGGAAATATTATGAATTCATGAATATGAAATATTATGGAATTCATGAAATAGTATCATGAAATATTATGAAATATCATGAATTCATAAATATGAAATATTATGGAATTCATGAAATATTATCATGAAATATTATGATTTTATGAAATATTAGTAATATTATGAAATTTCATGATGGGCTTGGCTTGATATGGATTAGTGCAAAAAAATATGATAAAAAGGAGGAAGCAAGGATTGAACCTTGAACCTCCTAGTTGCACTCACCATGTCATAACCAATGCACCAAGCCATGTTTCTTGTTAGAGAAGGAGAAACATGCTTGTTAAAAGCTAGGGAAGTGAAGAGACATGTCTCTTCAAGAGAAAAGTATAAATAAGAGAAGGAAGTGGTTAGAATAACTACCTCTTCATCTTCCTCTTCACTTCTCCACCGAAAGTCTCTTCTTCTCCCTCTCCATTTTCGAAAAGTAAACCCTAGGGTTTTAACCCTAGGGAATTGGAAGGAAGAAGAACCCTTTAAGGTTCTTGCCTTCTACTAGGGCCAAGATTGCTAAGAGAAGGCAAACAAAGGAAATACTCACCTTCCTTCAACCAAGGGCACCTTAAGATCTTAGAGAAGTAGAAATCAAGCGAAAGGATGTAAGTATCCCCTCGCCTGCAGTGTAATAGTTCTTGAATGTGGTATCCTTTAACATGTTGTAAACAAAAACCTAGGGTTTTTGTTCTTGCATGTTTCGGCCACCCCCCTTAGGGGAAGGCCTTGTTTTCTTTTGTTACATGATTAGACCCTTGACACTTAGGGAATATGTGTATATTGATTTCCTTCATGATAGTTGAACAAAAAGGGAAGAAGAACTAGGGTTTTGGTTCTTGTAAGATTCGGCCACCCCCTTAGGGGAAGGCCTTGTTCTCTTTTGTTACATAATTAGACCCTTGGAACTTAGGATATATGTATATGTGTGGTTTATGCAAAATGTTGTGAACAAAACCTAGGGTTACACCCTTGTGTAGGTTTCGGCCAACACCCAAGAAGGGACCTTGGTTACCCCTAGATGCATGTGAAGACCCCTTGGAATTTAGAGTATACCTATATGTTGTGTCCCTACATTTTTGTGATAGCAAAACCTAGGGTTTTGAACTTGGATGGGTTTCGGCCAAGGCTTAGAAAAAGGGGTTAGTGAGGGTTGAATTATCCTACAATATATCCATGTTTAAGATAAGCATACAAGGTGTTTGAATAAATGTATGTGTGAATGATTAATGCAAAAGTCCTAATATTTCCCTACTCTTGATGTTTCGGCCAACCCACTAGGACTAGGGTTTGTAAAGGTCAAACTACCCTATGATATATGTTTATGGTTGGGGATGATCATATGTATATGTATGTGGTGTTAAATGGAATGGTTGATGAGGAAACCTTAATTGTTAGCATGCTTTGATATGTTTATGTATGAGGTGTTTAAATGAGATGTCTGATTGAAATCTTAATTGATAGCATGCTACCACTTCCTACGATATGAGTATGACCTATGTGACCAAAGCTTGTCAGGTCTAAGGTAGGTTAAGTGGTTGAAATATGATGCATGATGAAATATGATGAACATGTATGAAATGTGATGTATATATGAACATGTATGACATATGATGCATGTATGAACATGTATGAAATATGATGAATATACGAACATGTATGAAATATGATGTATGTATGAGCATGCCTTATAGCCCATGAGGTATATTTATGAAATTGCATGTGATATGTTAAAATGCTAAAATGGATACTCAAATAAGTATGGGATCAAGAGCACCCCTTATGTTGTGTGGTGTGTCCCTACGGGATCATGAGCACCCTTGAAGAGTGGTGTGTCCCATAAGAGTGAATATGGAGTATTCCTTAGCATATATGTAACAGCATGATAAGTATTTTACTTTTAAGTTGTGTACCCGACTCGGAAGGGGGTCGTTAAATAAATCCGGGGTGCATGTTAACGTGGCTCCGGTAGGACGGAAGGGTCCTGCTCTAATGACTTGGTGGCTCGCTACCCCAATTCATTAGGGAACGCGCAATAGTTCCGCGCGATAGTTGGTACACAACAGGGCCCGATATGATATGGATGTATTTTTAAGTAATACCATTATGGAAATGTTTTGAAAACATTCATTGAAAATATTTGTAATATGTGAAGAGTATGCTTGAGGTACTTGATACTGCATGTTAGAAACTTGGATGTTTAACATGCTTTGATGAACTCATGCTTATGATTTATTATGTGTACATGTTATGCTTTCGTATGGTTTTAGCGAGTAGGACAGGATCCTTACTAAGCATTTATGCTTACTAGTTTATGTGTTGTCTTATGCTGCAGATAACACTTAAATGGAAGGAAGAGGCAGGAGGCTGAAGATGTGTGGGGTGGTGGCTCGGGAAGAAAGATTTCTATATCTACATAGTTATGCTTATGTTATAGTCCTTGACAATAAGCATTAGTGATTAGGATTGACATGGCATGATAGTGTTTACCTTGGAGGTCTCTTATACTTGATTATGTTGTGAGTTACATTACTAGTAATGTTATCATGTTATAGAATGACACTGGATAAATTTTGCAAGCATGCTTAGTACCTAGTTTCCTTGAGTCCTTGCATTGTTGTTTTAATGTCATGCTAGAAGATAGAAATAGAAAAAAAATATATATATATATTACTATATGATTGAATGTACGTAACCCCGCCCCGAGAGTAGATATAAGGGTGGGCGTTACAAGACCCAACTCCTCCTCATGGTCCCTATTGTAGCCTATATATACCTCATGAGTCATGAGACCAAGGCAACACAATTAACCCTATGCCTCTCCTTTCTCTCCCTTTCTCCCTTCTCTCTCCTAGGGCTGCGGCACCACAACCACTTTCTTGGAGGTGGCCGGTGGCAACAAGGAAGCTTTGGAGGAGGGTGAGTCATCATCTACTTCTTCTTCTTCTTTTCTTCTCCCCTTTGGCCGGAGCATCCACAAAGGAGGCTAGAGCCGACGGCGCAAGGATGAAGAAATGATCCTTGTGGTGTTTGGTGCCGCAAGGTGGAAGAAGGAAGGAAGGTGATTAGGGTTTGCCCTTTTTCCTCTTCCTCTACTTCTTCTTCCTCTTCCTCTCTTGCCTTCCATTGCCGATGCATCCTTGAAGCAAGTTTAGGGCCAGCAGCTAAGGAGGAGCTAGGGTTTCGGGCGATAGCAGTGAGGAGGAGAAGAAGGTGGTCGGCGACGCAAGGTGAAGATGATCACTTCTTCTCTTGTGGTCGGCGCATGCTTGAAGGGAGAAGAAGGTGCCTTGGTGACTTCATTTCTTGGATGATCGTCGCCCACACGATGTCCAAGTAAAGGATAGGATATACAGTAGAAGACCAAGAGTTAAACAAGAGATATAATTCTTGTTTATGTTTCATTGTTGTTCTACTTTTATTAATTGTATTTGTATATCATGGACTACGAAGATAAACACAATAACCGGCGATCAATTCAACGTCTATTCCACGGCTAATTGATTAGACGAGTTAGATTTCTTGAACAATAAGTTTGTTCAAGCGATCACTCGAATCAATTAGTACGATGATGAAACGGTTGCTTGGGAAATTTCATTCCATCCGGATTTGTTTTAATCAATAAAATTTTAATCTGGGGACATGGAGAGGATTCCCATGCATAACCGAAACCGCAGAATTGGTATCAGAGCCATGATTTCCTATTTTGTGTGTTTTGGATTCAGTTACTTTCATGCATTTTATCATATATAATTTATGCCAGATAATAGTAGGATGTGCGTAGGCTAACTCTTTGGTTGCAAGCATAAGATCCAACTATTATGGCTTAATGGTTGATTGTATGTGAATTGTGTGTGCAAGATTGTAATAATTTATTTGAATCCTTGGGGTTGACGAGGCTAATTAATATTTAATTATTGTAATTAAATAAGACATTGTTTAGCCGCTCATTTTAATTTATTTTGATTTAGACTTGTTGTGCATTCCTTTGTGGAGTATAGGATCGAAGGATGTAAATTACAATAATTTTTGATCTCGGCTCGGATCCTCTTCATGGGAGCTTGCACATGGTGTATGGAGGTGGAGACGAGGTGGCGACATGATAGAAGGCATGTTGGAGAACAAAAACCATAATAGTTGGAAAATTAATTTTTCTTATTTATTTCTTATTGTTTATATGCTTGTTGTGCTTGCATGATAAAATTCCTCAATTTTAAATTACTAAGTGGAAGAGGGAATCTTTGAGTCTCGTGGCCTTCATTACAAATTTGATATGTGATGTGAACAAACTTGCGCATTGACTCTGAGTGCTTTCCTCCATATCGGATGAGTTTGTTTCATGAATGACTAGGTCAAATATGATTATAGTAAATTATTTAGAAGCGTGTGATCTTCCCCATCGGAAGGGACATAATCCTAAATAATTGCCTTAGTATCGTGTAATGGTGTACACTTAGATGCATTTAATACTATCCTCCCCATCGGTGTCATTGCTATTATTTGTAGGGCCGAAGAGGAATCTACTATTAATTTTATTTGTCAAAAAGTAAGGTTGACAAGATAATAAAATTAATGGATAAAACCTCCTCTTACAAATGTAGAATTCATACGTCCACACTATCGTGACATACAATATTCTCGGTATTTTGAGGTGTTGGTTGATTTTAATATTAAATTTTTTGAGGAATCAATATTATTTTGAAATCTAATGTTTTGATCATTATGATTCTCAAGATTTTTCATAATAACCTTCAACTCACTTGCTGTTATTTTAAAGGAAAATAAACTTACTGGTCCCAATTACATAGATTGGAAACAGAACCTAGGCATTATCTTGACTGCTGAGAAGTACAAATTTGTACTCTTTGAGATCTGTCCTGAAAAGCCTAGCGAGAATTCTAGTGATGGGGAGAAGGAACGTTATAAGAAGTGGGTTAAGGCAGATGAGATTGCGCGGTGTTACATTTTAGCTTTTATGTCAAATGTGTTGCAACCTGAACATCAGGCTTTTCCATTGCTTATGACATGATGCTCAATCTCAAGGAACTCTTCGGAAATCAGAATTGGGCCGCTAGGCAAGAGGCAATGAGGAACTTGATGTCGACCACCATGATTAAGGGAACACTCGTGAGGGATCATGTTCTAAAATAATGACTCATTTGAATGAGATGGAAGTCCTTGGAGTGGAAATTGATGGGGAAAACAAGGTCGATATCATTCTCCAGTCACTACCTAGGAGTTTTGAGCAGTTTCGCCTAAACTATAATATGAATAAATGGGCATATCGTTGGCGAAACTTCTGACAAAACTCTAGGCGACAGAGGGGCTATTTCTTTAGCGTGCTCATGCTTTTGTTGCTGAAAGGGTCTCTACTTCTAAGCCGAAAGGCATGGAGAAGAAGAAACAAGGTTTAGCAAAGAAGCCAGCTAGATCTCAAGGACCTCAGGGTGGAGTGAAGAAGAAGAAAGGCAAGTGCATCACGTGCAAGTAGACTGGATATTGGAAGGCGGACTGTCCCCATCGAAAGGAGAAAAATCAAGGTATATCTTTTTGTTTAGTTGTTGGAACATGTTTAGCGATGTTATCTACCGGTACCTGGTGTGTAGATATGGGAGCCACTGATCATGTCTGCAATTCTTTGCTAGGGTTCCAGGAAACCAGACGACTAGCTGAGGGAGAGATTACCGTCAACATGGACAATGCTATGGAGGTGGCGGCTATTGCAGTGGGAGACGTTTATTTATCGTTTGATGGAAATAAGACTTTGTTTTTAAAAAATTGACTTTATGCACCTTCATTTAGAAACAATCATATTTTAGTTTCTAAATTATTTTTGGATGGGTATTCTATTTTTTTTAATGACAGAGTTGTTATAAAAAGGAATAGAGAGATTATCTGTTCTAGTGCGTTGATTGGCAATTTGTACACTCTTGAACCAAAAACTCCCATGATGCAAATAGAAATTAAAAACTCATCTTCTAATCATAATAAGAGAAAGAAACCTTCGAAAATGAACCAAACGTATCTTTGACATCTAAGGTTAAGTCATATTAACCTGAGTAGAATTCAACTGTTGATAGCTGATGGACCTTTGGGCTCATTGGTAGTGGAAGATTTCTCAACCTGCGAATCTTGCTTGGAAGGTAAAATGGCAAAGAGGGCTTTTAAGGCCAAGGGATATAGTGCCAAAGATGTGTTAGAGTTGGTTCATTCTGATTTGTGTGGTCTTATGACTATCCAGGCTATAGGTGGCTTTGAATATTTCATCTCTTTTATATATGATTATTCAATGTATGGATACATTTACTTCATGCGCCACAAGTCTGAATACTTTGACAGGTTCAAAGAATTCAAGGCTGATGTGGAGAAACGTCAAGGTAAAAGTATCAAGACAATACAATCTGATCATGGTGGTGAGCACCTCTTTGGAGAGTTTAGGAGTTACTTATCAGAGGCTGGGATTCAATCCCAGTTGTCCGTGTTGATGCAGTCTAGCCCGGTTATTGTTTTGGTGTTTGACAATGATTTAAGTTTGGTTGAATGAAATTCGGGTTAAGTCCAGGTGGATCTGGGAGATCGCACGCTGGCATTGAAAAAGTCCTAACTTGGAGGGTTAGGTGAAAAGTCCTAGTCTGGAGGGCTAGGTTGGATGAAATCCCGGTGAGTGAAGCCGGGTCTTGGTGAGTGAAGCCAGGTGGTGGAAATCCCAGTGAGTGAAGCCGGGTCCATGTGAGTGAAGCCGGGTCCTGGAAATCTAGGTGAGTGAAGTCGGGTCCTGGTGAGTGAAGTCAGGTGGTGGAAATCCCGATGAGTGAAGCCGGGTCCTGGTGTGTGAAGCCAGGTGATGGAAATCCCGGTGAGTGATGTCGGGTCCTGGTGAGTGAAGCCAAGTGATGGAAATCCTAGTGAGTGAAGCTAGGTTGAAATCCTGGTGAGTGAAGCCAGGTCCCGGTGAGTGAAGCCAGGTCCTAGCTTGGAGGGCTAGGATGAAGTCCCAGTGAGTGAAGTTGGGCATGGCACGAGTCAGAGAAGGGTTGGAGGCTTGTTCTCGTGACTTAGAGTGCATTTGGGCTTGCCTGGATCGGTCTGGTGACCGATCAGGGAAGTTGGCACGGTGCTCCTTCGTGGATCGGTCTGGTGACCGATCCAGCGATGACTGATCGGTCTGGTGACCGATCAGGGAGTATGCGTTTCACTCACTGACTGGCTCCTGATCGGTCTGGTGACCGATCAAGGAGCTCACAAGTGAGTTGAGTTCCCTTGCTGATCTACTCCTGATCGGTCTGGTGACCGATCAGGATCACTGTGCAGATCGTTCTGGAGAACGATCTAGCATCGCAGGTTCCTCTCTATGATCGATCAGGATGGAGCCTGATCTTTCTGGTCATGTCCTGATCGGTCTGGTGACCGATCAGGAGGCTCCCTGATCGGTCCGGTGACCGATCAGGGATCATACAGTGGGTTTTGGGAACCTTACTGCTCGACTCCTGATCGGTCTAGAGAACGATCAAGTGTCGCGAGATTCTCCTTATGACCGATCAGGATGGAGCCTGATTGGTCTGGAAGCAGCCTGATCGGTCTGGTGACCGATCAGGCTGGAGCCTGATTGGTCTGGGGACCGATCTGGAGTATGCAGCAGAATGCTGGTGTAACGATCCAGAAAATTCTCTTAATATTTTCTTAAAATATTGAGCATGTCTAAATAATTTTTCGAGGGACCTAGAAATATTAATATAAAATTTGGCCTAGAAATCCATATTTTCTCATTTAAATTGAGAAGTTAAGCACTAATGGGCCTTATATTGGGTTTTTGGTACCATAATTATTGGAGAATTTTAGGTAGAAATTTATATGAATATAAAGGGGTTTTAATGAGAAATATTAACATAATTATGGGGGAATTCTTAGAGAATTTTTGAAATTTTGGGGAAAATAATAGAAAATAAAAGGAAAAATAAAATAAAAATAAGGTGCATGGGCCAAGGATTGAACCTTAGACCTCTTGTACAACCATGTATGCTCTAACCAACTCATCTAGCAAGGGAATGTTATAAGGAAATGAAATGGAGATTGGTTAAGGCTTAGAAGAAGATGAAGGGTCATGGAGAGACTCTTCATTTACCTCCTTAATGAGTTATAAAGGGGGGGTTTGGGAGTTACCTTCTTCCTTCCATCAATTGTGTTTTCTCTCCTCCTCCTTCCTCATTCTAGCCGAACACTTCAAAGGGAGTTCTCCCTTGGAAAAATTTCCACCAAGGCTTCATCTCCAAGATCTAAGGTTTTCACAAGAGTACAAGGGCTAAGGGTTGTCAAGAGGCAACAAGATTTCCATCCTTCTCTCAAATCTAAGGTTTATTATCAAGATCAACCAAGGTAAGACTCCCTCACCTGTGGTATAATAGTTCCTTATATTTTTAGCATGATATATTAGTTGGGTTTTAAGATTTGATGTTGAAAGAAAGAAAAACCAAGGACCCTAGTTTTATGGGTTTCGGCCACTAGGTTTTTTGGGTCCATGATGATGCTAAAAATCTTCCTAATGTTGTCTAATGTGTTCTCATGATGTTTAGAGATTAAATATAATTTTTGAGAATTTTTGGGGTACCCTAGGATCCCCTAGGGTTTCGGCCATCCCATGAATCCATGGGTAAAGTGGAACCTAAACACTCAAGCATGTGTTTTGTGTATTATCATGATATAAGGGAGATTGAGGGGGGCTTATGTGAATTTTCACAAGGCTTATGACCCCCACAAGTTTCGGCCAAGTTGGATCTAGGGCAAAAAGTTAGGGATTTCCCTCAAGCAAGGGTCCCAATGGCCTCACGGTAGAATATGTTTGGTGTTAATATTTGATTGGGGGTTTCCATGGAATTTTTCCATGCCCCCATGGCCTTGTAGGGTTTCGGCCAGCACAAGGAAAGAGGGCTAAAGGTTAGGGATAACCCTAATTATGAGCCATAATGGCCTCCCATGGTCTTATAGATGATGTATGGTTGTTCCTTTACCTTATGCTATATTACATGTTTATGGAATTGATGGAACTCCACCCTATAGGTTTCGGCCAAGCAAAGGAATTTAGGGTTTGGAAGGAGTTAGGGTTCAAAGAATGATGGTTTATGCTTACCATGAAGTATATATATGTATAGGTTCAAGCATGTGGTAGAAATCATGTTACCAATAACCCTAAGTTTAAGCACCATGTTTTATGTTTTATATTTTATGTTTATGATTGGATGCCATGCTTAATAGGGTTTATGATGAATGTCTTATGTTTTATGCCATGTAATTGAATGATAGGTAGAATGTTATGGGAATCCTACCTATGTATGCTTAAGATAGATATCATGCTTAGGCAAGAAATGCAATGTTTACCTTATGTATCATGATTATACAAGCTTTATGTAGTAGGATAAATATCCATGAAAAACATGTCATGTTCGATGCAATGCTTTCCTTCTATGTTATGATCATGCAAGCTTACCTTCTATGTTATGATCATGCAAGTACTAGAAATAAGAATGATGTTTAGGTATGCATGTCATGTTTTATGTAGGAAGATGTATGCCATGTTTTAGGTAGGAAGATGTATGCCATGTTGTATGAATAATGATGTATGCCATATTATATGGATAATGATGCATGTCATGTTAAACGAATAAAGACTCATGCCATGTTTATGAAAGAAAATGCATACCATGTTTATGAATGAAGATAATGCTCATGCCTTCCAGGCATCATGATGCTATGCATAAGTATGAACAATGAAAGGACAAGCATGTGTTAAGTCATGCTTTATGTAACATGGTTATGCTATGAATGTCTTATGAATGATGGAACATGTAAAGTATTTTACTTTATGAATGGGCTTGTACCGGACCGAAGTATGGGTCCAAGGGATGGGCACCTTAAGAACGCCCCGGTTATGGACTACCGACTATGCTGTCCACGGTTCTGGCACTACCGGAGCTGTGCAACAGGGATGGGCTCCTTAAGAACGCCTCGGTTCGGGGACTACCTACTATGCTATCCTTACCCTAGTAGGTCGGGGCTCGCTACCTCGGACTTGCTAGGGATGCGCGCTATGATGTATGTATGTGGTACAAGCCGAGGACCCCAATGATATGATGATTATGTTTAAACATTTAAAAGTATGTTTAAAAAGTTAAGCATCCTTATGTATATGCATTCCACTCATGCATTCATTCATGTTATGCATTATGCTATGTTGATAAGATTTTTATGCTTATGTTTCGTATTAAGGAATATGCATGGAAATAAATTATCTATGCCATGATTATGTTAAGAAGATGTTCATATGCTATGATAGGAAGTATGCCTATGTTTAGGCCCTACAGGTTGGTTTACACTTTATAGACATGCTTATACTATGTACTATGCCATGCTCAGAATGATTATTATGTTATGTTTATACCATGTATTATGCCATGCTTAAAATGTTTATTATGTTATGGTTATACCATGTATGATGCCATGCTTAAAATGCTTATTATGTTATGGTTATACCATGTATTATGTCATGCTTAGAATGTTTATTATGTTATGTTCATGCCACGTATTATGTCATGCTTAGAATGTTTACTATGTTTACGATTATGCCATGTCTTATGCCATGCTAGGAATGTTCACTTATGTTCATGTTCATGCCATGCTATGTATATGATAAGTGATTCAAGATGTTATGTTCTAAGTAGAGCACCAAGTATGTTAATGTTTCATGTGCTCATTATGAGATGATGAATGGTTTTTGTGAGTAGGAAAGAGTCTTACTAAGCCTGTGTGCTTATAGTCTTATTTCCTTATACCGCAGATCATTCAAGGGGACAATGATGGAAGCAACAGGAGGGCAAGAACGCATGTGTGTGGTAGTGACTTGGCCCAGGAAACCATATTTTTCCGTTTATGCTAGAACTTTACTTTGGTCACTTATATGCTTGAATGCGTGAATAATGACATATGGAACTCTATGATGTGATGTTAAGTATGATATGATATTTAAGTATGAAGTAAATATGCCGAGTTCCATGTCATTATGTTAAGAATGGTAGTAGGGCATGTATGTGTAAGTCTTAAAGTTATTCCGCTGCCTTATGATGTCTACATGCCCTAAGTATGTTAACGTAACGCCGCTTTATGAAAAAAAATATGGGCATTACAGCTGGATTGGTCTGGGGACCAATCAGGAGTGTACAGAAGACAGCTGGATCGGTCTGGTGACCGATCAGGGTCCTTCCTAATCGGTCTGGTGACCGATCAGGAGCAGAACTTTAATTCAAATACGCTGTGAGAAGTCTGTTTTCACTGTCGATTCTCTGCTACATGCTGATTTCTTTTTGATATGCATTGCTAAGCCTCTGTTGGAGTGTGCAGGTGATAGCAGGTGATTCAAACACTCAAGGAGGGTCAATGGGAGGCTTTCCTTGGAGCAGGTTTGGATCTATTGTATTTTCAAGTCTCAACGGCATCTGGCGCAACTGGCAACTGACGAAGGCGCGGCTGGCAACTGACAGAGGCTCAGCTGGAGGAGTGTCCAGTGGACTGAGTGCTCAGAGAGGTCAGTGGGTCAGGGTGTGAGTCAGTGGTGCTGATGGAGTTGGCGACGTTGAGCAGGAGCTTAAGAGACAAAGCTGGATGCAGAGGAGTGAAGGTGAACAAGACAGAAACTTGGGAAGTTTGGCTGAGCTGTGTTCGTGCTCTCTGTTGCTTTGTGCTTGAGCGATCTTGTTGCATTCCTGTGAGATCTTTGTGAGCTTGTCTTCTCGAGTGTCTCTGTGCTTAACTTGTATCCTCTTGAGATCACTTGTGGAGAGGTTTCTCCACCGAGAAGGAGGCTGCTACTATCCGGAGTTCACCGGGGCTTGATCTGCCGATGATCAAGGGATCGCCCACCTTACGGGCATGCCATGGAGTAGGGGCAAGTTATCCCCGAACCTTGTATATTGCAGTGTTATCGTTGGTTTGATTCCTTTCACTGTTTTATTCTTCCTGTTGTATTTTGTTTCCGCTGCTACTAATCTGACCACAGGAAGAAAGTTCAAAGAAGAGGGGGCAATTTGAGTGTCTGGCTCTATTCACCCCCCCTCTATAGCCATCCGATTTTCAACAAGTGGTATCAGAGCTTGGGGCTCTACTTCAACGACTTAACATCTGAGAACTAACAAAGATGGCCATGGGAAGAGAAGGGTTTAGCACCAGCCGACCTCCACTTTTCGACGGCGCTGATTTTCCATACTGGAGGTTGAAGATGGAGTTTTATCTAAAACCAAACTCGGCATATGGTTTGCTGTCAAGGAAGGTTTTTCCACTCCTAATGATGCTGAGGGAAAAGAGATGGACTTCTCAAGTTGGTCAGCAGATCAAATCCGGAGAGGTGAAGCCGATGCAAAAGCGGTGGTAACTTTGCAATGCGGGTTGACCAAGGACCAACTAATCAAGGTTGGTCCGTTCACAAGTGCTAAAGACCTTTAGAACAAAGTCATTGAGCTCCATGAAGAAACCCAAGACACCCGGACTGCCAAGAAGGACCTCCTTCTCAGCCAACTCCAAAATCTGTCCATGAAAGAGGAAGAAATTGTAAGTATACTTCATGGTCGGTTTAAAGAGATACTCAACGGTCTCCACTCCATCAATGAAAAGGTAGAAAACCGAGACTTAGTAAGGTATATTCTCAAAGCCTTCCCTAGGAATGCCTTGTGGACATCCATGGTGGATGCCTACAAGGTTTCTAAGGATTTATCTTTTGTTAAGTTAGAAGATCTATTTTGTGAAATGGAACTACATGAGATCTCTAACAAAAGTTCAAAAGAAAAAGGTATTGCTTTAGTGGCAGGTGACAACAAGAAGAAGAAGAAGGGGAAGAAGAAGAAGAAGGAAGTCTCTTCATCTTCATCCTCATCTGAGTCCGAGTCCGAGTCCGAGTCCGAGGAGGAGGGCAGCTGGTCTTCTTCCTCCGAGATGGCCAACTTTGTTAGAAGGATGATGAGGAAGAGCCGACGCCTCAAGGGTAAAGGTAACCCGAGTATAGTTAAAATTGATAAGTCTAATGTTACTTGTTTTGAGTGTAGCAAGAAAGGACATTACAAGGATGAATGTCCAAATTTAAAGAAGAAGAAGGATAAATCAAAGAAGAAAAAGAAGGCCTTGAGGTCCACATGGGATGAATCGTCCTCTAGTTCATCCGAAGAAGAGGAGGAGGAGAAGTACACTCATCACCGTGCCCTCATGGTCATAGAGGATTCAAATGAAGAGGAGAGTGAAGACGAATCAAGCTCCTCAACCGCGCCTTCATCATCTTCAGATGATGAAGAGGTAATCTCTCCTGAGCTAGATAAGTGCTATAGAACCATTGCATGTCTAGCTAGGTTGCTTAAAATCTCCAAGAACAAAGTTAAATTGTTGAAATTGGAAGTAGAAGAATTAAAATCCTCTAGGTTGGAGGATGTTAATGAAGTTCATGATGACATGCATGTTAAGACCCTTGAGAATGAAAATAAGGACTTAAAGAGCGAAGTTGAAAATCTCAAGAATGTTCTTGAGAAATTCTCAACTAGCTCAAAAACCTTAGATATGATACTAAACTCCCAAAGGGCGGTTTACAATAAGGCCGGTATAGGTTACCAACCTAAGGAACCAATCTTTGTATCATTAATATCAAAAACCCAATTTAGATCATCAAATGATTCTAGGGTTCAAAAAGTCAAAAAGAAAATGACTAAGGCATGGGTGCCTAAGTCTTTCATTGTAGATGCCTTAGGTCGCAAAATTTGGGTACCTAAAACCTCAATATTTAGAATTGTATAAGCATTAATTGAGGGGGAGCATCTATCAGCATAGGTTGTTGATAAGTGGTGCTCCAAACCCAAGGCTAAGGTTATACTAGTTTCAAAATAAGTCAACAAGCCTTGGAAATTATTTTTATATATTGCATGAAGTGTTTAGATTCACACATAATTTGCTCTTGCCATGAATTGCTTAGATTAATTGGTTTTCTTGTTGCAATTTATATTTTTCTGCAAGTTATATGCCTTATCTCAAGGAACACAATTGCATATATGATATACAATATCAATACATAATAAGGCATCAATAGACAAGGACATAAGCTCAAGGTTTAGACTTAGATTTTGCTTAAGGTATTTTGTTTGGTAAACATGATCAAGTATGCCATGATTTACTATATGTGTTAGTAACGTTAATGTATTGCATGCAAATTTTTGAGGATATATAGGTTGTGATGATCATCATAAACCCTCACAAGACAACATCAACGCATGTTTTTAAAATGTTTTTAAAACTGGTTAAATGAGATAAAAGCATGTCGGACAATCATGTGTTATAAAGCTTGATCATGAATTGATCATAAGTTGATACAAGCATGTTTTGGAAACTTGATGATAATATGATACAAGCATGTTTTGGGAATTTGGTCATACTTTAATGATAATGTGACATAAGCATGTTTTGGAATTTTAATCATACATTGAAATTGACATAAACCTAATTTTGGTTAAGAACAGCATGATCACATAGTTTATGATGTTTTAAGTTCCATGACTTGCTTGTTTTTCCACATGACTGATATTCAAGTTCATGCTTAGCAAAAACTGATCATGCCTTGATGAATCTTGATTTAGTTAAGGGACATAAACCATGTTGTGTATTTTTAATAAGGGAAACCCTTCTTTAGAATCAAACAAATTAAAACCAATTGAGTTAGGGTTTGGGAATGGCTAAGAACTACACAAACCGGATTTCAGAGTTTCTGAAATCGATTTCTGAAATCTAGAACTCAGAAAATATTCTATGTCGAACCTGATCGGTCATCAGACCGATCAGGGATCCCTCTGATCGGTCTGGTGACCGATCAGACCAACTCTGATCAAGGAACTCCCAGATCGTTCCAAATTGATCCAAAACCTCCTCAAACCAATCAATTTTCATCGAATTGTATCAGATTACTTATCATACTGATACACACAAACATGATACAATCTGATTACAATTGAAACATATTTGTGTTGGTGTAAGTTGCATCAATGATGTTCCTCTTTAAGTGTTTTAATGTTTGACAATTCACTTAAGTCAGTGATACATTAAACAGACAAAGGGGAGCAAAAGACAAGTAACCTTAGCTGAAGAAAAGTCCTAGTTAATCTAGGCATCGAAACCCTAAGTCCCAACGAAGGGCTGCTGGGCACCTAGCGAAGGGCTGCTAGGTATCAAAACCTTATGACCTAGCGAAGGGCTGCTAGGCACCTAGCGAAGGGCTGCTAGGTATCGAAACCTTAAGACCTAGCGAAGGGCTGGTAGGCACCTAGCGAAGGGCTGGTAGGCACCTAGCGAAGGGCTGCTAGGTATCGAAACCTTAAGACCTAGCGAAGGGCTGCTAGGCACCTAGCGAAGGGCTGCTAGGTATCGAAACCCCAAGACCTAGCGAAGGGCTGCTAGGCACCTAGCGAAGGGCTGCTAGGCATAGAAGACCAAGCGAAGGGCTGCTAGGCACCTAGCGAAGGATTGCTAGGGAATGAAGTCTTGGTCCGAGGGACTAAGCAACTTAGCTGAGCGATGACTAAGGACAGGAGTAGAGACGGGTCAGGGTTTGGGCGTCTCGAGGTCCGGAGGTATCGGAAGCTAAGCAAAAGTCCACCCGAAGGGCTGGGTGGCAACCGTCTCCTGAAAGGAGTAGGTGAAGGGCGAGTTCTCGGGGATAGGAACTAGTGCCGGTTCGACCTAGGGTTTCGTGCAAATTCGAAGTCCGAACCAAGTCCTTAAGACCAATATTATATGTATCTATGCTTTGTGGTTGTACATCTTGCAGGTACCATGATTGGAGGAGATAGCAGTTTGCTGGAGGCTCTAACCAGGGCGCCCCCAGTGTTGGGGGCGCCCCCATGCAACCAGGGCACCCCCAGCAAGGGGGGCACCCCCAGGCAGTACTAAAGTGGCAGTTTCGTGATGCAGTCAAAACAGGTGTCAACCGGGGCGTCCGGAGCGTCCGGGGCGCCCGGATTAGAAGCTGTTTTGCTGTTTCGAAGTCAGAACACAGGATAAGCCCTCACGGTGGCGCCCGGAGCATCCGGGGCGCCCTGGTCAAAGGTCTTATCACCTGCAACGAAGTAGGCGTAAGGATAAGAGTTGACCGAGTCTTCCGAGGCGCCCCCAGCGTCTAGGGCGCCCCCAGGAGGCCTATATACCCCTCTGCTTCAAACACGACTTCCAAGTACTGTTCTAATCATTCTGACCAACGGCAACACACTAGAAATGAGGCTCTATGACCGGGAGGCTCCAGGAGGAAGTGCGCGGCACTTTGGAGGTCCAGATTGGCCGAGCTTCATCCTTGTCTTGTTGGTTTGCATTTTGTTAATTACCGTACTTAAATTTCTATATTATTGATTGTAATATTGCACTGTAAGTTGGGATTCTCCGCCTCCGGAAAGTCCGGAAAGGAGACCAATAGTGGACGGGCGTTCCCGTGCATAGGCCTTGGATGTATTGACCCTGGGGGGTTGGGAATCAAGTAAAAATCCACTGTGTCTTTTGCTCTGTTTTTCGTTCTACCTATTTTCCGCAGCGCTACTAATATTTTAAGTCTAGAACAAACGAAAGTTGTACAAAGATTTCTGAAAGGTTTATCGCGATCGATATTCACCCCCCCTCTATCGACGGCACCGGTCCTACAATTGGTATCAGAGCCGAGCCGCTCTTCACCGGACTAACCGCCGACGGAGCAAAGACGCCAGGAGTTGAGGGGGAGCCCAGGGGTGAATCAGGTACTTTTAATTTTAAAATGTCCAATTTTAAATTCCATATTATCTGTTTCACGTGCAGGGAGAGAGGGCACTACAAAAATCAGTGCCCTACTCATAAGAATCGTTCGTCACCGGCGGCAAAGGAGATACCAGCGCCAGGAGTCCGGAAAAACAAGGATCATGTGCAATGCTTCAAGTGCGAGAAATATGGACATTACAAAAACAAGTGTCCGGCGAAGGTACACAAGATTTATATTCCAAAATTTTTACAAGTTCCTGCACTGCCATGTGATAAAGTAGTTAATTTTTCTGATAAAGTAGATTTATTGCATAGTAAAATTAACTTTTTGCATGATAAATTACAAAACGTGAATATGACCAAAATATTAGAAATTAATTGTTTAATTCAGAATATCAATTCAGAAATTGATAAAATTAATTCTGATATTTTATCTGATAAAATTAATCCTGATAATTTATCTGATAAAATTAATTCTGAAAATCTTAAAGATAATCTAGAGATTAATGTTGAAAATATATCTGAGGATAATTTTCTCCTAGATAATAATTTAATTATAGATAATATTGAAGATTATTACAAAACCTTAATTAGTGGCCCAAATTACTCTACCTACTGTAAGGATATTGAAAAATCTAATCCTAAGGAGGATATGGAACTATCTAAGATAAAGGCCATAATCAATAAAAATTACAAAAATTCAAATAAATCAAAATTATTAGAAAAACTTGAAAAGAAAGATAAAGATGAAGAAGAATTTTTCGAAATAATGAAAATAATGAATTTAAACCCACAATTATTAATTAATCATTATAATCCAAATTAAATCTTAATTAAATATTAATTAAATTCGAATTAAATCTTAATTAAATCCTAATTAAATTCGAATTAAATCTTAATTTAATCTTAATTAAATCTTAATTAAATCCTAATTAAATCCTAATTAAATCCTAATTAAATCTTAATTAAATCCTAATTAAATTCGAATTAAATCTTAATTAAATCCTAATTAAATCTTAATTTAATCCTAATTAAATCTTAATTAAATCCTAATTAAATTCGAATTAAATCTTAATTAAATCCTAATTAAATTCGAATTAAATCTTAATTTAATCCTAATTAAATCTTAATTAAATCTTAATTAAATTCGAATTATATGTTAATTTAATCCTAATTAAATCATAATTAAATCTTAATCTAATCCTAATTAAATTCGAATTAAATCCTAATTTAATTCTAATTAAATTAATTTAAATTCAAATTAATTTAAATTCAAATTAAATTAAATTCAAATTAAATTAAAATTTAAATTAAATTCAAATTAAATTAAATAAAGTAAATTAAAATTAAATTAAAGTAAATTTAAATTAGATTTAATTCAAATTAAATTCAAATTAAATTAATTTAAATTCAAATTAAATTAAATTAATTTAAATTCAAATTAAATTAAATTCAAATTAAATTAAATTAAATTTAAAATAAATTAAATTCAAATTAAATTAAATTTAAATTAAGTTCAATTCAATTAAAATTTTAATTAAGTCAATTAAATCAATTTGATTCAAATAAAGCTAATCAATTCAATCTACTTCAAATAAATTCAACTTTAATTGATTCAAATCAATTCAATCTTAGTTAATTAATTTTCAAGTTAATTCAAACTTCAATTAACTCAACTTCAAATCTTAAATAACTTAAATTCAAACTAAAACAAAATTTTATGCAAACTGTAATAATTAAAATTAATAACATCAAATATGTCAAAGTGGGATGACATATTCGTGGGTTCACTCGACATGTATCAAATCAGGAATTTGATAGATTTTTAGAAACTTAAATAAAATGATTTGAATTGTTTGACTCATGCATAATTGTCATGTCATGGATTTGCTATTTATTTTTTTAAATATATGACATGTCATTCATATTTTTTTTGCATAACTTAGAACGGCTATAGGAAAAAGAATGATTGAAACTTGATCATCCTAGTATTGGGTGGAGGTGAGATGATAGTACGTTAGGGAAGCCATCTTGGCGGAACTAGCCTAAGCTACCGATCTAAGACCCAAACTAGTTAGACCAGAATTTTTCAAAAAGTGATTTTGAAAATGAAATTTCATTAAAAGGCTTTGTCAAGGAAAGGGTTGATGATCCAATAAGGCTATGGCCAAAGAAGGCCTAGTGCCTTGTGTAACGCCCGACCTTATATCTACCATAAAGGCGGGGTTACGGGTCCATACATTCATATCATCCAATCATGTTAAACATGTATATCCAAACAAAACAGTTACAATACATGAACTAGTAATAAGCATGCTTATTGAAAACTAATTTACCAAGCAAGGTTTTTCATTTCTTTTAGATCTACATGCATTTACAACCTAATATGAAAATCATTTAACACACTAAAGCATGGAATAAACATGGTGTGAACAAGATACAACATAGGAATATAGCAAGAGTTATCTAGTCTTTGTTACATGCAAAGGAAGCATTCATAAGAAACAGAAAATAGTAAACATCTAGCATTTTACTGAGCATGCATACTACAGGAATTAGACATTAATAATAGTATTATCTAACATGACTTAGGTTCCATATCTCTAACAGTAGAGTAGTCACAATCATCATATATTCAGAGTATAGCAATACAATTTCAATCTTTTATCGGAAGCAGTTAGATTCTAGACAAACTAAGGTAGATAGAATCTTTCATCCTTTCCCGAGCCATCACCACACACATCCTCTAGCCTTCCCTCTGCCTCCTCCTTTAATTCAAGTATTTCTTACCGCTATCTGCAGCATAAGAAAACAACACGAACTAGTAAGCAAAACATGCTTAGTAAGAATCCGGGCCTACTCGCAAAATCCATATCAATACATCATATCATGTACACAGTAATCAGATAGAATTATCAGCATCATAAGCATCTCATCAAAGCATCATAAACATCACATCAATTTATCTCTAAGTACTTTACAGAACAATATTATCACATGATGAGAAAAGTATGTTTTTCAAAAGTTCCATAATGGTAAGTACTTCAAAATAACATATCATCATCCAGGGCCCAGTTGTCGTACCACATCATCATGCGCGTTCCCTAATAAATTGGGGTAGCGAGCCACCAATCTAATTAGAGCAGGACCCTTCCGTCCTACCAATGCCATGACCTTAACATGCTCATTGGATTTGTTTAACGACCCCCTTCCGAGTCGGGTAGACAACTTTCCAAAGTAAAGTAATTTATCATGCAATTACTCATATAAGTATATGCCTAAAGGTACTCTTAATCACTTCTCAAAGGGACACACCACACATTCGGGTGCTCTTGATCCCCTAGGGACACACCACGCATTCGGGTGCTCTTGATCCCAGTTTCAATAGAGTAACCCTTTTAAAGCATATTATCAAACACATCATGTTCATATCATCAAAGTGCCCCATGGGCTATAAGGCATGCTTTTATACCTAACAAGATAGGTCACATAATTTATACACACATCATATAAGTGTAGCATGCTTCATGGTTTCATTAGGTACTTCCTAACCCTAGAGCTAGGGTTGGCCGAAACATACAAGTAAGGGGATTTGGTTTTCCAAGCAAGCATTCATTCAAGCATTTCTACCAACACCTCAAGTACCTTTCATGTTAACAATTTAAACATGGTTTATATCTCATATTGGGATTAGCATTCACTAACCCTAATCCCTAGGTCTTGGCCGAAACCTATCTAAACCCTAACCCTAGTTTCATAGGGTAAGAGTATCAAATATTCATACAAACATATATTCAAACACTTGATCTACATTCCTAAGCATGAATCCATTAGAGAAAATCATAAAGCCCCCAAACCCTAATTACTATCATGCTTGGCCGAAAGTTGTAGGGCACTAAAACCCTAATTCATGTTATCACACATGTTGGAAAAATAACATAAATTCATACCCTAAGTTCCTAGGGATATCCTCATGCATCAAGAAGCAACCACAGCCCACAAGTGGGTGGTGGCCGAAAGTTTGTAGGGTACCAAACCCTAACTTTTGTCTTTCCAAAAATTTGGAAACATCACATATGAGTATAAAATTTCCTAGGGGTACTAACATGCATCAAAGTATGATCAAAAACCTTCTCTAGGACCCCGTTACAAGAGTGGCCGAAAGTTTCATAAGGGTGTCTTGTGATCTTTTGCAAAGGAATGCATACAACCAACGTTCAACAACAATTATGCCACAGGCGAGAGGATACTTACATCCTTGCGCTGGAATTTCTTTAAACCGTAGGGTACCCTACACTTGAAGGGTATGTGAAAACCTTTTCTTCCGAATCTTTTCTCTAAACCCTAACTTTTGTCTTTCCAAAAATTTGGAAACATCACATATGAGTATAAAATTTCCTAGGGGTACTAACATGCATCAAAGTATGATCAAAAACCTTCTCTAGGACCCCCTTACAAGAGTGGCCGAAAGTTTCATAAGGGTGTCTTGTGATCTTTTGCAAAGGAATGCATACAACCAACGTTCAACAACAATTATGCCACAGGCGAGAGGATACTTACATCCTTGCGCTGGAATTTCTTTAAACCGTAGGGTACCCTACACTTGAAGGGTATGTGAAAACCTTTTCTTCCGAATCTTTTCTCTAAGACTCCTTGGTCTTTGGTAGAAGGCAAGAGCACTTGGATTTTCCCTCTTGCAATTACCCTAGGTTTAGAACCCTTGCCTAGGGTTTTCGAAAATGGAAAGAAGAGAAGGGATGGTGGAGGTTTCGGTTGGGAGAAGTGAAGAGGAAGAAGAAAAGAAATGGAAGTTATTCCAACTTCCCATATTTATACCTTTCTCATGAAAAGACATGTCTCTTCACCCTTACCCACTTAACAAGCATGTTCCTTTCTCCTTCTACATGAAATATTGCTTGGTTCATTGGTTATGACATGGTGAGTGCAACTAGGAGGTCCAAGGTTCAATCCTTGCTTCCTCCACTTTGCACTTTCTTTTTTAGCACCATTCATTTCCAAGCCCAATAAACCAAGCCCATCATGAAATTCATAATATGAATAATATTTTATGAATTCAGAATATTTCATAATATTCCAAAAATATTATTTCATAATATTTTTAATATTCCATAGTCATGAATATAATATTTCATGCTAATATTTCATGATAATAATATTTCATGAATATAATATTTCATGCATTCATAACATTTCATAGCATGTGATTGCATGAAATTTATATCATTTCATTATAACCATTTTCATACATTGTCATGATTTTATATTGACAATTTCGGGGTGTTACACCTTGCCAAGACCTGGAAGCCAATTTTTAAAATTCAAATTCAAGTTACTTCTTGTCAAATTCGAATCTAACACAAGCTTCAATTAAATCTTAGAGTTAATAATAAATTAAGAAAAATGATTCAAGCATCTCACAATACACTTATAAGGCAACTATGCTTGTTGTATTGATACATCTAAAATGGGTGAGATGTTAAGGACTAAGAAGTTGAAAAATATTTTTCAAAATTGTTTTTCAAAATCATTAGAATATTTTTCTAAAAATATACTTTCAAAATAGTGTTTCAACATAATAATGTTTTTATGGAATTCATGTTTGTCTAATTGAATATACATCTTATACGTTTTTCAAAAATTATATCTTTTCAAAAATTGTTTGACTCACTCAATTAGACACAAGCCTCTTAGGACAACACTAAAGTTCCTTAAGGCACTTAGATAGAGTCAAACGATATCGGATACAGGGGGAGTGATTTTCAGTTTTTTTTTTCTTTCATTACACTGTAAAAAATTACTATTATTTGAAAGTACTTTTCGAAAACTGAACTTTAAATGGTTATCACTTGTGTTTTTTGAAAAAGGTTTATGTTGTAAAATTTATCTGTCTTGTTTGATTTTGATAAACCCTAAAGACACAGAGGAAAGTCCACTTCATAATCTACAAGGACTCCTAGGATGTGTCAACTTTAGGGGGAGTATAAATCAAACTTCTGAACTAATTATGTTTAATTAATTGTTTTAAGATAATTTCTTTAATTTGAATCAAACCTTAAGACCTCGAGGAAGAGTACTTGTGGTCAACAAGCTTCCCAGGACTAGGTCATGTTTAGGGGGAGATCAAAATAAAAGAATTATTATATATCTCAAATGTTTTCATGCGCGGTATTTTCAAATCCTGTTGAAAACATATGTATTCATTCAAAATACTATTAATTTTCCCAAAACAAAAATATATACTATTATTTTCAAAAATTTGAAATAATGTTTAGCTTGAGTTGGAAAATTCTCCAGGACACTTAGGAAAATGTCCTTGTAGTCAACAAGGTTTCCCAGGATTGTGTCAGACTGGAAATGAAACTTAGTCAAATAAAATATTATGTTTCAAAAATTACTTATATTTCTCAAAGTCTCATCTCTTTCAAAACAGTTAGTACTTGCAAAATAGGCATAATATTTATATTTTCCAAAATACCATTTTTAAGTTATGCATTTTCCAAAAAGTACTTGCATTTTTCAAAACAAATAACATTTTTTAAAATTATGTATTTTTTTCAAAAATGTAATATATTATTCAAAATACAATGCTTTCAAAAATTTTGCACTAAGTATTTTCAAAAAATACTCTCATTGTTGGCGCAAGTATTTCTGTTTATTTTTGATGTATGACAAAGGGGGAGAGGTGTGCTTAAGTTAGAAAAATTTTCAAAAAAATTTCTCCCAAAGATCAAAAATCTAGTTTCAAAACATTTTTCATTTTTCCCCAAGGATAGTGATTTAGCCCCTTTAAACCAATCTAACTTAAGTTATTGTCAAACATCAAAAAGGGGGAGATTGTTGGTGCAAGTTGCATCAATGATGTTCCTCTTTAAGTGTTTTAATATTTGACAATTCACTTAAGTCAGTGATACATGAAACAGACAAAGGAGAGCAAAAGAGAAGTAACCTTAGCTAAAGAAAAGTCCTAGTTAATCTAGGCATCGAAACCCTAAGTCCCAACGAAGGGCTGTTGGGCACCTAGCGAAGGGCTGCTAGGTATCAAAACCTTATGACCTAACGAAGGGCTGCTAGGCACCTAGCGAAGGGCTGCTAGGTATCGAAACCTTAAGACCTAGCGAAGGGCTGCTAGGCACCTAGCGAAGGGCTGCTAGGTATCAAAACCTTAAGACCTAGCAAAGGGCTGCTAGGTATCGAAACCTTAAGACCTAGCGAAGGGCTGCTAGGTATCGAAACCTTAAGACCTAGCGAAGGGCTGCTAGGTATCGAAACCCCATGACCTAGCGAAGGGCTGCTAGGCACCTAGCGAAGGGCTGCTAGGCATAGAAGACCTAGCGAAGGGCTGCTAGGCACCTAGCGAAGGATTGCTAGGGAATGAAGTCTTGGTCTGAGGGACTAAGCAACTTAGCTGAGCGATGACTAAGGACAGGAGTAGAGACGGGTCAGGGTTTGGGCGTCTCGGGGTCCGGAGGTATCGGAAGCTAAGCAAAAGTCCACCCGAAGGGCTGGGTGGCAACCGTCTCCTGAAAGGAGTATGTGGAGGGTGAGTTCTCGGGGATAGGAACTCGTGCTGGTTCGTCCTAGGGTTTCGTGCAAATCCGAAGTCCGAACCAAGTCCTTATGACCAATATTATATGTATCTATGCTTTGTGGTTGTACATCTTGCAGGTACCAAGATTGGAGGAGATAGCAGTTTGCTGGAGGCTCTAACCAGGGCGCCCCCAGTGTTGGGGGCGCCCCCATGCAACCAGGGCACCCCAGCAAGGAGGGCGCCCCCAGGTAGTACTAAAGTGGTAGTTTCGTGATGCAGTCAAAACAGGTGTCAACCGGGGCGCCCGGAGCGTCCGGTGCGCCAGGATTAGAAGCTGTTTTGCTGTTTCGAAGTCAGAACACAGGATAAGCCCTCACGGGGGTGCCCGGAGCATCCGGGGTGCCCTGGTCAGAGGTCTTATCACCTGCAATGAAGTAGGCGCAAGGATAAGAGTTGACCGAGTCTTCCGGGGCGCCCCCAGCGTCCAGGGCGCCCCCAGGAGGCCTATATAAGGGGCTTCGACCCCTCTGCTTCAAACACGACTTCCATGTACTGTTCTAATCATTCTGACCAATGGAAACACACTAGAAACGAGGCTCTACGACCGGGAGGCTCCAGGAGGAAGTGCGCGGCACTTCGGAGGTCCAGATTGGCCGAGCTTCATCCTTGTCTTGTTGGTTTGCATTTTGTTAATTACCGTACTTAAATTTCTATATTATTGATTGTAATATTCACTGTAAGTCGGGTTTCTCCGCCTCCGGAAAGTCTGGAAAGGAGACCAATAGTGGACGGGCATTCCCGTGCATAGGCCTTGGATGTACTGACCCTGGGGGGTTGGGAACCAAGTAAAAATCC
Organism: Boesenbergia rotunda; assembly: GCA_024364735.1. NCBI lineage: Eukaryota > Viridiplantae > Streptophyta > Magnoliopsida > Zingiberales > Zingiberaceae > Boesenbergia > Boesenbergia rotunda. The sequence continues at coordinate 16,002 of JAGFNQ010007147.1, read as the reverse complement.
GCTGTGTCTTTTGCTCTGTTTTTCGTTCTACCTATTTTCCGCTGCGTTACTAATATTTTAAGTCTAGTACAAATGAAAGTTGTACGAAGATTTCTGAAAGGTTTATCGCGATCGATATTCACCCCCCCCTCTATCGACGGCACCGGTCCTACAATTTGATCATCCATTGGTACAAACCTGGTACTGAGGGAGCACAAATTTGTTCAAGTGGTACAAACCAGTACTGAATAGTGATTTGATACAAACCTATATTGGAATGTTCAAATTCATAAGAAAGGGTTTGTTGTGACATAACTCGTATTTTTAATGTCGTGTTCCAGAAATGTCTCTGGAATATCGAATATCAATAGAGTCCTCTCCCCTGGTATGGAATGCAAATGGTTAATGCAGTCTGATCAGGAACGTATCAGAGTTTTTGAATTTTTTCTGAAATCTGATCGCTCCTCAAACTAATCAGATATACTTTTGTATCAAGTAATCAACAGACTTGGTTGGTCACGGAGACCAATCAGGACTATGTTTTAGATACAGATGCATTCCTTACTTGTCCTATGAAGCATATACATGTTTGACCATGATATATTTCTGTATATGGTTTCATGTGCAATTCCCATATATTGACGTATGATGCATATACATTGTTGCCATGATACATTTTTGGTATATGCCTCTCATATGTATTTCGAAATTTACCTTAGATTATTTTGGGTTTGGGGAGAGACCCTTGGTTGAGGCGGAGTTTGATGTTCAAACTTAATAACCATACCCTTTTCGATGTTTGACAAAGGGGGAGAAAATGGCTGATTAAGTTTATGGTTATTATAGGGGGAGGATCATGATTCCCTTATGAGAATTGAACGGACTTAAATTGATTGATACCTAAACTTAAATCGGGTTGTCAAACAACAAAAAGGGGGAGATTGTTGATGCAGTCTAGCCCGGTTATTGTATTGGTGTTTGACAATGATTTAAGTTTGGTTGAATGAAATTCGGGTTAAGTCCAGGTGGATCTGGGAGATCGCACGCTGGCATTGAAAAAGTCCTAACTTGGAGGGTTAGGTGAAAAGTCCTAGTCTGGAGGGCTAGATTGGATGAAATCCCGGTGAGTGAAGCCGGGTCTTGGTGAGTGAAGCCAGGTGGTGGAAATCCCAGTGAGTGAAGCCGGGTCCATGTGAGTGAAGCCGGGTCCTGGAAATCTAGGTGAGTGAAGTCGGGTGCTGGTGAGTGAAGTCAGGTGGTGGAAATCCCGATGAGTGAAGCCGGGTCCTGGTGTGTGAAGCCAGGTGATGGAAATCCCGGTGAGTGATGTCGGGTCCTGGTGAGTGAAGCCAAGTGATGGAAATCCTAGTGAGTGAAGCTAGGTTGAAATCCTGGTGAGTGAAGCCAGGTCCCGGTGAGTGAAGCCAGGTCCTAGCTTGGAGGGCTAGGATGAAGTCCCAGTGAGTGAAGTTGGGCATGGCACGAGTCAGAGAAGGGTTGGAGGCTTGTTCTCGTGACTTAGAGTGCATTTGGGCTTGCCTGGATCGGTCTGGTGACCGATCAGGGAAGTTGGCATGGTGCTCCTTCGTGGATCGGTCTAGTGAACGATCCAGCGATGACTGATCGTCTGGTGACCGATCAGGGAGTATGCGTTTCACTCATTGAGTGGCTCCTGATCGGTCTGGTGACCGATCAGGGAGCTCACAAGTGAGTTGAGTTCCCTTGCTGATCTGCTCCTGATCGGTCTAGTGACCGATCAGGATCACTGTGCAGATCGTTCTGGAGAACGATCCAGCATCGCAAGTTCCTCTCTATGATCGATCAGGACGGAGCCTGATTTTTCTGGTCATGTCCTGATCGGTCTGTTGACCGATCAGGAGCCTCCCTGATCGATCTGGTGACCGATCAAGAGCCTCCCTGATCGGTCCGGTGACGGATCAGGGATCATACAGTGGGTTTTAGGAACCTTACTGCTCGACTCCTGATCGGTCTGGTGACCGATCAGGGATACTATTCAGATCGGTCTAGAGAACGATCAAGTGTCGCGAGATTCTCCTTATGACCGATCAGGATGGAGATCGGTCTGGAAGCAGCCTGATCGGTCTGGTGACCGATCAGGCTGGAGCATGATTGGTCTGGGGACCGATCTGGAGTATGCAGCAGAATACTGGATTGGTCTGGGGACCAATTAGGAGTGTGCTGAAAATTGCTGGATCGGTCTGGTGACCGATCAGGGTCCTTCCTGATCGGTCTGGTGACCGATCAGGAGCAGAACTTTAATTCAAATACGCTGTCAGAAGTCTGTTTTCACTGCCGATTCTCTGCTACTTGCTTATTTCTTTTTGATATGCATTGCTAAGCCTCTGTTGGAATGTGTAGGTGATAGCAGGTGATTCAAACACTCAAGGAGGGTCAATGGGAGGCTTTCCTTGGAGCAGGTTTGGATCTATTGTGTTTTCAGGTCTCAACGGCATCTGGCGCAACTGGCAACTCACGAAGGCGTGGCTGGCAACTGACAGTGGCTCAGCTGGAGGAGTGTCCATTGGACTGAGTGCTCAGAGAGGTCAGTGGGTCAGGGTGTGAGTCAGTGGTGCTGATGGAGTTGGCGATGTTGAGCAGGAGCTTAAGAGACAAAGCTGAATGCAGAGGAGCGAAGGTGAACAAGATAGAAACTTGGGAAGTTTGGCTGGGCTGTGTTCGTGCTCTCTGTTGCTTTGTGCTTTGCGATCTTGTTGCATTCCTGTGAGATCTTTGTGAGCTTGTCTTCTCGAGTGTCTCTGTGCTTAACTTGTATCTTCTTGAGATCACTTGTGGAGAGGTTTCTCCACCGAGAAGGAGGCTGCTACTATCCGGAGTTCACCGGGGCTTGATCTGCCGATGATCAAGGGATCACCCACCTTACGGGCACGCCAAGGAGTAGGAGCAAGTTATCCCCAAACCTTGTATATCGCTGTGTTAGCGTTGGTTTGATTCCTTTCTCTGTTTTATTCTTCCTGTTGTATTTTGTTTCCGCTGCTACTAATCTGACCACAGGAAGAAAGTTCAAAGAAGAGGGGGCGATTTGAGTGTCTGGCTATATTCACCCCCCCCTCTCTATAGCCATCCAGTTTCCAACAGTCCCCACCTGGTACACCCTAGCAGAATGGTGTGGTGGAGCGAAGGAATAAGACTCTTATAGAGATGGTTAGATCAATGATGAGTTATTCTGAGTTACCGCATTCATTCTGGGGGTTTGCTCTGGAAACAACAGTGTACATTCTGAACTTGGTACCATCTAAATCAGTACCCTCAACTCCCAGAGAATTGTGGACTGTTCGTAAGCCTAGTCTAAGACATATTTGGATTTGGGGTTGCCCAGGACATGTACTGAAGGGAGATGCTGATAAGTTAGAATCTTGTACAGAAGTACGCTTGTTCGTAGGCTATCCTAGATGAATAAATGGTGGTTTATTTTATAATCCTAAAGATCATAGGGTAATCATTAGCACAAATGCCCGATATTTAGAGAAGACCATGTGATGAACCACAATCCCATTAGTAAGATTGTTTAAGAGGAAAGAGTGGGGAAGTTCCAACTTCAGTACCAACGGTACAAGAGGACATACCACAAGCGACTGCACTGCATGTCATAGAGGATACACAGGTAGTATCTCGTCGTAGTGGGAGGGTTGTGAGACAATCCGACATATTCATGTTTTTGGGAGAGTCTTCAGACTTGGTCCCTGGTGAACATGAACTTGATTCGTGGACCTATGACAAAGCACTCCAAGATAAAGATGCAATATCTTGGCAAAAGGCAATGAATTCTAAGATAGTATCAATGGATTCTAATCAAATCTGGGAGCTAGTGGAACCAACAGATAGTGTAAAACCCATTGGATGTAAGTGGATCTACAAAAGAAAGAGAGGATCAGACGGGAAGCTGAAAACCTTCAAAGCAAGGCTTGTTGTGAAAGGGTATACTAAAAAAGAGGGTATCAATTATTAGGAGACCTTTTCGCCGGTAGTAATGCTTATGTCTATCCGGATTCTCTTGTCTATTGTTGCTCATATGGATTATGAGAATTGGCAGATGGATGTCAAGATAACTTTCCTTAACGGAAGTCTTGAGGAAAATATCTATATGAAGTAACCAGACGGATTCATTGCAAAGGCAAAGAGCATCTTGTGTATAAGCTTAATCGGTCCATTTATGGATTGAAGCAAGCTTCGAGATCTTGGAACATCCGATTTGATGAGGTAATCCAGTAATATGGATTTATTCAAAGTCCAGATGAGTCTTGTGTATACAAGAGATGTGACGAAAATATAGTGGTATTTCATGTACTATATGTAGTTGACATTTTGCTCATTGGCAACAATATCAAAGTGTTATCAAACGTAAGGGTAAGGTTGCCCAAACAGTTTGATATAAAGAACTTGGGATAAGCTGGACACATCCTTGGGATCAAAGTTATAAGGGATCGCAAGAAAAGGATGTTGTGCTTATCTCATGCTTCATACATAGACACTATCCTAGTTCGTTTTAGCATTCAAAACTCCAAGAAAGGTTTTCTACCTTTTTGACATGGAGTACCTTTATCTAAAGAAATGTGTCCTAAAATATCAAAGGAGATAGAGGAGATGAAGGCGGTTCCTTATGCTTCGGCTGTAGGAAGCCTCATGTATGTTATCCTATGTACAAGACCGGATATCTGCTTTGCACCATGGGCATGGTTAGCAGATATCAGAGTAATCCAGGATAGGGGCATTGGACAGTGGTAAAGCATATATTGAAGTACCTGAGAAGGACTAGAGCTTATATGCTATTTTACCAGGCAGATCAATTGCTCCTTGTGGGTTACACAAATTCTGACTTCTAATCAGATAGGGATAACAGTAAGTCTACATCTGGGTATGTGTTTACTTTAGGAAGTGGAGCCATACTATGGAGGAGTATCAAGCAGAAGTGAGTTGCAAACTCCACCATGGAAGCTGAGTTTGTGGTGGCCTCTTAGGCAGCCAAAGAAGCTGTATGGCTCAGGAACTTCTTGATGGACTTGGATGTGATTGCTGGTTTGCCCAGAGCTATCACAATTTATTGAGATAACAGTGGTGTAGTTACAAACACGAAGGAACCATGAGCCCATAAGGTAAGTAAACACATAGAGCTCAAGTACCACATGATACGAGAGATTGTAAAGCGAGAAGTTATTGTTGCCAAGATTGCATCAGAAGATAACTTGGCAGATCCTTTCACTAAGGCCCTTCCAGCGAGTGCTTTTGATAGGTATGTGGAGGGAATGTGAGTCAGATGTATAGAAGTTTAATGGCAGCATAGGCTTTTAATATAAGTGGGAGATTGTTAGGATGTATACTAAATGCCTAGCTTTTGTATGAACATATATATTTTTGAATGAGAATCACATGATCATTGTTTGCATTTTATATTTGATATATACATGCTATTGTATATTACTTTATATTGTAGATAACATGGTGTGAGGTGCCACACAGATGATCATGTTATCAATCCCTTGTAGAGTATAAGTAGTGGCTCACAACCGAGATGGTTTTGGACAAACCATTAGCATGGTTGTAGTGTAATTTGGTATTGGTCTATCTTGACCATAGTATTGAGCAGGATAGATATAGAGGTGATTTGATTTATACTGACTATATAATTGAATCAGACCTCAGATATTATGGTCTACATGCTCTTAATCCCTATATAATAATGGGTACATGTACTTAATATCTATTTCTTTGATTTACCAATGGGTTAGATTTATTTGTAAAATCAATAGGCCCGGTAGATTGGGAAATAATATTATTTACATGGTGTGTCATTGATTATAGAAGGAAACCATGTCCTAATACGTTAGGATGATGATTTCTCCTTGAGGAGCTCATAAAGTTCATCATGTAAATCCTGCAGGTGGACTTGGTCCGACATGATGATAAGGTTGAGTGGTACTACTCATGGAGTTAGATATTAATTAATTAAATTGTCAGTAATTTAATTAATTAATGGGTATGCGAGACCTTAAACATGGGGAGATTATATACACAAAATATGATGGTGCCCATATTTATATATGGGGGTTGGTGAGGTAGTTCAATGATAGCCCTTTAGTGGACCGGCTTATCATTAATGGATCGGGCTTTGGATCAATTAGAAGACCAAGACCCAACTCCTCCTCATAGTCCCCATTGTAGCCTATATATACATCATGAGTCATGAGACCAAGGCAACACAATTAACACTAAGCCTCTCCTTTCATTCCCTCTCTCCCTTCTCTCTCCAAGGGTTGCGACACCACCACCTCTTCCTTGGAGGTGGTCGTCTTCTACTTCTTCTTCTTCTTTTCTTCTCTCCTTTGGCCGGAGCATCCACAAAGGAGGTTAGAGCCGGTGGCACAAGGAGGAAGAAAGGATCCTTGTGGTGTTTGGCGCCGGAAGGTGGAAGAAGGAAGAAAGGTGATTAGGGTTTGACCTTTTTCCTCTTACTCTACTTCTTCTTCCTCTTCCTCTCTTGCCTTCCTTTGCCGACGCATCCTAGAAGCATTTTTAGGGTCGGTGACGCAAGGAGGAGCTAGGGTTTCGGGTGGCAGCTATGAGGAGGAGAAGAAGGTGGTCGGCAGCGCAAGGTGATGAAGATCACTTCTTCTTTTGTGGCCACCGCATGCATGAAGGGAGAAGAAAGTACCTTGGTGACTTTGTTTTTTGGAAGATCCATCGCCCACACGACGTCCATGAAGAGGATAGGATATACAATAGAAGACCAAGAGGTAAACAAGAGGTATAATTCTTGTTTATGATTCATTCTCATTCTACTTTAATTAATTGTATTTGTATAACATGGACCGTGAAGATAAACACAAAAATCGACGATCAATTCATCGTCTATTCCGTGACTAATTTATTAGACGAGTTAGATTGCTTGAACAATAAGTTTGTTTAAGCGATCACTCGAATCAATTAGTACGATGATGAAATAGTTGCTTGGGAAATTTCTTTCCATCCGGATTTGTTTTAATCAATAAAATTTTAATCCGGGGACATGGAGAGGATTGCCATGAATAACCGAAACCAACAAGAGTGGCATGCCGAGCTTATGCAGCTGCTTCAGTCTTGGCGCCCCGACCCTTCTTCCTAGATTTTGTTATTGACTCACCTGATTGTTTGACCAGATCACTTGTATTAGTCTTACTATAGCATGATTGTTTGGTCTGACTGACTTGTTTTTTTCCTTAACATATTTGTTCTGACGAACTTGTTTTTTTTCCTTTGCTTATTTGGTTTGACCGACTTGTTCTTTTCACCTTAGCTTATATCTAGTTCATGCTTTCCTTCAGACTATTTGGATTACATTGTGCTTGGTATGTGTTTAGTTGAGTAGGATTTCAAATATTTTGATTTGAATTCGAACGTCGAAATGTTTTTCTTTAAAATGGTTTCAAAAATTTTATCGCAAATTTCAAAACATTGCTTTCAAAATTTGTTACATTGATTTTTCGTTACTTAGTTTTATTTTAACTTTTAAAACTACCCCTTCAAAACTAAGGGCTTTCTTTGCCATGGACATAGCTTAGATTTAACCCTAGTCTGCATGGTCCTATAGGTTTATAAGCCAGCATCTCACAAGCACATTAAGATTATCTTGTTTGATAACTTAGATTGAGTTGAGATGCTTAGAACTGTTGCCCTAGGCTTAGATGCTTCAAAATTTGTGCACCAATACAAGTTAGGGGCGTTACAAATACAATTAAAATTAATTAAGTCAAGTATTTTGGCTAACTGAGCTGATTTATAAAATACATATGACTTGACTAACCTAAGTGAAAACTACTATTTATTATAATCAGTAAGTAGCTAGAAGGTTAGACAGGTGCCTAAAAGGAATTGACATTATTTTTGAATATTTAAAATTATTCTTTATTCCTTTTTCATTCATGGACTCAAAATAAAGGTGTCCAAACTTAGACTTAGTTTAGACTTAACCTTTGGTATTACTTAAAATTACTTGCTCTGATACACTTAGTTTTTTTTATTGTAAATACTTTAGGTCACTTTCGTTCTGCTATTACCCTTATAGTACCTACATAAATTTTGATATATGGCAAAGGGGAAGAGAAAGGAAAGAGGTCAACGTTGTTAGAAGAATTCAAGTTTTTCAATGTTAGTATTTTTCAAAAATTCAAGTTTTTTAATGTTTAGTATTTTTTTAAAAAGTATTTTTCAAATAGTAAAGAAAAATTCAAAATGTTTTGAAAAGAAGAATTTAAAATTTAGAATTAACTTTGTCATTCAAAACTAAGTTTTTAATGCTTAAAACTTTTTTTTGTGCATTTTTGAAAAATTCTTCCATACTTAGTTTTTGAAAAGCACTTAGTTTTTCGAAACGAATGTTCTAACAAGTTTTTCTTAATAGATTTTCAAAAAGTTAACTTAGTCTCTAATTTTTTTAAAAATAAGACTAAGTCTATTTTTGAAAATAAACTCTCCTCTATAAACACAAGTGTTAAATGATCTAGGGGGAGATAACTGGCTAAAGGGGAGAGCTTAAAAGAAGAACTTAATTTCTTTTCTCTGCTAAAGCTTATTTTAGCTTAACTTTAAACTAGGTTGCCATAATCAAAAAGGGGGAGATTGTTGATGCTGGAAGCACCAAATTGAACCTTGTTTTGAGAAGTGACAAAGGGTTCTAGTTTAGCTGCTATTGTGTACTAATGGATTTGTGGAGTTTGTAGGAATGTCCTAGGTAAGCTAGGCAAGAAGTCATGACCTACAAGGTTGAGCATGAAGTCCTAATCGGGGATCTGCCAATGAAGACTGGGCGAGTGAAGCTGAGCATGAACATTTGGTCCTGGGGACAAAGCAGAAGACATTGCTAAGCGGGATCGCGGACAAGAGTCAAGATAGGTCGAGGTTGAATGTCGTCGAGTTCTGAGTTCTCGGAGGCAGAGCAAAAGTCCAACCGGAGGTTCCAAGTGATAATAGGTAAACTCTCCTGAGAGGAGTTGGTGAGGATGCGTTCCCCCGGTGAGGGAACAATAGGCGTTGGTTGGACCTAGGATTTCGGGTGAAACCTAAAAGTCAGGACCAAGACAACACTGGCTGTGTTTCATATATGCTTCATTTATATATTATTGGATGTTTGGAACTAACTCATGTTGTAGCTGAAAATGTTGAGACAGCTTTACTGGGGAGCTTGAAAGGGACTTAGGCGCCTGAAAGCTGGCAAATGGAGGCTAAGCTGGCACAACAGTTAAACTGATGTGGCGAGAGTTTAGTGTAGGATCTACGTTAGCACTAAGGCGCCTGAGCAGGATAGAGTTTGACTACATAACAGATAAAGTTTCCACCTGATTCGCTGCCACTGGGGTTCCTAAATGGGTTTTCAGGCGCTTGGGTAAGTAGTATAAAAAGGGGTCGACAGCAGCAGATGAGGACATCAATTCAATCACTGCGATTACTTTCTTCTTCTATGTGTTGTGCGACTAAAGTTTAGAAAACGCCGAAACGTCACCTGACTCTCCGAACAAAGACCTGTTCTGACACTTCAATAGTCGGTATTGTTGTTAAATTCTTATTGCACACGTTAATTTATAGTTTGTAAACTTTGTTGCAATTTTTTGTGATGCCCAAAGTAAACGATCAAGGATCATGAACCTTGCTGTAGGAGCTGGTCAAGACTCCGAAGAAAGTAAAATCAAATTGGGTTAGCGATCTTGATTTGTATCAACAACTTTCGTTCAAACTAAAATTTTAATACTAAATAGCATAATAAATTATTAATTTTTGGGTCCCTCTTAGAAGTGAGCCTAAGGCAAGTGCCTCCTACGCCTCACCTTAGGTGAGGCTTGGTTGTAAGCAATGTCTATTAGTCTTGTATGTGCCTCTATACCTAATAATTGATCTTGGATCCAAAGAATACATATTGTAGGGTTTCAAACTCCTTGTTGCAAAGGTTGCACATTCTAAATGTCTCCAAGAAGCTTATATGATCTTTGGTGAGAAGGTTGCATCTTATCGCTTGGATAGAAGGACAATGTCATACATTATAATAGACACGGAAAGGTTAGGTCAGATCTCGACTTTCTTGTCACTTGGGTAACAATAATGCATGACTATATGCCGTTCATTATTTATGTGTCTAAAGCGGTTTAGATACATTGCCAACGTTACAAGAACCTATTGGGTCACACACAATGAGCACAATGTTTCGGAGATAACTTATTTTTAGTTTGACTAAAATGTGATCCGAAATTATATTAATTGAATTAGACTCAAATGAATCCAATTGGATTATGAGATTGAGTCTAATCTGAGTTAAACTCATTTAGATTAGACTCAATCACATAAAAGGGATTAGTGTTCATTACAGGGGTTTATGAACATTATTAAAGAGGAAGACCAAGAGACCAAAACCCATTGCACTCATTGGATTAATACAAAAGGTTAAAAGAATACCATGAGGCTTTGGTATTCATTGAGATTAATGGATATTAATAGGTTGAGAAAACCAAAAGTCAAAGTTTTTTTGTATTCTAAAGCTTGACTATAAAAGGGTGATGCTGGTGGAATGAAGAGGTTGTTGAACTTGATCCATCTACTTCCTCCTCTCCTTCTTTGGCCAAAACACACAAGGTGTGTTTTTGGTCCTCTTATCTTGTTAACCATCCCAAGTTGTTAGCACAACTAAGATGGTTCATCTCCAAAATCGAGATAATGTTCGTATGGATATTATTAGAGGCACGACCATCCTGATTGTGCAGAGATTCAGCGAACCAAGGACTAGCGGGATAAGCTAAGGACACACACCAAAGATATAACTCTTTAGATAGAACTTTGTATTGGTTTTTCGCATGGATCCCTCGAAGGAATCCTATTTTTCCACTACGATTTTGTTATTTGTCGAGATGCAAAAACTTTGTGTTGATCAAACTAAAAGGTTATAACATCTTCATAAACAATATGAATGTGTGATATAGTCCATTTGTATTCGACAAATTTTTATAACCTATGGAGTTCATGATAGTTGATGCGTTGCGTCAATCTATTGGGAACAGATTGTGAAAAATCTCTGATGAACTATTGTGAACAGATTGTGCGATTTTTGTCATAAAGATGCATCATCGGATCTTGAAGGATCTTGGGTTCATCTTGATGGACTAAGGGTTGCAAGACTACTGTGAGATTTCGGCTCATAAATCATTTTTGTAATCATAGTAAAAATGATGTCATAGATTTATTGTGTGTGTTGTATGCTATTGTGCATGGTTATGACCCTTAACTCTAATGAGATTGGATTTGTGTGTGTGTGCATGTTGTAATTCATAATATGACCTGCATGTCGTGCCTTTACATCTATATTTCTAGTTGTAAAATTGATTAGACTTGAATGTAACTTATGTTCTCTTTAATTTGTAATGTACAAAATAAGGAGTGCTAGTCTACTGGATGATGAAGTTACAAGAAGGATGCCGACGACACATGACGACTGAAGGAGACACTTAGAGAAGATGCTATCCCTAGGTTGACCTTTCAATCTTCTCATTAGCTTGAGAGAATTATAGTAGATGGGCCATAACCATGTCACGCTTTAATACTTATATGATGATATATGCAATATTTGTATGTGATGTATGCTTAGTTAGTATTAAGTCAAATCGATGTACCTATCAATGTTTGGTACTCACTACTACCTCGATCAAATATAGTTGGGTCTACCAAAGTAAAGTGACTCGATTTATCTTGGTAGAGAGCTACTGGACAATTGTAATGTCTGACTATTGAACATTGGGTGGGATTTAACTAAGTTACCTTAATTGGATTGAGAACTTAGAGGCATATCCCAAAAGTTGGGCAAAAGAACAAATAGTTTTGTTCACAAGAGTTGCATAAGATGTAATTGGTAAACATTGTCTACCTAAATTATACTAAGTCTTGGGCAATTAGCTAAAGCTAACTCAAGATGAGATATAATGTGAATCTTGTCACACGTGAATGCCGTCACTATTGGGTTTGGAGCTAGTAGATTGAGGAAACTACGGTTGCCCACATCCATGACTTGCCCCTACCAAAGCTTTACGATTCATAAATGATTTAGATATGACACTTATTTCTACATTTTATTATTGTAGATCATCATGTCTTCAAATACATTAAATATTCTCTCTTTACGATCTGTCTTTGAGAAGGAGAAGCTTAACAGAGCAAATTTCCTGGACTGGTACAGAAACCTAAGGATTGTCCTTAAGCAAGAACAAAAATTATACGTCTTAGAGTAACCCCTTCCTGAAGCACTCGCCACTATCACTACTCGTGCATAAAAAGATTCTTACAAGAAGCATGAAGATGATGCACTAGATGTGTTATACCTCATGCTTGTCACCATGAACTCTGAACTTCATAAGCAACATGAGGACATAGATGCTTACAATATAGTTGAGTACCTTAAACAACTATATCAAGGACAAGCTAGGCATGAGCGGTTTAAGGTGTTTGAGGCCCTATTTGCATGTAAGTTTCAAGAAGGAACTCTTGTAGAGACTCATGTACTTAAAATGATTGGGTACGTTGAGAACATTGAAATACTAGGATTTCCATTGGACCAAGAATTGACCACTAACCTTATTCTGCAATCGTTGCCAGAAGGGTATAGACAATTCGTCATGAACTACATCATGAATGAAATTGACAAGTTTGAGATGCTCAACATGTTATGAACTATTGAACCCAATCTTAAAAAGACTAAGCCTAGTACCGTACTGATGGTACAAAAGGGCAAAGGCAAATGGAAGCCCAAAGATAAGGGTATGACCAAAGCCAAAGGCAAGGCCAAGACTACTGCGCTAAAACCCAAACGCGGGGTGGCTAAGGAAGGGACCTACATCCACTGTGGTGAGACCAGATATTGGAAGAGGAACTACAAACTCTACCTAGAGAAAGTTAAGAAGAAAAGAAGTGAGACTTCTGCCTCAGGTATATATATTTTAGAAGTCAATCTCTCTATTTCTTCGTCATGGGTATTATATACCGGTTGTGCATCTCACATTTGTACCAATGTGTAGGGCCTAAGAAGGACTAGAACGTTAACAAAGGGTGAGTGGACCTATGAGTAGACAATGGCGCAAGAGTTGTTGCTATAACTTGTTGGTGTCGAAAGCACCAGATCGAACCTTGTTTTGATAAGTGGCAAAGGGTTCACGTTAAGCTTATATTGCGTATTAATGGATTTGTGGAGATTTTAGGAAAGTCCTAGGTAAGCTAGGCAAGAAATCATGATCTGCAGGGTTGAGCATGAAGTCCTAGTCGGGGATCAGGCAATGATGACTTGGCGAGTGAAGCCGAGCACTAAGACTTGGTTCAAGGGACTGAGCAGAAGACTTTGCCTAGCGGGGATCGCGGACATGAGTCGAGATGGTTCGAGGTCAAATATCGTCGAGTTTCGGGTTCTCGAAGGCTGAGCAAAAGTCCAACCGGAGGTTTCGGGTGGCTACAGGTAAACTCTCCAGAGAGGAGTAGGTGAGGACGCGTTCTCTAGTGAGGGAACAGTAGGCGTTGGTCCGACCTAGGGTTTCGAATGAAACCTGAATGTTAGGACCAAGACATCACTGGTTGTATTTCATATATGCTTCATTTATGTATTATTGAATGCATGGAACAAACCCATGTTGCAGTTGAAAAAGTTGAAGCAGCTAGACTGGGGGCCTGAATAGGACTCAAGAGCCTGAAAGATGACAGATGGAGGCTAAGCTGGCGCAACGGTCATACTGACGTGGCGAGTGCTGAGTGGAGGATCCACTTTAGTACTTAGGCGCCTGACTACGATAAAGTTTGACTGCGCAGTAGATAATGTTTCTGCCAGAATCATTGCGACTAGGGCGCATGAATAACCTTTCAGGCGCTTGAGTAAGTAGTATAAAAAGGGGTCGAGTGCATCAGTCTAGAACATCTATTCAATCATTGTGATTACTTTCTTGTTCTGTGTGCTGCACGACCGAAGAATAAACAACGCTAAAACGTCGTCCGACTCTCTGAACGAAAACCTGTTCTCACACTTCAAGAGTCGGTATTGTTGTTAATTTCTTATTGCACACGTTAATTTGTAATTTGTAAACTATGTTGTGATTTTTAGTGACACCCAAAGTAAACGATCAAGGATCGTGGGCCTTGCAGTAGGAGCCGATCAAGACTCCGAAGCATGTAAAACCAACTCGTGTTAGCGATCTTGATTTGATATTTATTTTCGCTGACTATCTCTCTAACCCTTACACTTACTCTCAAAGTTGTTGGTGTCGGAAGCACAAGATCGAACCTGATTTTGATAATGACAATTGTTATCTAATGGATTTACCAAGTGTGCAGGAAAGTCCTAGTTCACCTAGGCACGAAATCATGACCTGCAGGGTTGAACAAGAAGTCCTGGTTGAGGACTGGGCCAGAAAACCTAGCCTATGGTTGGGCAATGAAGTCCTGATCCGGAAGATTGGGCACGAGTCTTAGCCGAGCAAGGATTATGGACAGAAATAGAGGCGGGTCGAGGAACGAACGTCTCGAGATCCAGCAGTCTCAGAGGTCGAGCAAAAGTCCAACCGGAAGAGCCGGTTTGCAAAAGGTAACTTCTCTTGAGAGGAGTAGGTGAGGACATGTTCCCTGGAAGAGGGAATAGTAGACGTTAGTTCGGCCTAGGGTTTCTTTTTGAAATCCAAAGTCAGAACCAAGACGCTCCAACTATGAGTTATACTTGTATTTATATTATACTATTTTTGGACAAACCCTGGTTGCAGGATTGAAAGGAAGTAGGTTCTCCATCCCGTGCGCCTGAGAGGGCTTAGGCGGCTGATAGTTATTAGGCGCCCCAGATGGCTGTTTCTAGGGGGCGAGTTCAGCTGAGCTGGCAGGTTGCTACATCAGTAACTCAGGCACCCGTGAGCCTTTAGGCGCCCCAGAGGTCCTAGGCACCCATGATCGAAGGATAGAGGTTTGGCCAAGTCTGCGGATAAGCATGCGCCCGATCCGCGACACGTGTCAGGCACCCAACAAGCCTTAGTCGCCTGAGAACAGTATATATAAGGGGTTTCACCTCTTCCTTTCCAACAATCAATTCCATTCAATGAAAAGAAACTTTCTTGCAACTCAAGCACGCCAATGTTCTTCAGACTTCTTCCGCGCTCGAGTTCTTCTGCACTGTAAACGATCAAGATCGACGACACACCGCCCACGACACTCTATGACTATTTTGGTGTCATCGCTATCATTTATATTTGTTGCTTAAATTCTATACTCGACTTACATATTTGTAATTTACTCGATTTATAGAATTGCCCAACGAAAATGGACAAGGACCGTGGGCCTTGGAGTAGGAGCCATCAAAGACTCTGAACCAAATAAAAAGAAACGTGTTAGCGTTGTGCTTTTAATTATTCCGTTGGGTTCTGATTATTCCGAAAATTTTACATAATCGCTATTCACCCCCCCTCTATCAATTACAATGATCCCACAAGTGGTATCAGAGCGGGTTGCTCAACTTTGGTGAAACCGCCAACTGATCAATTTTTCGAAATTTTTTGTTTGTAATTTTTATTATTATTTTTCTCATTTTTCAAGGTTGGTGCAACACCACTTGAATTATTTTTAAGTTTACATTTTTATATACCTCACTACTAATCCAAGACAAAGTCTTGGAACAAGGTTGTTGTTTTTGTATTTTTTTTAGGAATATCAAATGGCCATGCAAGAAGGCTACAACACCACGCGGCCTCCTCTGTTCTCCGGTAAGAATTTTTCCTACTGGAAGAGCAGAATGGAGGTCCACTTGAAAACTTAGGTGGAAATGTGGATCATCATCCAGTCTGGACTGGTGATCCCGAAAAACACCAAGGAGAAATCAAAGGATACTATGAGTGGGATGCTTCCCTCAAGAAGAAGATAGAAGCGAACACAAAAACCACTCAAACTCTCCAGTGTGGACTGACGAAGGAAGAACTCAACCGCGTCAGCCCATTGAACAGTGATAAGGAACTGTGGAATAAG
>JAGFNQ010007146.1:0-52889 GCA_024364735.1 Boesenbergia rotunda | reverse complement strand
TGGACTCTTTTGAGTTAGAGCCCATAGATACATGCGTAGCATGTTTACAAGATAAAATGACCAAGAAACCTTTCACCAAGATAGGTGAACGGGCAAAGGAACTACTAGAACTCATACATAGTGATGTGTGTGGTCCATTGCAAGTTCAGGCTAGAGGATCTTATACCTACTTCGTGACTTTTACTGATGATTTAAGCATATATGAATATATCTACTTAATGAGGCATAAGTCTGAAACTCTAGATAAGTTCAAGGAGTTCAAGAACGAGGTAGAAAATCAAAGTGGCAAGAAGATTAAAGCTCTTCAAAGTGATCGAGGTGGCGAGTATCTATGCCAAGAGTTCATTGATTACCTAAAAGAGTGTGGCATAGTTTCCCAACTTACACCTCCTAGAACGCCGGAGTGGAATGGTGTTACGGAAAGGAGAAATCGCACACTCATGGAAATGGTTAGATCAATGATGAGTCACGTAAGTCTTCCAATGTCGTTCTGGGTTATGCCTTAGAAACAGCGGCATACATACTTAACCGAGTTCCAACCAAGGCAGTAGACAAGACTCCTTATGAATTATGGTTTGGAAAGAAACCAAATTTGTCTTATCTTAAGATATGGGGTTGTGATGCTTATGTGAAGAATGAAAATTCTAATAAGCTTGCAGCAAGATCCATAAAGTGCATGTTTGTAGGTTATCCCAAGGCTACAATGGGATACCAATTTTATCTCCCAAGTGAGCACAAAGTTATTGTTGCTCGATATGCCACTTTCTTGGAAAGAGAGTTTATATCTAAAGAAAGTAGTGGGAGTAAAGAATGTCTTGAAGAAATTACAGACTCTACAAACAGGTTGGAAGATGAACAGTTGGACGAAGAGACAGTACCACAAGTACAAGTGTCTCCTTTATCCGAGACTGATCCAGAAACGCGAGATCAACGTAAGTCTACAAGAATACACCGACAGCCAAATAGATATGGTTGGTTGGTAACCCAAGATGAGGAAGTGCTACTCATCGAGGAAGATGAATCGTCGACTTACGAGGAAGCAATTACTTCAAATGATTCTGAGAAATGGCTAGAAGCCATGAAATCTGAAATGGACTCCATGTATGCCAACCAAGTTTGGGAGTTGGTTGATGTGCCAGTTGGGGTAAAACCCATAGGGTGCAAGTGGATCTTCAAGAAGAAGATTGACATGGATGGGAACGTAAGTACCTATAAAGCAAAGCTTGTGGCAAAGGGTTTCAATCAACGTCAAGGAATTGACTATGATGAAACATTCTCGCCCGTTGCAATGCTTAAGTCCATTAGGATTTTGCTAGCTATAGCAGCTTACAAGGATTATGAAATTTGGCAAATGAATGTTAAAACTGCTTTTCTAAATGGAAGGTTACAGGAGGAAGTATATATGACACAACCTCCCGGTTTTATAACATCTAAGAATGCCAATAAATTATGTAAGCTCAAGAAATCCATTTATGGACTAAAGCAAGCATCTCGGAGTTGGAATCTGCGATTTGACGAAGCAATTAAGGATTTTTCCTTTGTCAAGAATCCAGAAGAACCTTGCGTTTACAAGAAGGTTAGTGGGAGCAAGATTACGTTCCTAATATTGTATGTTGATGATATACTTCTCATAGGAAATGATATTCCTAGCCTAGAATCTACCAAGAATTGGCTGGGAGAGTGTTTTTCGATGAAAGATCTTGGGGATGCAACCTATGTCTTAGGTATTAGAATATACCGAGATAGACAAAGAAGGTTACTAGGGTTGAGTCAAGGTATATATATTGACAAAATGTTGAATAGATTCAACATGCAAGACTCCAAGAGAGGATTTTTGCCAGTGTCACATGGTGTACATCTCTCCAAGGCTATGTGTCCAAGGACACAAGAGGAGAGAAGTAGAATGGGCAAGATACCTTATGCTTCGGCTATAGGGTCCATAATGTATGCTATGATATGCACTCGACCAGATGTCTCGTATGTTTTAAGCATGACGAGTAGATATCAGTCGGATCCTGGAGAGGGCCATTGGACTGCAGTAAAGACTATTCTCAAGTATCTTAGAAAAACAAAGAACATGTTCTTAGTTTTTGGAGGAGACGAGAAATTGGTCGTTAGAGGATATACTGACGCAAGTTTCCAGACAGATCGGGATGATCTGAAGTCGCAACAAGGATATGTGTTTTGTCTAAATGGTGCAGCTATCTGCTGGAGGAGCTCCAAGCAGGAGACAGTTGCAGATTCAACAGCTGAGTCCGAATACATAGCAGCTTCGGAGGCAGCAAAGGAAGCTGTGTGGATCAAGAACTTCATAGCGGAGCTTGAAGTGGCTCCTAGCATTATTGATCCAGTTGTGTTATATTGTGACAATAATGCGGCTATAGCGCAAGCAAAGGAGCCAAGGTCTCACCAACGATCCAAGCACGTGCTAAGGAAGTATCACCTCCTCAGAGAGATTGTTCAGAGGGGTGATGTGTTGGTTAGCAGAGTAGATACTAGCGAGAACATCACAGACCCACTCACCAAGGCCTTACCTCTACAGAAACATGAGACCCATGTGAGGAACCTAGGACTGAGAATCCATAGTGTTTGGCAATAGTGCAAGTGGGAGATTGTTAGTGTGTGCACTTATGTGCCAAGACACTTTTATGTATTTATGGATAATTATTTTAATAAAGGCAAGTATTTGGCGTTAATCATTTACTTTTCTGTACGTATATGATTAATGATAAAGTCCCACAGATTAATGGTTATATTATTCTGAAAATCGTCCTTGATCGGATAGATATCTAGAGGGGACATAGATATCTAGATCAACGCTAAGTATGACTAGGTCAAGATAGACCGGAGGGATGGATATCCAAGTTGTACTTGGGGGTGCCTTGAGTTTAGAGGTACACTGGACACGACCCGCTTAAGAGAACACCATATATTAAGCATCATTGGTAGTTCGTCTTAATGAACGAGTGTAACTGATCTTTTGACTTGAGACCTTCATATATTCTATGCGTGGAGTTATGTACTTTGATGCCGTTAAAAGCAATCTTTAATCGGATTATGATTAATACGGTAATTGGGTGTATGACAAAACGTAGAGAGAATAGTGTTGAGTCAATAGAGGATTCATCGCTCTCTTGGATTTGGGAGTTAACATCCTGGCCGCTTGATAGAGATATTAGTCACTCGAAATCCATGGCCATGGGAGGAATGATTATCATTCAAGATGAGTCTATTATATCTTGGAAATCAAGTAAAACAATTAATTGGTGATGATGCATACTGTACCGAATTAATTGGGATGTAGGATAAAGATGAAGAGATTGAATTACACAGTAATCGGTTCATGGAGGTTTTAGTTTATAACTAATATTCTATCACGTTGGGTGGCTAAAAACTGTTGCTAGACGGTTACCTTAGTCTGTGTATGGATTTACACTGCCTTCGTGTATAGAACCTAGAGGGTCGCACGCATAGCACATAGACGCGAACAGTATCTGTAGTTGATTATTTTAGTGGATACTAAAATTAATCAATTTATTATTTCTGAATAAGAATTAATTGGATTATTAATTATTTCTGAAATATCGGAAGCGAGAATGGATCAAGATCAAATATGGATTTATTTGATGTAGAGAAAAGAGAGTAGATTTATCTTTTATTCTCTTTGGAGAATTTGAAAGGTCACAATTATATGGCAATAATGGAGAAGATAAAGAGTCTCTATTAATGATTATTAATTGAGAAGATGAAGAGTCTCTATTAATGATTATTAATGGAGAATTTCAAAAGTCGCAATTATGATAAATTAATGAAGAATATGAAGAGTCATGTCTCTTCATCTTCCTTGGAGGCTATATATATATCCACCCTTGGAAGAAGAGGTGGAGACTTCTCCTTTGTCTCTCTTGTGCGATTTCTCTCCATCTCTCTCGGGAAGCCTTCGGCAGCCTACTTCTTCTCTAATTGGAGACACATCTCCAGATCCGTAGTGCATCCGAAAGAATTCTGTCGATCCAAGTGGCTAGCACCTAACGGATCATCTAGTTCGTGATCTTGTGCGCGTGGATATCGCTAGAGAAGTCACACGTGGGGCTCTCATCTGTTCGTGATATTATTCACAAGTAAGCAAAGGATTACAAGGTATTTTTTTAGTTTATGCTTGTTTTCGCATCATTTTGTTTAGAACTATATGTATCACGAAAAGATCCATGATTTAAGAGCAGATTTTTGCTTTATTATAAATATTCCGTTGCGCTCAGAACCTAACAATGTTATGCCAGCCAACACAGCCTGTGGCGTTGCCATGGTTCTAGTGGACTGGGCTGCCAAACAATCTAATTTTGGTCTTTTGGGGTTTGTTTTATTAGTTTCATTTTTTATGGATTTTTAAACTATTTAATGACTCGTTTGGTTGTTTGGGTTGATGTTAGACATTTTGTTTTGGTTTAATAAAGTTTATTTTCTCTTAAACCTAGAGACGAGTTCTCTATGTTTATTGAATTTTCTTCCTTCTACTTCTTTCTTTGCCATCCCTCCTAGGAAATTCGCCCACAAAAGTAATGACTATTCTATCCTCGACGTCTAGACCTGACCCTGGGCCGGGTCCAGCCCAGAACTGGCCCGGGTCAACGGGTCGGGTGGCCCGTTGACCCGGTTCGCCGGGCCGAACCGGAACCGGCCCGGCATCCGAACCAACTCGGCAGGATGCCGGGCCGGTTCCGGTTCCAGGGGCCAGAACCCGTGAACCGGCGATTAACCGCGGGGTCCAACGGCACTGAACTGGCAGTTCAGTGCCGTTGGAGGCTTTTTGAATTTTTTTTTTGAGATCATTTGACCGTTTTTTGATCAATGGCTATGATTTAGTGACCGTTATGATCCGAACTCTATAAATTGGGAGCTCATTTCATCATTTTCACTCACAACACAACTTCTCTTGTCTCAATCTCTCATTCTCAACTCTCTAACTCTCAACTTCTCTCCGCGTTCTTCATCGACGATAATGGAAGAAGGTCACGGAGCTTCATCATCTCGATCTCGGAGGGGAAAAGAAATTGCATACGAGGATCCCAACCTTCAAATTCAATCCACTGATGATGAGACCGAGGCTCAGCCCCAACGCCCTCCGATCCTCGAAACGTAAGGAAGTACCGATGCGATTACTTCTAAGGTTCGGGAAAATCCTCCTTTAAAACGTCTATTTTCACTAAACATTTTGAGAAGGTCACACTTCCGTCGGGAGAAATGCGTGCAAAATGCAAACATTGCAATGCTTCCTACAAATTCCAAGCCGGCGGCGGCTATGGGTCGTTGAAACGACATGTAGAAACGAAGCACCCGACGTAATATGGGCTTGACCGCTCTCAAACACAATTATCTAGATTTTCTAGCGGTAGTAGTACTGATTCTGGTTTATTTTTATATTCAAATAATAAATTAAGAGAATCATTAGCTAAATTTATTTCCGTATAACATCTTTCTTTTAGTTTTGGATCTAAATACATATTTGAAGATTTTTGTAAAGAATCTCTTAATCTTGCTGCTAAACGTGTACCTAGGACTACACTAACTCGTACAATTAAAAGATTAGTAAAACAAGGAAAAAAGAATTTAATTGATGAATTTAGTAAATTAAATAATAAAGTTTCTTTATGTTCCGATATTTGGAGTGATCATTGGCAAACACATTCTTATATGGGTATAACATGTCATTGGATTGATAACTCTTGGATCCTTCAAAAAAAATTATTAGCTTATAGAGTTTTTGATGAATCACACACTGCTCATAACATTGCACAATTATTACACATAGTTTCAGAAGAATATGGATTGACTCATCAAATATTTTCAATATCATTAGACAATGTTAATTCTAATACCGCTTCAATAGATGAATTAAAATTTATTTGTTAACCTGTCATTGGTGGTTTATTTTTTCATATTCGTTGTGTATGTCATATTTTAAATTTATGTGTTCAAGATGGATTAAAACTTTTACAAATTATATTCAACCAATTAGAACCGCAATTGCATACTTATGGTCCCATCCATCTATGATGAAACAATGTGGTAGATTTTGTAAAGCTAATAGAATGCGACCAAAAAAATTTCCACATGATGTTCTAACACGTTGGAATTCAACATATCAATTATTACAAGATTCTTTTCAATATAAAGATTTATTATGTTTATTTTTTGTACAAAATTGTAATACTAATATGTATTTATTTTCACAACAATGGAATATTTGTAGTAGTATTTGTGAAACTTTAAAAGTTTTTAACAATGCAACTGAACAACTTTATGGTGTTTATTATCCTACTGCTCATTTAATTTTAGTAAATTTTTGTAGTATAGTATTAATATTAAATGAACATGTAAATGATGAAGCTTTAACTTTATGTATAATAGCTATTGAAAACTAAATGGGAAAAATATTTTTATTTAATTCCTGAAATTTATTTAATTGCATTTGCTTTAGATCCTAGATTTAAATTAGAAGTTTTACAAGAAATGTTAACTTTATATTATGACGCATTAATTCCTATTAAAGATTTTTCCTCTCCGGATCCAGCTAATATTGTATATAATATTAAAAATTATTTATATGATCTTTATAATCAATATTATGTTAAATATGGAACACAAACTAATATTTCTGAAACACAACAACATACTACTACTAATTTAAAACTTACAAAAGCCTAACTTTTATTAAAAGAACGGACGAAATAACTTAACA
Source organism: Boesenbergia rotunda (assembly GCA_024364735.1). Taxonomy (NCBI): domain Eukaryota; kingdom Viridiplantae; phylum Streptophyta; class Magnoliopsida; order Zingiberales; family Zingiberaceae; genus Boesenbergia; species Boesenbergia rotunda. The sequence continues at coordinate 46,150 of JAGFNQ010007146.1, read as the reverse complement.
ACTTAATCGGTCATCTAGATTAACATTATCTAACCTGGTTAATCTAATTTTTTTTTTTAATGTAAGAGCAACCCACCTAGCACAGAAGTGGATTTGAATGCGAACTTCTTTTAACAAGAATGCAAAATTACCAATTGCAAGTGTCGAATACATGACTTGAATTGGTTGGCAAATTGCAACCCAAGTTCAATGCGGCCCTTTAATTGTCAATTGAAATACAATCAGTACAAGTATGATCTCGTATCGTGCTCGTGGACCGATTATCCGGCGCACTCTCACACCGAGGTTAGAAGTTAGGCATCATGTCATGATCCTTAAATTTTTAATGTTTACAAATTAAATATTATTATCGATAATTAATTTAATAATTTCATAAATAATAAAAAAATCCTTCAATAAAAATTTAAAATTCGATAAAATATAGAAAAAAAAACGAGAGAGTAACAAAGTCATACGAAATGAAGACCTCTTCTACGACATAATCAAATTGTGATAAGTCTAGTCCATCTTTAATTAATGGATCCGTCCTGGTTCACAGGGTCTGTGTTCAGTTCTTTGCTAACCTAATCTCTAATTAGGTGGCAGAGTTTAGGAATACAACATAAAGTGACACAAGGGAATGATGGACGGGTTGAATGGTTGGCTCTCCTTGTTACACAACACGCCACCCTCCTCCTCTCCTTCCTATCCCATCCCACCTCACACACCACTGCTCATCTCCTCTCTCTCCATTTCCTCATCCTTTCTCCACTCCGCCTATTCTCTAACATGGTGTCTGCCATGCATTCTGCACTTGTTTCTTCTCCAAACCTCACCAAATGTCCCAGGAACCAACTATCCCACCAAGGTTCTGTTTTCCTGCTTCAATTATTAATACACGATTGTCTACGAAGAGCCCCTGCTCTTCTTTTATTATTGTAGATTTTTGAGACTTAATTAGCAATGCCTTTTGTAGCTTCCCCCGCTGTCGCTGGCCCAAAGCTTCAAACTGCTTTCTCTGGCCCATCTTTGCGGTTTCCACCTCCAGTACTGTCCACAGCTCGACGGGCGAGAAGGAATCGCCACAATTCTCACTTTTCCAGGATGCCAGTGGTGATGATGGTGAAGCCGGCAATCCAATTCATACAGGGAACGGATGAACAAACAATACCAGATGTGAGGCTCACCAAATCAAGGGACGGTACGAATGGGGTTGCCATCTTTTCCTTCGAGCAGCCCTCTGTTTTTGACTCCTCCAGCGAGCTGGGAGACATCACCGGCTTCTACATGATCGATGAGGAAGGCGTGCTGCAGTCTGTGGACGTGAGTGCCAAGTTTGTGAATGGGAAGTCTGCGAGAATCGAAGCCAAATACGTGATGAGGACTCCGAGGGATTGGGACAGGTTCATGAGGTTCATGGAGAGGTACTCTCAGGCAAATGGCTTGCAGTTTGTCAAAAACAAGTAATTGTAATCCCATTATATTGTCGACTGCCTTCTCCTCGGAGGCAATATGTTGTTTGTGTTCTCCGTTGCAGATGTGTTTCATAGAGCATTGGGATGATCCAACAATTTGTCTTCTCACAAACCAAATTGCTTGTTTGACTTCAATCCAATCTATTCATAGACCGTAGTCTTGATCAAAGTTATCCACTGTTTGTAAAGATATTTCCGATTGAAATGGGTACTGAACAAACGCACAAGCTTGTTTTTGCTGCTAGTGAAATCCAACAATTATTTTTCGGTAATTTCTCAAAGGGTGTCCATGAAGTTTTCGAATGCACAAATGACACATTTAGATTTCATTCTTCCCAAAAGGCCTACTTAATTCTTATTTTATCCCTCTATCAATCGTTGACTCTTTTTTTTCGTTTCATCTCTTTTGCCTGTTATATTTCCTCTCTTCTCTTTCCTCACAAATTAAATTAAATTAAATTTTAATTTCAAATTTAAAAGATAATCTTCTAAATTTATTTTTTTAATTTTAAAATTATAATAAAAATTTAAAAAAAAATCTATTTTTTTATATCAATTATAAATGAATAAAAAGTAAAATAAAATTAATAACAAACACTGATTTTATCAATAAAAATAATTTTAAAAATGATATATAAAATCGCTTTGGAACTTGACACACTAGCACAGCGGTAGTATTAGTTTTCAAAAAATAAGCACTAAAATTTAACACCAATGCTATTAGTATTGTTGTGATGTTGATTTTTTTAAAAATAGTAAAGAAGAGTATATTTGGATTCCTGAGCATGGCAGAAACTCATAAGAGTTAGAATGGGTCCAATTGGAACTATTTAGGTTCATCAATGAGTTTCTGTCAAAATCAATGATAGACCTAGAGAGTTCTAATCATACCCATTTCAAATGTTATAGGTTTCAAAAATGTCCCAGAGTCTATGTGTGCTTAGAGATATCAGCATGCCTAGAGATAAGTTGTGTACGAGCCAATTGTCAAAACAATGTCAAAATTATTTGGATCCTCCGAAAAGGCTTTAAACAAAAAACTTTAGATTCGAAACTGGTTTGTTATGAGTTTTACCAATAATCAACGTAGATCTCTAAACGATTTTCGATTTGGCATGTAAAACATTACGTTTTGATACACGAGTCAAAAATTATGACTTCTAGAAGTAGATAATTAACACATACACATGAGTTATCATAGAGATGCTAGAACTAGGGCATCATAAATACCTTCACTGTATTATCCTTTTCCATTACATGCCAACTTTTAAGAAATTCAAATTCCTAAGTTTATTAATGAGTTTCAGTCAAAACCTAGTGATGAATCTAGAGAGCTCTAATCATACATATTCCAAATGTTATAGGTTTTTGAAATGCCTCGGAGTCTATATGTTCCTAGAGATATCAGCTTGAAGTTATTAACAACAATTATTAAAAGAATTTCAAAGTTTATGACTTTAAGATAATCGACACGCACGCATAACTTATTGTAGGGATATCAGAATCAGGCATGATCACCATAAATATCTTCACTGCATTACCCTCTTCAATTACCTATCAACTTTATAAAAATCTAAATCTCTTAAGTCTGTCAATGAGTTTCTATAGAAATCCATTGATGGACCTAGAAAGCTTTAATTTACGACAATTTATCAAAGGGCGTACCTAAGAATTGATATTTACCAAAAGGTGTACCATGGATTCAATATTACCAAAGGGCGCACATATTTTAGTAAACTTCCTATTATACCCCTACCGTCAAGTACTGCATGCATTTCTATTTCTCATTCCCTTTCTCTTTCTCTTTCTCTTTGTCAGTAATGAATTTCGAGATGGACCATAAAGAGATGTTACTTTATATTTTGATTTTTATATTATGGAACCTTTCTCAAAACAAAAAAATATTGAAATTAATTAAAATATTTTTATTAAATTAAAACTAAAAGAACATTTCAGCCACCCACGTTGGGCCTGAAATGGTTCCATTTCAGGCCCAACGTGGGGCTGAAATGTTTCCATTTCAGGCCCAACGTGCCCAATATTAAGGGTCTTTTCTCATTTCTTTGTTATTACATTTTAACACCTCGGAGAAGTCCAAATAAACAATGGATAGCAAATTTGAACTCCTTGTAACCTCAGAAATCCACAGGAACTGAAATTTTTACAATCGGAACTCTCTAGGTCAATCAGTAGCCTTTTAGGGTCATTGGGACTGAAATGGAAACATTTCAGGCCCACGTTGGGCCTGAAATGGAACCATTTCAGGCCCACGTTGGGCCTGAAATGGAAACATTTCAAGCCCAATGTGGGCCTGAAATGGTTCCATTTCAGGCCTAATGATCCTAAAAGGGCTAATGTGTCAAAACCCACTGATTGACCTAGAGAGCTCCGATTGTAAAATTTCAGTTCCTGTGGATTTCTGAGGTTACAATGAGAAATTCAAATTTGCTATCCATTATTTATTTGGACTTTTCCGAGGTGTTAAAATGTAATAATGAAGAACCGAGAAGAAATCACACATTAGACCTTTTAGGGTCATTGGGCCTGAAATGATTGGACACCTATTGCATTGGTGATATCTAATATATAGATGTTTGGACACCTAAAACATTATCTCCTACCTCTAACCACTCTATTCATATGGAATTTTCAGAAATCCAGATATGGGAGGTCTATCAGTGGGTTTTGGTCAAAACTCACTGCTATTTCTAAACTACTCCTATTTGATTGGTGATATCTAATATATAGATGTTTGGACACCTAAAACATCATCTCCTACCTCTACCCTCGCTATTCATATGGAGTTTTCAGAAATCCAGATATTGGAGGTCCATCAGTGAGTTTTGACCAAAACTCACTGATATTTCTAAACTACTCCTATTTGATTGGTGATATCTAATATATAGATGGTTGGACACCTAAAAAATCATCTCCTACCTCTAACCTCTCTATTCATATGAAGTTTTCAGAAATCCAGATATGGTAGGTCCATCAGTCGATTTTGGTCAAAACCCACTGATATTTCTAAACTACTCATATTTGATTAGTGATATCTAATATATAGATGTTTGGACACCTAAAACATCATCTCCTACCTCTACCTTCTCTATTCATATGGAGTTTTCAGAAATCCAGATATGGGAGGTCCATCAGTGAGTTTTGACCAAAACTCACTGATATTTCTAAACTACACCTATTTGATTGGTGATATCTAATATATAGATGTTTGGACACCGAAAGCATCATCTCCTACCTCTACCCTCTCTATTCATATGGAGTTTTCAGAAATCCAGATATGGGAGGTCCATCAGTGAGTTTTGACCAAAACTCACTGATATTTCTAAACTACTCCTATTTGATTGGTGATATCTAATATATAGATGTTTGGACACCTAAAACATCATCTCTTACCTCTACCCTCTCTATTCATATGGAGTTTTCAGAAATCCAGATATGGGAGGTCCATGGTCAAAACTCACTGATGGACCTCCCATATCTGGATTTCTGAAAACCCCATATGAATAGAGAGGGTAGAGGTAGGAGATGATGTTTTAGGTGTCCAAACATTTATATATTAGATATCACCAATCAAATAGGTGTAGTTTAGAAATATCAGTGAGTTTTGGTCAAAACTCACTGATGGACCTCCCATATCTGGATTTCTGAAAACTCCATATGAATAGAGAGGGTAGAGGTAGGAGATGATGCTTTAGGTGTCCAAACATCTATATATTAGATATCACCAATCAAATAAGTGTAGTTTAGAAATATCAGTGAGTTTTGGTCAAAACTCACTGATGGACCTCCCATATCTGGATTTCTGAAAACTCCATATGAATAGAGAAGGTAGAGGTAGGAGATGATGTTTTAGCTGTCCAAACATCTATATATTAGATATCACTAATCAAATAGGAGTAGTTTAGAAATATCAGTGGGTTTTGACTAAAACCGACTGATGGACCTACCATATCTGGATTTCTGAAAACTCCATATGAATAGAGAGGTTAGAGGTAGGAGATGATGTTTTAGGTGTCCAACCATCTATATATTAGATATCACCAATCAAATAGGAGTAGTTTAGAAATATCAGTGAGTTTTGGTCAAAACTCACTGATGGACCTCCAATATCTGGATTTCTGAAAACTCCATATGAATAGCGAGGGTAGAGGTAGGAGATGATGTTTTAGGTGTCCAAACATCTATATATTAGATATCACCAATCAAATAGGAGTAGTTTAGAAATAGCAGTGAGTTTTGACCAAAACCCACTGATAGACCTCCCATATCTGGATTTCTGAAAATTCCATATGAATAGAGTGGTTAGAGGTAGGAGATAATGTTTTAGGTGTCCAAACATCTATATATTAGATATCACCAATGCAATAGGTGTCCAATCATTTCAGGCCCAATGACCCTAAAAGGTCTAATGTGTGATTTCTTCTCGGTTCTTCATTATTACATTTTAACACCTCGGAAAAGTCCAAATAAATAATGGATAGCAAATTTGAATTTCTCATTGTAACCTCAGAAATCCACAGGAACTGAAATTTTACAATCGGAGCTCTCTAGGTCAATCAGTGGGTTTTGACACATTAGGCCTTTTAAGATCATTGGTTCCTGATCCATTTCAGGCCCAACGTGCCCATTTCAGGCCCAACATGCCCAATATTAAAGGTGTTTTCTCGGTTCTTCATTATTACATTTTAACACCTCGGAGAAGTCTAAATAAACAATGGATAGCAAATTTGAACTCCTTGTAACCTCAGAAATCCACAGGAACTGAAATTTTTACTATCGAAGCTCTATAGGTCAATCAGTGGGTTTTGACACATTAGCCCTTTTAGGATCATTAGGCCTGAAATGGAACCATTTCAGACCCACGTTGGGCATGAAATGTTTCCATTTCAGGCCCAATGACCCTAAAAAGCCACTGATTGACCTAGAGAGCTCCGATTGTAAAAATTTCAGTTCCTGTGGATTTCTGAGGTTACAAGGAGTTCAAATTTGCTATCCATGTTTATTTAGACTTCTCCGAGGTGTTAAAATGTAATAACAAAGAATCGAGAAAAGACCCTTAATATTGGGCACGTTGGGCCTGAAATGGAAACATTTCAGCCCCACGTTGGGCCTGAAATGGAACCATTTCAGGCCCAACGTGGGTGGCTGAAATGTTCTTTTAATTTTAATTTAATAAAAATATTTTAATTAATTTCAATATTTTTTTGTTTTGAGAAAGGTTCCATAATATAAAAATCAAAATATAAAGTAACATCTCTTTATGGTCCGTCTCGAAATTCGTTACTGACAAAGAGAAAGAGAATGAGAATGAGAATGAGAATGAGAAAGACATGCAGTACTTGACGGTAGGGGTATAAGAGGAAGTTACTAAAATATGTGCGCCCTTTGGTAACATTGAAACCATGGTACGCCTTTTGGTAAATACCAATTCTTAGATACGCCCTTTGGTAAATTGTCATTTAATTTAACCCATTTTAACTTTTTAGAAATTCAAATCCTCTAGATCCATCAATAAATTTTAGACAAAATTTATTAATGGGCATAAAGAGTTTCGATTGGACACATAACTCTGATGGATTTTTGTAGTATTCTAGAGTCCAAATATGTTATCCTTTATATTTTTAAAAAATTAGTACCATAGCAGTACTCATAATTTTAGTGTATTAAGTTGTAGTATTAGTTTTTACAAATTAAAAAAATTATTATTTTTATTAATAAAATCAATTCTCGTTATTAATTTTATTTTATTTTGTATTCATATTAAAAAAATATATTTTTTATTGCTTATTGTTTATTAACCTTCTTTTATATTTTTTTTAATTTTTTACTAAAGTTATAAAATTAAAAATAAATAAATTTAGAGGATTATTTATTAAAGTTTAATTAAAATTTAATTTAATGTAATTTAAGACGAAAATGCTTGAGAAAATAAAAAAGAAAAAAAATCAGCTATTTGTACTGGTGTAAAATTAAAAGGAAAACGATATACTAAGTGAAAAAGCTCAGTAAATAACGTGGCACTTTATATGTAGTGATTTTCGACGGATTCATCATGCCCCTTGGGGTATAGTTTGATTCGGGATGGCGACCGAAGGCCGCCGATGATATCCGGGCGACAATCAGACGTGTGCATGTCAAATATCACGTCATTTACTGAGTTTTTGAATTTTTTTCACTGAACGTATTAGAGCTCAGATTAGAATTAGGTACGCTTTTGAGAACAATGAAAGCTAAGTGTGCCTTTTGAGCATTCAGAAACTTCTTGCGCACACTCTTTGAAAAAATTATCATTATATTTTGTTAATACAATCGATTAATTAGATAATTAAAGGTGTCCTAAATTTGTTTTATGGAAGGTATATGTATATACATAATAGAGGCTTTCAATGGTATCCTTAGGCAACTACTCATGTTGATGAAATGTCAAGTTTGAGTAGATGCCAAGGGATATGTATACATGTATTTTCTTGAATAGCACCTCTACATTAAAGCTCACTCCCTCAAATCTACTCATATTCCTTGCCTGCTATATAAGGTGAACCATGGATGACATGGCAACGTGTCAAGTCTCCACTAAGCTGCCAGTTCGTCTGTAGTGAAATCTGAAGATGCACGACCATTGAATTTTCGTCCACAACTGAAGAAAACATCCTCTTGCGTCTCTCCTGCCCACAAAAGGTATAGCTCCTCTTCTCCAAATAATCCTGCCGATTTCGTGTAGGCAGCCTCCCGTGAGCCAACATCCATAAGGTAAATGCATGACTCAAACAAGGTTTTGAGAATCGGACCGGATATCGAATCGGTTAGAGTAAGGGTTTAGAGGTTCAGAGGTTCAACCGATTTAATTGGGGGTCCAACCGGTATATAATAAAGCATGTATTTATATAAATATATGAAACTAACAACTTATCCAGGTACTTTCTTCAAGATTAGATCAACTAGGTTGAGCATATGATATATTATCGTCAGCAACTCAGCACAGTATTCTTGAAAAAAAAAATTAATTTCAAAGAAAAATTCAAGTTTAAAACCATTTGATTCAAAAAATCTAGATACGAATTGAAGAATCTTATTAGAAGTTAAAACTATATCACAATAGCATTTGTTCATCGATAAACACTTAAACAGGAGATACTAGTAAAGCACATGCAAAATTACACATCCAAATATGTCATATATTGCTGCCTTCATATGCCAGCACGACAACGCAACGAAGCTGGAGACATGGCGAGGCTAGCGGCGGTGAGGCGAGGCTAGCGGAGGTAGGGCGGCGTGGCGAGGCTGGTAGAGGCAGGGTGACGCGGCGAGAGGCTAGCGGCGATGACTCTCTTGCAAGCAAACAGCAGATTTGTTCGTTTGGGACTTTGGGTGAAAACAAATTAGGTTTTTGACATTTTATTTTTCAATTTTCATTTTTAGTAAGAAAGCAAAACTGAAAAGGGAAAAAAATCAAAAAATGAAAAATAAAATAAACCAAGCCGGTTTGACCAATTTTTTCGGTTTGGCCGGTTCAACGGTTCCCGCCCGGTTCAGAACGGTTCATATCCGGTTCTTGAGTAGCCGATTTTCAGAGTCAACTCGGACCGAAAATCTGATCGATTCCCGATTCAACCGGTCCGACTGGCCGGTCCGATCCGGTTTTCAGAACACTGGACTCGAATGTAGGCATTGCTGCCACACAATCGAAGCCCATGGATGTTTCTGACTCGGGCCCTTGAAGAAGTCATATGTCTATGGTGTGCTCTTTCCTGACCCACTAAACCATGTGGTTAGCCTCTGTATTGCCCCTTTAGCAAATGTTGTTTTTGTTAGTACGGTATCTTGGATCTGCAATATTATCTTCTTTATTAGTAGTGAGTCTGTATGTTTGACATACCACTACCATACCCTAACCTGTTTGATCTGCAATATCTTCTTTATTATAGTATCCGTCTTTTCTTGGATAATGCCAAAACACTTTTGCTAGTAATGCAAGATGTTAGAGCAATCTATGATCCGGAGTAACCATATATTTTGATGTTTGGGCAAAAGATTTAAGTTAGGTTATCCTTGTATTTGATATGTGTATGTGAGTGTATAGGTTTGCACACATAGGCTTAGCTGGACAGCTTCGGGTCCGGTGAATGATGGCATGAGGAGACAAGTCGTGGGCTTGTATGCATTCGAGAGACCGTAGACAAAGCAAGAACGATGAGCCAAGGGAAGTGCACTTCGAGACATATACGAAGAATGGCATAAGGACGAGTCGTAGGCTCATATACATCCGAGGGACGAGAGCCACACTCGAAGAAGGCTTGAAGGCAACAGGTCAAGGCTACTAGGTGAAGAGTTAGCTGAGTCGTGAGAGTCCGAGTACTGAGAAAATTATACTCGGGAAGGGAAACCCTAGGTTTAGGGTTTGGGCAGTCGACTGTGGCTTATAGTAGTCGACTGGTAGTTGGTACAGAAAGATCAGTCAACTGATCATATATGCAGTTGACTGGTGTCGGCTGGGAATTCGAGCGTTGGGTTGTAACGTTCGGATTCTGTTGGAACCACTCGACTGGTGTTGGCACCAGTCGACTGGTAACAGCTAGTTCAGTCACGAGCTCTATTTAAGGGAGCTCGATTTGGCTGGCTAGGGTTGACAAAATTCACTTTGGTTGAAGGTCAATTAGTAGTCTAAGTGCTCAGGTGTGAGTTGCGGGATGTGGCGAGGTTTCTCCACCCACAAGGAGCTGCACGAGCTAGCTGGAGGCTTTCCAGAGATTCATCCACCCATGGATTAGGATCGTCCACCTCACGGACTGTCATGGAGTAGGAGCTTTATCTCTGAACCACGTTAAATTGGTTTGTCTTCCTTTGCGTTAGTTTTAGTTTATATTATTCTGCTTGCGCATACTAACCATGTAGGAAGAACAAGTGACGAAGTGGATGGACCGGCTATTCACCCCCTCTAGTCGGTCCATCGATCTCCAACAAGTGGTATCAAAGTTGGGGTTGCTCGTCTACGAATGAACCACCGGGAGAGCAAAAGGCTAGAGGAAATGGCGCTTGAAGAACGCTTAGGGGATGACATCAATGTTCCACCTCCCTACGACCGTGAGAGTTTCGATTATTGGAGGTTGCGAATAAAGACATGATTCGACATGAATTGAGATCTAATGATCACACTCGAAGAACCATTTGAAGCCCCGAAAGATAAGCACAGCAAAAAGCTCCGACCACGATATTGGAATAAGGAACAACAAACACAATTGAAGGCAAATGAGAAGATAATATCAATTTTACTTAAAGTTTTGTCTAATGATATAATTAGTCATGTAGGTGAGTACAAGTGTGCTCATGAACTATGGAGTAATGTGATTGCTCTTCATCAAAAGCCTACACAAGAAGAAGAGCCCAAGGAGATTGGTTTATTGGTCCAAGAAGAAGAAGAAGTGGACAAATTGGATGAGAAAAGAAGTTCAACATCCGAAGAGAAGGAGAAAGAAGAAAAAGAATCATCCACCTTCTCCAGTGAAGTGACACGAGATGAAGAAGAATCATCCACTTCATCAAAGGATGAAGAAGAAGTCTCCACTTCAAGGATTGAGAGGGAGGAGAGACCATCTTCAATACCGGAGCAAGAAGCCTCCACCTCCATCAAAGCAAAATCCAAAGATCACATTATTTGCTTTGGGTGCAATGAGAAGGGACACTACAAAGACAAGTGTCCATTGGGTAAGAAAAAGGAGGTAAAACCTAAACTCAAGTCAATTCCTTTAAAATCTAACATGGATTGTAGGGAAAAGAATGAGAAGAGGCATATAAGGTGTTTCACGTGTGGTGAGCTAGGACACTACCACACCAAATGCTCAAGAAAAGAAGAATTCAAGAAATTGGAGCATTTGAGAAAATGGGAGAAGAAGGAGAAGAAGAAGAGCTCACATCAAGGGAGAGTTACAAGGGTAAGGGAGGTAAACTCTAACCTTAAATTTAATTCAAATTTAAATTCCTCCATGCATGTCAAAAAAAAATTCCTATCTATCCATGCATAATTATGGTTTTAAATATCATGATAGGAGTAATGTTAACAATATAGATCATAACCCTAAGCAATTCATGCATCATGATAAACCAAGAACTTTTAGACCTGAGGACCAAGGCATTAATCCCAAGAAAGGAAGACATATACCTAGACAAATGGGTAGGTCTAAGAATGTCCAAGGTAGACATGTCGATTCTAGATTTAAAAACCTAGAAAGGGAAAATCAAGATTTGAGGGTAAAGCTTAATAAATTAGAGAAAATCCTAGATAGATTCACTATTGGATCTAAGGGTTTAGGTATAGTGTTGGGTGGTCAAAAACCCAACAATGATAGATTGGGTCAAGTATACCGATCTAAGTTTTCCAATGCTATGGAGAAGTCATATGCAAGGGTATCATATGACTATAGCAAGGGGAAGTCCAAGAATGGCAAGAGAATGACATTTAAGGGCAAAAAGATTTTGACCAAGGACAAGACGTCCAAGGTTAAAGGGAAGAAAATCTAAACTAACGACAAGGTGTCCAAAATTAAGAAGGTTAGGTTTGTAGGCCAAAAGTCACCGAAGGTATACCGGTGTGGCCTTGTGTTTGTAGAAGAGTCACCTAGGGAGGTGGCTAATGCTAAGAGCTCATGGGGGACCTCTAGGAGCCAAGTTGGGACCCATGGTCAATGGATCTCGGGAGGATTTCTCCCAGAACTCTAGATGGACCATGGAGTGTGCCAAAGGATTTAGAGACGGATTTGAGTCTCATTCATAGGGATTTGACACATTGGAATTGAGTGTCATGCATGAAAATATGGCATTGGGGTCATATTGCATAAAAATTAGTTTTTGATGTATAAATGTCATATAAACCAATGCTAGGGATGCATTATGGTTTGGTATTGGCAGATACATCAAAAGGAGGCCAAAACTAAGACTTTAAGTCTTTAAGTTAAGGTTCAATTGAACCATTTAAATAGTTTTGGGTTTTGTGTCAATCTTGGGATTGATGATAGATACATTTTTGAATGTATTTTTCCAAGTAGACACGGGTATCACAAATCTCTCCACAAAATTTAGGAATTTTTGGAGAATTATAGAATTATTAGCACATTTCTGAAATTGGGTTAAAAATGATGAATAGGCAGATATCAAAGTATCAGTCGACTGATGCAGAGAGTAGTCGACTGATAATTCTATGAATTTGGTTTTTCGACTAGATCAGTCGACTAATGAAGGAGGCAGTCGACTGATGTTACTAGCTATGAGATTCCTTTTCGATAGGGATCAATCGACTTGTAACTGTCTTAGTCGACTGATACAGGTTAAAACTATTTTCAGCTAAATCGAAAAGTGTCCTAATGATATCAAACTTGTGTATAATCTTATGGGGGATTATTACACATTGTTTGCCATCATTAGAGGTTAAAGAATCCAATAATTGGGATATTATTGGAGTTCTTTTTTATGTGTGGTAAAGGGGGAGAAGTGTTAGGTTTAAGTAGGAAACCAAACACGTCTTTGCAAGAAATCCTAGGTCAAGGGGGAGCTTAGGTAAAGGGGGAGCATTGTTGCTCATTTAGTGGCAAAGGGGGAACCTTAAAGAGGTTCTTAAAAGTTTTTATAAGTCCAATGTAGGGGGGAGCCTTGGAGAGGTTTTTAAAAAGCCTTGTTGATGAAAATCCTAACTCATTGGGGAGTTTAGGTGTGGGGATATCTTGTGATATGATCCATGCATATTTGCATTGCATTAGTATATGCATTGGCGGTATAAGTCCAAGGTGTAGCCTTGGCAACGTAAGTCCAAAATGTTTTTAGCATTGTATTTGCTATTTATTTTCCCTAACTTAAACGTATTGCCAAATATCAAAAAGGGAGAGATTGTTGGAGCAATCTATGGTCCGGAGTGACTATGTATTTTGATGTTTAAGCAAAGGGTTTAAGTTAGATTGACCCTTGTATTTGATATATGTATGTAAGTGTGCAGGTTTGCAGGATACATATATGCTTAGCTGGACGGCTTCGGGTTCGGTGAAGAATGGCATGAGGAGACTAGTCGTGGGCTTGTATGCATCCGAGGGACCGTAGAAAAAGAAGGAACAATGAGCTAAGGGAAGCGCATTTCGAGGCATACGCAAAGGATGGCATGAGGACGAGTCGCGGGCGCATATGCATCCGAGGGACGAGGGCCAAACTCGAAGAAGGCTTGAAAGCAACAAGTTAAGGCTGCTAGGTGAAGAGTCAACTGAGTCGTAAGAGCCCGAGTGCTGAGAGAATTGTACTCGGGAAGGAAACCCCTTGGTTTAGGGTTTAGGGTTTAGGCAGTCGACTGCGGCTTGTAGCAGTCGACTAGTAGTTGGCACAGAAAGATCAGTCGACTGATCTTCTGTGTAGTCGACTGGTGTCAGCTGGGAATTCGAACGTTGGGCTATAACGTTCGGATTTGGTTGAAACCAGTCGACTGGTGTTGGCACCAGTCGACTGGTAACGACTAGTTCAGCCACGAGCTCTATTTAAGGGAGCTCGGGTTGGCTGGCTAAGGTTGACGAAATTGACTTTGGTTAAAGGCCAATTAGTAGTAAGTGCTCATATGTGTGTTGCAGGTTGTGGAAAAGTTTCTCCACCCACAAGGAACTACACGAGCTAGTCGGAGGCTTTCCGGGAATTCATCGACCGACAAATCGAGATCGTATACCTCACGGGCTGTCGTGGAGTAGGAGTTTTATCTCCGAACCACATTAAATTGGTTTATCTTCCTTTGCGTTAGTTTTAGTTTATATTATTCTGCTTGCGCAAACTAACCGTGTAGGAAAAACGAGTGACGAAGTGGATGGACCAGCTATTCACCCCCCTCTAGTCAGTCCATCAATCCCCAACAAAAGATTCTAGGCTTTCAAATCTCTAATGCCCTGACCTTTCCTCCTTTGGTTAAACAACTCTGACCATACCGAAGGGGGGAGGGTGCTTTATCGTCCACATGAAGCGTCGATAGATGTTGTAGATCTGGTCCACGATCTCACAAGGGAGTGGTAGTATAGATATCGAAAAAAGCACTCAACCTTACAACACTGATGTAATAAGTTGTGCCTTGCTTGCATAGGAAATGGTGTTCCTCGGCCAAGAGTTGATCCTCCTGATAAATAAGGGAGTTCATGAGAAGTGTATAATTTGCTATCCTGTGCTAACAGAGGTTAGAGGTATCCCAAGATATTTGAAGGGCATGGCCCCCTCCTGGAAGCTTATAATGACTAACAATTAGGCTCTGATCTGCGCATCTACTCTTGTCATGTGTATATCGACTTGTCTGGTTAGTCATGAGTCCTGCCATTTCACCCAATTAAACTATGTAAGTCATTCTACCAGGGCAATGATTGAGGTAGTATCACCTCTGAATAGAAGAAAAGATCATCCGCATACACTAGATGCACAATCCGTAAGGTACACCTTTGGGGTGGAAATGAAAGTATGATCTCAAAGTGTGTTGATGCAATAACCATGTCATATACTTCATGCAAATGCTAAAGAGGGCACATGGGATCTTCTTGGAGTCCTCTTCCACCTCTGAAGTAACTATAGATGTTACCATTAATGCTCAAGGAAAAGGATGTCGTGGTGATGCAATCTATAACCATGCAAGGGAATGGAGCCTTGTGAGCACATCATGTAGAAATCCCCCGTGCACAAAATCAAAGGTCTTTTATATATCTACTTTTAAGATGTATCTGGGTGAAATTCTCTTCCTGGCATACTTTCTCATCAAATCATGAGCCAGGTGAATGTTATCTGTGATAGGTCGCCCCTTGACAAATGCATACAGTGCTGGGTGGAGGAGATTATTGCAATATTTGCAAGTCACTCTGCTAATAGCTTTGCTATGATTTTGTAAAAGACTGAGCAACATATTGTTAAGTATGAAAATTCGGAGGTATTAAAATGCAAAAATCTCTAAAAATTAAGTCTTGATTTGGATTGGCAAAGGATGAGGGACTAAAATGCAAATGCCACCCCACTTACCCATCTCATTTTCTTCTCTACCTCCCCACCACAACCCTTCATCGAACCACCTCCTCAACCCTGATCCCTCTCCTTTCTCCTCCTCTTGCGATCTCGCTACGCGCCCCCAACTCCGGATCTTCTTCTTCTTCATGGCTCAAGCTGCCCATTGTCGAGCTCTCCCTCACATCACCGAATCCTAGATGCCACCTTTCTCCCCTTGCACCAGCTTCTGGCGACAGCATCACTCGATCCGACATGGATGGATCACGAGATGGAGGGAAGTTCTCCAATGAAGTAGCCTTGCGCCGAGATCCAAAATAAACCCTAGGTTTGTATCCTACTGGATTTTTCCCTTGTGTTGATCCTGTTGATTTTGGAACTGATCAGAATGTTGGGTTGACGGTTGTTTGCGCATGGGAATCCTCTCCATGTCCCCGGATTAAAATTTCTTTAATTGAAACCAATCTGAATGGAGAAACAATTACCCAAGCAACCGACTCATCATCGTACTAATTGATTCGAGTGACCACTTGAACAAGCATTTTGTTCAAGCCATCTAACTCGCCTAACCAATTAGCCGCAGAATAGACGATGAATGGATCGTCGGTTTTTATGTTTATCATTGGAGTCCATGACAATTAACAACATGAAATAATATACAATAATTAACATGAAGTGAATGGAACCAAAACAAGAAGTTATACCTCTTGTTTACCTTGCGATCTTCTATTGTATGACCCAACCTCTTCTTAAACGTCGAGTGGGCGATGATCTTCCAAGAAACGAAGTCACCAAGGCCACCAACCTCTTCTCCTTTGCTTGCGTCGAACCCTAGCAACAAGGTGTTGCTGCAGGCCACCACAAGAAGAACTTCTTTGCTCCTAGCTTGCGCCGGCCACCAAGAAGATGAACCACCTTCTTCTTTGCTTGTGCCGACCTTAGGGAAAGAAGAAAGGAAGAAGAAGAAGTAGAGGAAGAAGAGAGAAGAGATGTCTTCCTCCTCCAAACCCACCACAACCAACCACCTTCTCCTTTCCTTGCCGCCGGCGCAAGAGGAAGGTTTTTCCTCACCGCCGATCGCTCCTTCTTCCACCTGGTTGTGCGCGCTCAAGAGAGGGAGAAGAGAGGAAGAGAAGAAGATGAAGAAAAGGCTTCTTCTTCCTCCCACCGTGTATCTTCTTCACCCCTACAACCGGCGCCGCCCAAACCCTAGGAGAGAGGGAGAGGAAGAGAGAATAGGAGAGAGAGGCTTAGGTTTTGTTATGTGTTGGATCCCTTGGTCTCATGACTCCATGAGGTATATATAGGCTACAATAGGGACCATGAGGAGGAGTTGGGTCTTGGCCACCCAATGGATCAAAGTCTGATCCATTAATGATGATTCAATCCACTAAAGAATCATCATTGATCTACCTCTCCAACCTCATAATTAAATATGGGCACCACCAATTATGTATACAAAATTCTCCCCGTGTTTAAGATATCACATGTCCATTAATTAATTAAATTACTAACAATTTAATTAATTAATATCTAACTCCATGAGTAGTACCACTCAACCTTATCATCATGTCGGACCAAGTCCACCTGTAGGATTTAACATGATGAGCTTTATGTGCTCCTCAAGGGGACATCGTCAACCTGACGCATCAAGACACGGTTTCCTTCTATAATCAACGACACACCATGTAAATAATATTATTTTCTAATTTACCGGGCCTATCAATGTAACCAATAAATCTCGCCCATTGGTAAATCAAAGAAATATATATTAAGTACATGTGCCCGTTATTATATCGGGATTAAGAACATGTACACCATAATATCTGAGGTCTAATTCAATTATATAGTCAGTATAAATTAAATCACCTCTATATCGGTCCTGCTCAATACACACAAAGTGTACTAATGTAATTCTATGGTCAAGACAAACCAATACCAAATTACACACAACCATGCCAATGGTTTGTCCAAAACCATCTAGGTTGTGAGCCTCTACTTATACTCTACAAGGGACTAATAACATGATCTTCTGTGTGGCACTACACACCATGTTATCTACAATGTAAAGTATTAGACAATATGCATACATATAATAAATATAAAATGCAATAATGATCATGTGATTCTCATTCCAAAATATAGATGTTCATACAAAAGCTAGGCTTTTAGTATACATCCTAACACGGAAGGCCGCCGGTTGCCCCTGCCACAACTCCGGATCGTGTTCCTTCTCGCGATGCCCTTCTGATCCGCAGGACTTCCACTAAGTCCCTCGATGGCTAGGGCATTCAACAAGAAGAGGGATCCCCTATGCGCGCTCGATTGGGTAAGTTTCTGTTCTTCTTGTGTTGTTCTTGTTGGAATCACTGATAGGCTTGTAGATCTGTAGTATGAGTGGCATCTGTTTGGATTTGAGTTTTGTTGTTGGTATTTTATTTCAATGAAACGATCAATAGGGATGGGTTGTTGTTTCGGTTTGGATTCTAGGATTTGGAGTTGGATTTGTTTTGGATTATGTTCTATGACATAATTTGATCAGTGCACAGATTGCTTGTGGTAGTTCTGTGAGTACGGTGTTTAACTGAATTTCCATGAACTTGTAATGCAAGTGTCATGAGTTTAGATTTTTCTTGGATCAATCTTGATGTTGTGTTTGGAGTCGCCGCAAGTTACTTTTGGAGATGGAGTTATGATAGAGAGGAATGTGTAATGGCTTGATTTTTACGGGAAGGTTACTATGGATGTGGTTGATTCTATCTTGTTCTCTTGTGTTATTTTTGTCGTGGGATAACAAATTTAAGTAGAACTAATCCAATTAGAGTCTGTTTAATGGATCAAATGAAATTAGATAATTTAATTATGGTGATTAAGTTAATAGAAAGGCCTAATTGAATCCAATTACGAAATTAGAGGATTTATTTTGATAATTGGAGATTAATTGCTAAAAAGTTAACTAGGGAGATAAAGCATCAGATTAAGAAACCAGTTGTGACAATTGAGAATTGATTAAGTGTAAGGGATGGATTTATAATGATAGAACTGTAAGGATTACTGGTTGATTTAAATCGAGGCTTACTTGAGAGATTGTTAACCAATTAGGGTTAATTAATAGTTTGGGCTAATTAATTATCATCATAAAATTTGAGATTGATTTAAAGAGTTAATTAATTAATTAATAAGATGATACCTTGACTGTAGATCCTTAGCTTTGCTTCGTATCATGTATAGGTAGTATTCAAGCGGGAGGTGATCACAGGGATTTGAAGATGAATGGAACGTTCTACAATTAAGGTAGGTATTTCTCCTTTGTATTCTTGTAGATCATTGATCTTAAATGCATGGTTGTTTGATTTCTGAGTATGATTTGCTTTACCTTGTCCTTTGTTGTTTTTAAAATCGTCCGTTGATACCTTCTTTGCTTGATTTATGAGCTAATCGTATTTTATGTCTGTGCAGTCTCGTCGTTGATTTTCTATTATGTAAAGTACCTCTTGTACGTGAGTATTTAGAAACTATCATTAAACACAACTAAGGTTAGTTGGCATTAGAGATACCCTGCCTAGTAGTTAATTGCATGTTTGGAGATTTTGATACTCATTTGGTTGTATTGTTGCATCATCATTATTTGGTTGATTGTGCATTTAGTATCATACACCAAATCTGCACAGTTGCATACTGACGAGTAGTGGCTTCCATATGGTTAAGTCGTCGTCAGTCATTTAGTTATTTTGCCCATTCAACCACTCATTGTGGTAGTTGCTAGAGTGCGAGCAACTGTCCTATTAGGTCACACTCGACCACTCATGTGCAGTGGATGTTAGAGTTGTAGACAAGTAGTTGACATCCTCACCGTTATTTTCGAGAGATACCAGAGTTGTTGGTGGCTCCCTCTTTTTCCTAGAATTTTTAGAGTAGTTGGCTCCCCCAGCATCATGTTCACTCAACCACATATACTAGTGGTATTCGTTGGAGTACGTACAGTTGTCCCAACCCTACCCACTCGGCCACACAGATGTGATGTGATGGTGGCTTAACTGGCGTCAAGGATGACACATGTCATTGCATCATATGTATTTATTAAATTTTGTATTTTATTATGTTTGCTGCATTTATATGAGCTATGATTACTGCATTTGGTTGACATGCATGCATATTTTGATATTTTGTTATCACTCTGGTTCATACATGCCTAGTTATTATTCTATATCCTAGAGACTGTACAGTGTTGTTTCTTTTGCTTATTATACCTTTTATTATGTCATGCATTTATCTACTCTTATACTCATAGAGTCCACCCGGACTCACCACCCCCACCATCTACATTTGTTTCAGGTAGCAGATAGATGTGTTACTTGGAGCCAGGAGAGGATCTAGTTGCCAGTCCCACGGTGTCGAGTTATTTTGGCGTTTGTCTGAGGGTTTAGTTTATTCTCCATAGTTTCTTTGTTTCTGCACTTCTTTTATTTTTGTATTTATTTTAGTAATTTAGTAATGTCTTAGTAGATTTATGTTTATATATTATGGACTGGTATGTTCGTTTTTGGACTTATATTAGAGTTTTCTTTTGGATATGGACTCTCTGCTATTTTTATTTTCTTAACGATATTAACTGTCTGCTATGTTTATGTTTATCATTCTTATTAATATAAAATGTGTGGTTGTGGAGCTTTTTATTTTATATTTGTGATAGCTGAGTCATCGTATGTGAGAGTTATGTATAAATGTCCCAATTTATCCGCCGTACAGGGGAGTTGTTGCCCGATTTTCGAGCAAGCATGGGTCTCTGGGGCGTGACAATGATATTGGCCTATAATTAGAAACCCTGCTATCATGTTTTGATTTTGGTATTAATTGTAGGATCACTTTGACGCTAAACGGGAGGTAAATGGCTTAACTGTCTTTCTCATCGTTCTTTCTATCATGTCTTTTTCGTCGTTCTTTCTATCAAAGTTGTTAGTTTGTATAGCGGAATAATAAAAGTAAAAAAATAACAAAAAGTATAACACCAGATTTTTTACTTGATTCTCAACTCCCCATGGTTAATACATTCAAGGCTATGCACGAACCGATCGTCCACTAGTGTCTTTCTCCTTTCGGACTCTTCCAGAGGTAGAGAAACCTCTTACAATTGTAAGGCAATCACAATACAAAATATGAGTAGTAGTATAAGAAATAAGCATGTAGCAAAAACAAACTCGTCGTAGATCAGTTGGAAACCCTAAGCGTCGCGACACTCCTTCTGCTACTTCGCGGACCACACAAACGTAGTTTGGAGCACCTATTGAGCACTATCATGAAGATGGATACTTTCAAGAGTTGATGGAAGGCGTTGCCTCAACTCCCCTTTTATACAACTCGATCGACACTTCTCCGATAGATTGGACTTCTCTCTGGCTGCCTGGACCTCCGCCAATTCAATTGTAAACTCGATCCTCTTCGAGCTAAGTTTTGACCTCTCGGTCGACCGTAACACCCTCCAGTCTCTTGGAGCTCAACCAAAACTTATACGAGGACTAACTCATGTTAACCCGATAAAGTTCTTCTCGGGTTAATCGGGAGCTCTAGGGTCGACCAGACCTCAGGTCGCTGATGGACCCAAACTATGTGTCACGAATGTGGGCCTCAAATTTAGATGTGAATGAAATGCTGGAAACCCTTTTACAATCAAAAGTATGAAAATGTAATATAGGGGTCACAGGTCGTATTTTTCTCGGGGCTAGTTGTCTGTTGGATTCGAGCTTGTATTTGTGTGTCGTTTATTCGGGTTTCAAATAAGTAATTGGATTGCGATTGGAAATCAACTAACCATGAAAATAAAGGAATTTATATGGCACCTCAGGGATTACTACTCAAACCGAAGCTTCATTGATGTAATGGTAGCAATAAAAAATGTGAATCACAGAGAGGAAAAAGAAATCTCTGTGTCGAAATGATACTAAGAGCTTGAACAGTTCATGATAATTCCAAATGAATGCTTGATTTAATTCAGAGAGCTAAGATATCAGTGACTTAATAGATTGACATAGATGAAACAATGCAGCCAATACCATGGACTGATCACTTCAGAAAATAGAAACTCTTAATGCTGAAACGAATTGCATGAATGCAGGAATTTACTTCAAACCTTCAGAAATTTAATGCAAAGCATGCAGCAACCCATTGAATGTAACTCAAGCTAGCAACTGATGTTCAACAACTTCACGTGATACAAACAGATCAGATACAAATTAAGCAGCATGTGTATGCAAAACGATTCGAGTGAAGCAAAACTTCAGAAATTGAACGCGGAGCTCAACGACATCGGGCGAGAAGGAGAAAATGAAAGGAGGGGGAAAGAGGAGAGGTCGAGTTCGGCGGAGGGTTAGGGCACCGGGTTTATAAAATGTAAACTGCGGACGTTTTCATTTTCGCGCTCACTCCTTGTTGTGTATTACCATGTAAGCAACACATATAGATAACGATTAATTAAAATCAGTTGTCATAACCAAGCAAATAGACATCAGTTTTTAAAAAACCATTGTCTTTGACATACATAAGACAACAGTTTTTTTAAACCCGTTGTCTTTTTCCGCAAAATTTTTTTCAACATCAACAGTTTTTGAAAAACCCATTGTTAAATAAAAAAAGATGACAGTTTTTCAAAAAATAGTTGTCTATTGGGTGTTGTTGAATCCAAAAATTCTTGTAGTGAATGAACTCATTCAAATAGCCCTTGTTGTTGGAGCCACAAATTATGTCATCGACATATACTTTGGCTATAAAAATATTTTCACCATCTCTATGTAGGAATAGTGTAGGGTCTATTTGACCTCTCACGAAGCCTTTTTCAATAAAAAATGTTGACAACCGCTCATACCAAGCACGAGGTGCTTGTTTTAGCCCATAAAGAGTCTTCTTTAGCTTAAATACGTGGTTTGAAAATTCAAAATTTTCAAACCCCGGTGGTTGTTCAACATAGACCTCTTCTTTAATGAAAGCATTTAAGAAGGTCGATTTCACATCCATTTGATAGAGTTTGAAACCTCTATGTGCTGCAAATGCAAGCATCAATCGAATGGACTCCAATTGTGCCACGGGAGCATATGTCTCATCATAATCAAGACCTTCAACTTGACTATAGCCCTTGGCTACTAAGTGTGCCTTGTTTCTTACGATTTCTCCCTTATGGTTTAATTTGTTTTTGAAGACCCATTTAGTTCCAATAATTGTGGTCTTCTTAGGTATAGGAACTAAGTCCCAAACTCATCTTCTCTCAAATTAACTTAACTTATCTTGCATAGCAATAATCCAATTGGGATTATGTAATACCTTGTCAACTACTCTAGGTTCAATTTCAGAAATCAAGGCGACCTCATTAGCCTCATTCCTAAAGAATTATCTAGTTCTAACCCCATGATGGATATCTCTAACAATTTGATCTTGGGGATGACTAGAGGCTAACCTGGTTTGCCTTGGTGTTGGAGGTGCTTCTTGGATGATTTCACTAGACACAGGCTCAGACTCAGGGTTAGGCTGAGCTCCATGTAGTCTAGGCTCACCATCACCAGACTCATCCGCAACACCTCTAATACTTGGACTTTCATCCAATCCTAGTCTCCTAAGTTCGAATTGAACTCCTTTAACATCTCCTGAATGATTAATCACTTTTGGGGTCTCCTCAAATTGCAACATCAGAAGATTCTTCAACTAACTTAGACTTCTTGTTGTAGACTCGGTAAGCTTTTTTGATAAGGGAATACCCGACAAGTATCCCTTCATCAGCTTTTGCTGTGAACTTTCCAAGATGATCCTTGGTGATAGAATGAACACCTTACACCCAAACACCCTGAGATGTCTAACTGTAGGCGGTCTTCCAAACCAAAGTTCATGTGGAGTCTTTCCTAAAAACCTATGGATAAGGACTCGATTTTGCACATAGCAAACTTTGTTTACAGCTTCAGCCCATAAGTAGTTCGGTAAGGAGTACTCATTAAGCATGCTTCGTGCAACTTCTTGTAGGACTCAGTTCTTCCTCTCTACAACACCATTTTGCTGTGGTGTTCTAGGAGTAGAGAACGCATGTCTATATCCTTTCTCTTGATAAAATTCTAAAACCCTATGATTTTGAAATTCACCTCCATGTTCACTCCTAATGGTTTTGATTGTTGTAGATTTTTTATTTTCAGTTCTTCTAAAAAAGAAATAAAAATGCATAAGGTTTGGTCCTTATGTTTTAGGAAATAGGTCCATGTATATATAGTATAATCATCAACAATCACAAAACAATATCTACTACCATTCAATGAAACTATAGTACTGCAATCAAACAAGTCCATATGCAATAAATCTAAAGCAGTAGAAGTACTTACAACGTTTTTACCTTTATGAGATGCTTTTGTTTGCTTACCCATTTGACATGCATTACATAATTTTTCTTTTTCGTACTTGATGCTCGGTAAGCCTCGTACAATCCCTTGTTGGCCAGTTTCCTGATGTTCTTCATGTTCACGTGAGTCAACCTCTGGTGCCAAAGCCAAGATTCTTCTTTTTTTTGACATGAAACACTTAACAGAGGCATTAGTAGCACTTTTAAAAGAGACTTGATGAATGTTGTCTACTCTTGTGCCTACTAGTACTGTGTCATGTGTGTCATTGTGTCAAACTAGACACTGACTTAGGTGAAATTCAATTGTGTATCCTGTATCACACAATTGACTGACACTCAGGAGATTGAAGGTCATCCCCTTGACTAGAAGGACATTCTTGATCTTAAGACATTCGGATATTTGAATGTCACCTATTCGTATAACCTTGAGACTACCATTGTTACCAAATGAAACATTACCTCTACTTTTGCTTTGTAAGGTAGTGAATAACGATTTATCCCTGGTCATGCGTTTGGAGAACCCACTATCAACAAACCATGTTGATAGATGCTCCCCCTCAACCAACGCCTACACAACACGAAAGATAGATGATTTAGGTACCCAAACCTTAGGACCTAATGCACCTACAATGCAAGTCTTTGACACCCATGCCTTGGTCATTTTCTTCTTAAATCCTTGAACCCTAGAAACATTTGATGATTTAAATTGGGTTCTAGACATTAATGACACAAAACTAGGTTCCTTAGGTTGGTAACCTATACCGACCTTGTTGTAGACCACTCTTTGGGCATTGAGGATCATATCCAAGGTCTTAGAGCTAGTTGAAAATTTTCCAAGAAGATTCTTGACTTTTTCAACTTCACTCTTTAAGGCCTTGTTCTCATCCTCAAGGACCTCAACATGCAAATCATCTATTTCATCATCCTTAGATATTCTCAATTGTTCTACTTCTAACTTTAAGGATTTTACCTTGTCCTTAGATTTTTTGAGTAAAGTAGTCAAGCAAGCAATAGTTCTATAGCACTTATCAAGCTCGGGAGAGATTACCTCTTCATCATTCGAAGATGATGAAGCTGCGGTTGACGGATCACTTGACTCGTCACCACTCTCTATGTTAGAATCTTCTAATGCCATAAGAGCCACGTGGCGGGTGCTCTTCTCCTCCTTCTCCTCCTCGGATGAGCTAGATGAGGACTCATCCCATGTGGCCTTTAATGTCTTCTTCTTCTTTGCCTTCTCCTTCTTCTTCCTGAGTTTTGGACACTCACTTCTCTTGCTACATTCATAACAAGTGACATTAGTTTTATCAACATTATTTTCACTTGTTTTACCTTTCCCCTTGTAGCGTCGACTCTTCCTTATCATTCTTCTCACAAAGTTTGTCATTTCGGTTGATGAAGAATCGCTCCCGTTCTCATCGGATTCGGATGGAGAAGTGGAGACCTCCTTCTTCTTTTCCTTCTTCTTCTTTCCTTTGTCCCCTGCAACAAGAGCAATGCCCTTCTCTTTTGGGCATTTGTTAGCAAGCTCATGTAGCTCCATTTCACAAAAGAAATCATCTAATTTTACAATGGAAAGGTCCTTGGATACCTTGTAGGCATCCACCATGGATGACCACAAGGCATTCCTAGGAAAGGACTTGAGTGCATACCTTACGAGGTCACGGTTCTCGACCTTCTCATCGATCGAGTGCAATCCGTTAAGGATCTCTTTGGACCGACCATGAAGCTCTCGCACGGTTTCACTTTCTTTCATGGAAAGATTCTGGAGTTGGTTGAGAAAGAGATCCCTCTTCACTATCCGGGAGTCTCGAGTGCTTTCATGTAGCTATATGAGCTTGTTCCACAGATCTTTGGCACTTGAGAAGGGACTAACCTTAATGAGTTGATCCTTGGACATCCCACACTACAGAGTGACCATTGCCTTAGACCACTGCCTTGGTATCTGCCTCTCCTTTTCTTGTTTGTTCTGCTGACCATCTTGATGACTTAAGCTCCTTGCCCTCAGCATCCTTTGGAGGAGTGAATCCCTCTTTGACTGAGAACCACATGCCAATGTTAGTTTTCAAGTAATACTTCATCCTGCTTCTCCAGTACTGGAAATCTACTCCATTAAAAAAAGGTGGACGATTGGTGCTGAAACCTTCTCCTCTCAAAGCCATATTCTTGCTCTTAGGATGTTAATCCGGTTGAATGAGAACCTCGCTCTGATACCACTTGTTAGGATCTTGGGATGGCTAGAGAGGGGGGTGTGAATAGCCACCCACAAAAACTCGCTTCTTCCTACAATCAGATTAGCAGCGGAAAACAAACAAAGCAGAAATAAACTAAAACAGAGACTAACACAGTGTTTACAAGGTTCGGGGATAACTTGCCCCAACTCCTTGGCATGCCCGTGAGATGGGTGATTGATAAACCCAGATATACTAGATTAAATTGTCACGAAAGTGTGGGCTCATCAGATTTAAATATAAATGAAATGCTGGAAACCCTTTTTACAATCAAAAGCATGAAAATGTAATATAGGGGCCACAGGTCGTATTTTTCTCGGGGCTAGTTGAAGGTTTGTTTGATTCGTGCTTGTATTTAGGTGTCGTTTGCGATTTTGGGTTTCAAAGGGAATATGGTTTGGGTTTCGATTTAGAATGAAAACACAATGAGAATGAAGGAAAACTCAACCATGGAACTTAACAAGTGATAGCAAGTTATCATGCAACCAATAGACCACTTGATCAACTAAAGCACTTAACCAAATTCTTTTCGAATACGA
This sequence comes from Boesenbergia rotunda, assembly GCA_024364735.1. Lineage (NCBI taxonomy): Eukaryota > Viridiplantae > Streptophyta > Magnoliopsida > Zingiberales > Zingiberaceae > Boesenbergia > Boesenbergia rotunda. The sequence continues at coordinate 19,551 of JAGFNQ010007146.1, read as the reverse complement.
ATCTGATTTCAAATTCAGAAACAAATGCTAAGCAATGAAGCAACACAGCAGTGGAGACAATTCTCAGAAGCAAGCCAACTTGAATCAAATGCTATCTATAAAATTCAGCAATCAAACTTTAAACAAACACTACACACTAGCTACAAAATTCGGAGGCAAACAAATGCAGAGAAGTTCAGAACGATTCGAATGCAATACGAATTGAATTCAAACATCACAGCATACTAGAAATACCATATAACTTACTACAAGTCATTGCCTAAACAGCACTTGATACAAGTGCAGAATTCCAGCACTTGGCACGCAAAAGAGACTGCTTAAAGACTGATTCAAAGACTGAATTGCTGCAAATTGGCTTCCAATTGCAGAAATTGCAGCTGACAATATTTCGAATTCCAGCTCATCACTACAACTCCACTCAAGAAGTGCAGGGCATATATGAGTGAAAGAAATCAGAATAGCTGCAAAATTTCAGAAATGCAGGGACTGCATTTTGAAGCTACTGCAGAAATGCAATCCAAATGCAGGAGCTAATAGATCAAGTTGAATATGATGCAATGGGTCACTAACTAACAGCTGTTCTGATAAATTGAAATCAAGGATTCATACACAAGTTGAAGAATTTCAGAATTGATTCAAAATTGCAGAAATAACTTGCAGTTTTGGAGAATTTCAGAAATTATCTAAGCGCAGAGCAACAAACAACAAGCTTATATCTATACACTGCTCTACAGTTCGGAAAGCTTCAGAATGACTGATGAATACTTTGACACAAATTAAGAAGTGCTAAGTTAACATTTGCTGAAAGTAACAGATGTGCAGGAGACAACCGTGATACGCACAATGAAGACTTGGCACGCACAAGGAAAAACTGAACAAACTGGGGAATTCAAATTACATGCTGATCAACTCAAACCAAACTCATTGACTACCAAAATGTTGACTTAAATCCCAGGAACTAAACCAGAAACGAACTGAATTCGAACTGAACTGAAATTTCAGAGCAAAAGCTGATACGCAATGCAAAAGAAAACAGAGAATTCTGATACACAAGCTGGAAAACAAAAACAAACTGGAGTAAAAAGCAATTGTCAACTAAACAAGCTACCTACTGATTAACTTGAAAGATTGAAACCTAATTTGAGCTGGAATAATGCATTAAACGAAGTAAACGAATCTGAAACAAAGACAGTAACGAAATTGTGTGCAGGAATTTAAATTACAGCTAAGAAACTTAAAGTTAGCTAATTAAACTAAACCCCAATCGCTTCATTAGCTCAAAATCTTCTTGGTTGTCAATCAAGAGCTGGCCTCGAACCCCTAAGCTCAGCAATTCACTGAGGAACTAAATCTGTGGTCGAATCGAGCTCGAATCTGTTCAAGAAGGAAAACCCATTCGAATTCTTCAACTCAGCCTTGTCTGATTGAAACGAAGGTGCGGGAATGATCCAAGCTTGTCCGAGAACCCCTCCAGATGTCTTGGACTGATGTAGAATTTGACAAAACTGAAATCGAATCCTTCAAGTGCAGAGCTGCCGAAACCCTCAAACAACCCTGCTCTTGCCCAATTCCGAGCTGAAAACTCCACAAACTACTCTCCCTAGTGACATCGACTTGATCTGATGAAGAATGGAGGTGGTCGCGCCCCTTGGATGAAGAACTACTGAAGAAACGATGAAAAAACGAAGAAGGAAGCTACTGTGCGGTGGAGACGCGACCATGGAGAAGGCTGCGGGTGAATCTGATTAAATAGCTATCAATGGACGGCTGTGATTAATTTGAGAAATCCAACGGCTGATCTTGCTCTGATTGGAGCCAAACTTTGATGATGATGATCTGGAGTCAGGATCTGCCTCGTGGTAGCTCAGATCCTCCAGATGTGTAACGGATGGTCCAGATCAACTCAATCTGTGAATGGACGATCTAGAGCCCTCCTTGCTTGATCCAACGGTTGATTGAGCTCTGATTGAAATGAAACCTTCAGATCTTGATCATAGAGCTTGATCAACCCTAACCCTAGCTCGGATTGCTTCAGATCGTCTCGGATGGCTCAGATCTAGCCGCTCTTGAATCGGACGGCACGGATTAATCGTAAGCTTGATAATTCGATCCGGGTCACTTCCGACTCAAGTTTGACCCAGTATGCCCTAGGTCCAGGATCCTTTCAGGCCTACAAAAATATATCAGAAAATTAGTGGCCAAATAATCCAAAAATATGTAAATTTGTAATTAAGTCCAAATTAAAAGGAAATCCTAAAACCTAGGGTAAAATCATAATTAAACAAGTAAAACATGGGTCAAACATGGATTTTAACAATTAAAATAATCAACAAAAATGGTATCTATCAACTCCCCCACACTTAACCTTGAGCGTCTCGCGAAAACAGTAAACATGTATCCCCTAGATTTACTTAAGCATAATTAGAAACAAATGAAAAGAAATTACCTAGGGTTGTCAATTCTCATAAATCTAAGCTCTATGGATTAGTATCTTGTCCTTAAATCAACAACTTAGCCTTTTCATCAATCATGAGTCATTGAGATGAATTTAAATCACTAGCCTTTCGTGGAAAGTTTTGGTGGCTCTCTCTTAAGTTCTAATTTGGTGATGGAAGTGGAGCTCACTCTTACACACATATTTCTTGCACTACCATAGGCTTGCTTATTGTCTAATCTCCACCATTATTCATGATTAGTATTCACATCTACAAAAACAAATGAAAACATAGAAATGGTAAGAAATGGAGTAAAAGTCAAGAAAATGGAAAAATGGGTAAAGTGGGAGACTTGGTTGCTCAAAAATGTTTCCAATGTGCTTTGCCCCTCTTGACAGTCCTCTAATGCTATAAAAAGTATGGTGGAGTGAAACTTGAATAAATTCCTTTGATTTGGATGAAAAACCCTTCATTTGATCTCAATGTGTCAAGTTTCCAATTTCGTGCCATTTTTGTTTCTTCTCTTTTCTCTTTTCTTATTTTTCTTTCTTTCTTTCTTGTAAGGTCAAAAATGTATTGATGCAAGCTTGGACTTGGATGAGAAAAATTTCACTTGATTTCATGGTGCCAAAGTTCACTTGTTGTGCCACTTTGTTTCTCCTTTGTTCTCTTTTCTTATTTTCTCAAACTGTTTTTTTTTTCCTTTTCTGCTCTCAAAATTCAATTTCAGCCACTTCATTCCATTTCTTGCTCTTCTTTATGTTGTGATTTCATCCACTTTCCTTTACTGAAATTTGCTCCCCAAGAAGTTGAATTCAGTTGAAAACCACTCGGCAAGCATCAGATTCAGCACTCCCTGATTTTCAGCAGTTTTTCAGCTTCCTCATTTTGGTACAAAATTTCTGCACAACAATTTCTGTTTTGGCATATTTCAATTGCACACTGAAAATTCTGCACAGCTTCACTCACAGATTTTCCTATTATTTTCAGATCTGTCCAGCTCAGATTTGTTCAGCTATTGTTTCAAAACAAACTGACCAAAAACAGCTGCAATTTCCTTTCTAACAAAGTGGCCAAAACATCCTCTATTAGCTGCAAATTCAGCTGCTTGCAAGTGGAGTTCTTTTAGCACAAATTTTCTGCATTGATCCCAACTTCAATTCAGATTCAATTCGGCTTCAATCCTAACTTCATCAGCCTTCAATTCAGCTTGACTTCAGCTAGAGATCAAATTCCAGCTCTCGGCAGAATTTTCCAATGCAATGCTATTCAGATTTTCAGCTGCACAAACTGTTTTAAGTATCAGATTTCGGCTTCTCAACATTGGTTTAGATAATTCCAGCTTCGACTCAGTCTCTACAAGATGTTGCTGATCTTGGCCTCACAAACTTCCAACTTTGCAGTTTTTGATCCAAATTCTTTCTAACCCAAGTTAACTCCACAAAAATTTCTTTGCTTTGGCACAGATTTGTTTTTCATTTCATTTGTGTGCCATTTCCTTTCTTCACTGCAGATTTTTTTCTTCTTTGTTCAGCTTCTGATCAACTTCTGATCAGCCTCACAACCTTCAATTTAGACTTGGTAGCAATCTAAATTCCAGAAATTTGATTTCAGCCATGGCACAGATTTTCAAATTTCTCCATTGCTTGCCTCTTGCTTCAATCCAGAATTCCTTACATTTCCAGCTTTTGTTCAGACCTTGCTTAGACTCCCTGATTTATACAGCTGCACTTCAGCTTCTAGCATCATGTGGCCTGATTTCTATAGCAAAGAACAGCTTCCATCCAAGCAATTTTAACCAAGACATGCTTCACAGATTTTTCTCCATTTTGGCAAAGAATTTTGTGTCATTTGCGTGCGGTTCTTCAATTGACGATAATAACTCTAGATGCTTCAATTGATTTCCATCCTTAACCACATCTTCTTGCTCATTTTTGACACAAACTCAAATCAACATGGCACATGTAATTTCAAAGAATTTTTTTTTTCGACATGACTTTCCTCTTTGATATCAACTCTTTCCAAAACACTAATCACTCCCCCACACTTAAATCTTTGTCCGTCTCGGGCAAAATGACATTAGAAACATTTCAAACAACAAGTCCAAAGAAAAATGGGGTTAAGAGTAGGAATAAGGAAAGGCAAATAGAATGAACATGATTTTTTTTTTAAATTGATATGGAAAGGGAAACAAATGGATTAGCCTTTATAGATGTGATCCAATCATTGAAATATGATTTTGAAAGAACCTAAGCAAGTTCTAGAGTACAATAACATAGGTGTGTCACAAAAATAAGGCTAATTCTCACTAGGTAAAAATAATTCATCCCAATTTCTCAATTAAGAATCTAAAGCAAGTAGTACTTAAGCATCCAAGATTTCATCCATTAGCTCAAATCCTAAGTTTTAACAACCAAATTTAATTTATTTTCAAAAGACTCTAAAATGCTATGGAGATAACCTAGAGGGATACTTATATTTCTACTCATGCAAGAAAAAGTGACAAAAGAAATAACATACATTTATTTACAAGGACTCAGTTCAAAGGAAAATTCTAATTCTAGGAAGCATGAAAATGAAAAATGAAATAAAAGAAAATACAAGAAAGAACAATCTCCCCTTTATTCTGGTGGACGGAGTCGATCCAGAAGTAGCCTCCATCGCGGAAGTGGAGGAACATAGGTGGCTGGGAGAGCTAGGACTCCCCCACACTTAAACTTCACAAAAAATTGCTCTGGTGGCCTAAGGTGATTCAGGTTCAAAATCCACTGAAGGAATGGAGTTCTTCGAATTAAAGTCAGATCTTCTCCTCCTTCTTTATGCCTATCAGAAGTCCTTCCAGGAGGCTGAAGTCTGTTCAGTTTGAGCACCCACTCCTGAAGTCTTCTGGACCCTGCAAAATAATGTAATACCTCTCTCAAGTGTTCAGGGTCAGAAAGAAATGATATAAATTCAGTCTCTGCATTAAATGAATCCAAAACTGCATCATATTCAATTAAATCAATTCTTGGTGCCTCAATAAAATTTTCAAAATTATTTCCTACCAAATTTGCATCCAGATACTCATCACAAATAAAGAAATCAATTTCTGGCTCATCAATAGAAATTTCACAATTATTTTCTATCAAAGATGTATCAAGCAATGTATCACAGCCAATAAAATCAATCTCAGATATTTCCATAAGTTTTTCACATTCAACCTCAGCATAAAATATAGCAAGAGATTCATCAAAATAAATAACATCCATTTCAGGCACTTCTAAAAATTTTTCACTATCCATATCCACAAAAGATGTATTAAGTGATTCATCATAATAAACAACATCTATTATAGGTGCCTCTAAAATTATTTCGCAATTCAAATTTACAAGAGATGTATCAAGTAATGCATTATGACCAAGGAAATCAATATTTGGTACCTCTATTGGATTTTCACAAACAATCTCTACACAAGGTATACTAATAAATTTATCAGAATCAATATCATCAGCACTAGGTACCTCACTGCATTTTTCTGAACAAAGAGGAGAAATACTTACCTAAGCGTGCTGGAGAATACCTGGAGGTTCTACAAGAGTAGATGTATCCATGGCCTCCTCCTGGTCAAGTACATGCTCCTCTTTAGCCTCAGACTCTGGTGGACACTCAACTAAAATAGGTGATCCTTGGGTGCTTGCTTCCACCATGCAAGTCCCTACACTTTCTGATTCATCCCTTGAATCTTCTAATGTACCAGTCAACTGTGGTGGTCCCTGGGGCTTAGTGCAATCCCCTACACCTATGGAATCATCCTCTATGCAAGTTTCTTCTATAATATCTGCAACAACAACATTAGAAAAATTAGGACCATCAATAATGATATCATCAAAAAATAAGAGTCTAGAATGGTCCTGTGGAGCTTCAGTTTCTTCTTCTGGAGCTGAAAAATTTGAAAATGAATTTTGAGTGGGAATCTCCGAAGGGATGTATGCTGTAGGTGCCCAATATTTGATGGTCACATCTTCTTCTTCTATTAAATTTGCAAGATTACTTGAAGAAGGACTTGGCCAGGCACTAGGGTCACCTTGAACTGATATAAAATCAACTCTGGGGCTCTCAGAATTACAAACAACTTGAGAAGATAATGGTTCTGATCTTTGGGCTTGTATCTGATTCCATTGATCAACCAATTTTGCAAGGCGTTGTTGTTGTTGCTGATTAATTTGCTCTTGTTGTTGTTGTTGTTGTAGAACTTGTTGTATTTGTTGTTGCAGAACTTGTTGTTGTTGTAACATTTGTTGACACATCTCCACCATTCTTTGTTGTTGTTCCTCACTCCAATAACTTGGTGGAGATGGCTGAAAATTGTAGCCCTGAAATTCTTGGATCTGAGGTTGAAATTGTGGTGATGAAAACTCAATTTGAGTGTGCTGAAAGTTGGGCTGAAATTGCTGAAAGTGGGGCTGAAAATTTTGGAATTGTGGCTGCCCATTCTAAAAATTCTGGAAATTTGGTAGACTTGGCTGAAAATTTGCTTGGAATTGTTGTAATTGCTGTGGTTGCTCGAAATTTTGGTTGCAAGGCTGTTGGAAATCTTGCTGTGGCGGTTGAATCTGCAGAGATTGTGGACACGGCTGCTGAGAAGTGGATGAAAACATTTTTAACCTGCACCCCTGTCACAAAATAAACAAGAAAAAATGGCAGTACCCGTATTCAAAAGATAAAGCAAAATAAAATAGAATCAAATGATATGTCTAAAAGTATACAAACAAAAATCAAACAAATCAACTAGTTGCTTCCCCGGCAACGGCGCCAAAAATTTGATAAACCCAGATATACTAGATTAAATTGTCACGAAAGTGTGGGCTCATCAGATTTAAATATAAATGAAATGCTGGAAACCCTTTTTACAATCAAAAGCATGAAAATGTAATATAGGGGCCACAGGTCGTATTTTTCTCGGGGCTAGTTGAAGGTTTGTTTGATTCGTGCTTGTATTTAGGTATCGTTTGCGAATTTTGGGTTTCAAAGGGAATATGGTTTGGGTTTCGAATTAAAATGAAAACACAATGAGAATGAAGGAAAACTCAACCATGGAACTTAACAAGTGATAGCAAGTTATCATGCAACCAATAGACCACTTGATCAACTAAAGCACTTAACCAAATTCTTTTCGAAAACGAATCTGATTTCAAATTCAGAAACAAATGCTAAGCAATGAAGCAACACAGCAGTGGAGACAATTCTCAGAAGCAAGCCAACTTGAATCAAATGCTATCTATAAAATTCAGCAATCAAACTTTAAACAAACACTACACACTAGCTACAAAATCCGGAGGCAAACAAATGCAGAGAAGTTCAGAACGATTCGAATGCAATACGAATTGAATTCAAACATCACAGCATACTAGAAATACCATATAACTTACTACAAGTCATTGCCTAAACTGCACTTGATACAAGTGCAGAATTCCAGCACTTGGCACGCAAAAGAGACTGCTTAAAGACTGATTCAAAGACTGAATTGCTGCAAATTGGCTTCCAATTGCAGAAATTGCAGCTGACAATATTTCGAATTCTAGCTCGTCACTACAACTCCACTCAAGAAGTGCAGGGCATATATGAGTGAAAGAAATCAGAATAGCTGCAAAATTTCAGAAATGCAGGGACTGCATTTTAAAGCTACTGCAGAAATGGAATCCAAATGCAGGAGCTAATAGATCAAGTTGAATATGATGCAATGGGTCACTAACTAACAGCTGTTCTGATAAATTGAAATCAAGGATTCATACACAAGTTGAAGAATTTCAGAATTGATTCAAAATTGCAGAAATAACTTGCAGTTTTGGAGAATTTCAGAAATTATCTAAGCGCAGAGCAACAAACAACAAGCTTATATCTATACACTGCTCTACAGTTCGGAAAGCTTCAGAATGACTGATGAATACTTTGACACAAATTAAGAAGTGCTAAGTTAACAATTGCTGAAAGTAACAGATGTGCAGGAGACAACCGTGATATGCACAATGAAGACTTGGCACGCACAAGGAAAAACTGAACAAACTGGGGAATTGAAATTACATGCTGATCAACTCAAACCAAACTCATTGACTACCAAAATGTTGACTTAAATCCCAGGAACTAAACCAGAAATGAACTGAATTCGAACTGAACTGAAATTTCAGAGCAAAAGCTGATACGCAATGCAAAAGAAAACAGAGAATTCTGATACACAAGCTGGAAAACAGAAACAAACTGGAGTAAAAAGCAATTGTCAACTAAACAAGCTACCTACTGATTAACTTGAAAGATTGAAACCTAATTTGAGCTGGAACAATGCATTAAACGAAGTAAACGAATCTGAAACAAAGACAGTAACGAAATTGTGTGCAGGAATTTAAATTACAGCTAAGAAACTTAAAGTTAGCTAATTAAACTAAACCCCAATGGCTTCATTAGTTCAAAATCTTCTTGGTTGTCAATCAAGAGCTGGCCTCGAACCCCTAAGCTCAGCAATTCACTAAGGAACTGAATCTGCGGTCGAATCAAGATCGAATCTGTTCAAGAAGGAAAACCCATTCGAATTCTTCAACTCAGCCTTGTCTGATTGAAACGAAGGTGCGGGAATGATCCAAGCTTGTCCGAGAACCCCTCCAGATGGCTTGGACCGATGTAGAATCTGACAAAACCGAAATCGAATCCTTCAAGTACAAAGCTGCCGAAACCCTCAAACAACCCTGCTCTTGCCCAATTCCGAGCTGAAAACTCCACAAACTACTCTCCCTAGTGACCTCGACTTGATCTGATGAAGAATGGAGGTGGTCACGCCCCTTGGATGAAGAACTACTGAAGAAACGATGAAAAAATGAAGAAGGAAGCTACTGTGCGGCGGAGACGCGACCAAGGATAAGGCTGCGGGTGAATCTGATTAAATAGCTATCAATGGACGGCTGTGATTAATTTGAGAAATCCAACGGCTGATCTTGCTCTGATTGGAGCCAAACTTTGATGATGATGATCTGGGGTCAGGATCTGCCTCGTGGTAGCTCGTATCCTCCAGATGTGTAACGGATGGTCCAGATCAACTCAATCTGTGAATGGACGATCTAGAGCCCTCCTTGCTTGATCCAACGGTTGATTGAGCTCTGATTGGAATGAAACCTTCAGATCTTGATCATAGAGCTTGATCAACCCTAACCCTAGCTCGGATTGCTTCAGATTGTCCCGGATGGCTCAGATCTAGCCGCTCTTGAATCGGACGACCCGGATTAATCGTAAGCTTGATAATTCGATCCGGGTCACTTCCGACTCAAGTTTGACCCAGTATGCCCTAGGTCTAGGATCCTTTCAGGCCTACAAAAATATATCAGAAAATTAGTGGCCAAATAATCCAAAAATATGTAAATTTGCAATTAAGTCCAAATTAAAAGGAAATCCTAAAACCTAGGATAAAATCATAATTAAACAAGTAAAACATGGGTCAAACATGGATTTTAACAATTAAAATAATCAACAAAAATGGTATCTATCAGTGATCCCTTAATCTTCGGTAGATCATGCCCCGGAATGAATCCGGCTTAAAACTTCCTCCTTCTCGGTGGAGTATCCTCTCCACAAATGTCTCGGAAGTATATCAAGTGAAGCACAAGAGACTAGAGAAGGAAGCTTACACAACAGATGCACACAACCTTAAGCACAAGCAATAGTAATAAGTAGAAAGATCAAGCAAGAAGAAGAATGCAGAGAGCACCAACAACTCAACAGCAAAACCCTTCGCAGATTTTCTAATCACCGTTCTTTGTTTTTCGTTCTTCGTTTTTCTTCTCTGCTTCACCAACTTCTTCTTCTTAAGCCTTTCTTCTACACACATACAGGTTTCACCCACTGACCCCTTCGGAGCTCTCAGCATACTAAAGCCATCCTCTTCAGCTGAAGCTTCAAGTCAGGTGCCGTTGAAACCTGCAAATGTGTATCAAACAAAATAACACCATGGAAAGTCACCCTTGACCCTTCTTCTCGCTCCTTCATTTGAATTTCAAAGCTCTATGTTGTCTACACACTTACAGATTCATTAGTGAAGCAAATCAGAAATCAGAACTGCGCTGACAATAATTTGAATTAAAGTTCAGAGGTGTTGATCGGTCACCTTGATCGATCAGACAACCTCCTGATCCATCAGACTCTATCCTGATTAGTCCAGTGATGTTCTGATCGGTCTCATTGACAGATCAGAGACTAGGGGATCGGTCACCAGACCGATCCCTAAACTCATTGGAATTTCAGTCAAAGCACATGATCGATCAAGGTGACCGATCATGCAAGTGCCTGATCCATCAGGATCCATCCTGATCGGTCCAGGTCTATTCTGATAGGTTGCACTGACCGATCAGAGATTCTTGTGATCGATCCATTGATCGATAACAATCATTCTGTGACCACACAGAATGTTTTTTGATCGGTCACCAGACCATTCAGAAAACTTTCTGTTTCCTCAGAAGTTTTCTAGATCGGTCAACAGACCGATCAGACATCCTAGATCGGTTTTGTGACCGATCAACTATCAAGAGAGTTTGTGTCAACTCCCTGATCTGATTTCAGACCGATCTAGCCAACTTTGCTCTGATCATTTGATTAATTCATGGCCAATTCTGACCATGACTAACTCAAGCTAGACCCTTAGTCCAGAGAACAGGCTCCCTTGCCCTCTCTGACTCAGTCTGGTCCGGAGAACGAGCTACCGAGCCCTCTCTGACCAGAGTTCGGAGAACGAGCTACCGAGCCCTCTTCGACTCATCCCGGTCCTAGACCCGACCACGGTTCGAAACCGACGGTTCGACGGTTCAGAACCACTGGTTCGACGGTTCGAAACCACTGGTTCGACGGTTCGGAACCACTGGTTCGACGGTTCGTGGGAGGTCGACCCTTAACCTTAACTGCTCAAGACGGTCACGGTTCACGGTCCGGTTCACGATTTGTCACGGTTCGCCACGGTTCAAGATTATTATATTAAAAAAATTAAAAATTAAAAAAAAATTAAAAAAAATAAATTTTATTAAAAAAAGGGTTTGCACTTATATAAGTTGCCTACGTATCTCCTTAGGGTATAGGGGAATCAAAGCCCATGTAGTTCTTTTACATTTTTACCCTTTTATATTTTTTACATTTTTACCCTTTCTCACTCACTTGCATTTCCTCCCGTTCCCATTGTATTTGTTCATTCGGTATCAAATTCTTCGACTTCGTCTTCTGAAAGTTGCATTCCTTGGATTCACTTCTCGGCTATGGTCCAACCATCAAGTAATGCTTGAGCTTCCAATGAGTCGGGAGACATAGTTAATCGTCGTTCATCTAATATGTTGCCGCCGACACTGAACGTCTGCTCCACAGCAACAGTCGACACTGGAGAAGCTAAAATTTCTTTTGCGGTCACGGAGAGAACGGGAAAGCTTCGAGCCTTCTGTGACCACCACTTCAAGATGTTGAAGTCTTCGCTATCTGCTTCATTAGAATAAAAAGAAGACGTAAAATAATTCTCAAGTTCCTGTGTGGAACTTGAGGATCCTCGTGGACGTTTCGTCCGTTCTTTTAATAAAAGTTGGGCTTTTTTAAGTTTTAAATTAGTAGTAGTAGGTTGTTGTGTTTCAGAAATATTAGTTTGTGTTCCATATTTAACATAATATTGATTATAAAGATCATATAAATAATTTTTAATATTATATACAATATTAGCTGGATCCGAAGAGGAAGAATCTTTAATAAGAATTAATGCGTCATAATATAAAGTTAACATTTCTTGTAAAACTTCTAATTTAAATCTAGGATCTAAATCAAATGCAATTAAATAAATTTCAGGAATTAAATAAAAATATTTTTCCCATTTAGTTTTCATAGATATTATACATAAAGTTAAAGCTTCATCATTTAAATGTTCATTTAATATTAATACTATACAACAAAAATTTACTAAAATTAAATGAGCAGTAGGATAATAAACACCAAAAAGTTGTTCAGTTGCATCGTTAAAAACTTTTAAAATTTCACAAATACTACTACAAATATTCTATTGTTGTGAAAATAAATATATATTAGTATTACTATTTTGTGCAAAAAATAAACATAATAAATCTTTATATTGAAAAGAATCTTGTAATAATTGATATGTTGAATTCCAACGTGTTGGAACATCACGTGGAAATTTTTTTGGTCGCATTCCATTAGCTTTACAAAATCTACCCCATTGTTTCATCATAGATGGATGAGACCATAAGTATGAAATTGCGGTTCTAATTGGTTGAATATAATTTTGTAAAAGTTTTAATCCATCTTGAACACATAAATTTAAAATATGACATACACAACGAATATGAAAAAATAAACCTCCAATGACAGGTTGACAAATAAATTTTAGTTCATCTATTGAAGCGGTATTCAAACTAGCATTGTCTAATGATATTGAAAATATTTGATGAGTCAATCCATATTCTTCTAAAACTATGTGTAATAATTGTGCAATGTTATGAGCAGTATGTGATTCATCAAAAACTCTATAAGCTAATAATCTTTTTTGAAGGATCCAAAAGTTATCAATCCAATGGCATGTTATACCCATATAAGAATAAGTTTGCCAATGATCACTCCAAATATCGGAACATAAAGAAACTTTATTATTTAATTTACTAAATTCTTCAATTAAATTTTTTTTCCTTGTTTTACTAATCTTTTAATTGTACGAGTTAATGTAGTCCTAAGTACACATTTAGCAGCAGGATTAAGAGATTCTTTACAAAAATCTTCAAATGTGCATTTAGATCTAAAACTAAAAGAAAGATATTCTACGGAAACAAATTTAGCTAATGATTCTCTTAATTTATTATCTGAATATAAAAATAAACCAGAATCAGTACTACTACCGCTAGAAAATCTAGATAATTGTGTTTGAGAGCAGTCAAACCCATATTCCGTCGGGTGCTTCGTTTCTACATGTCGTTTCAACGACCTATAGCCGCCGCCGGCTTGGAATTTGTAGGAAGCATTACAATGCTTGCATTTTGCACGCATTTCTCCCGACGGAAGTGCGACCTTCTCAAAATGTTTAGTGAAAATAGACGATTTTAAAGGAGAATTTTCCCGAACCTTAGAAGTAATCGCATCGGTACTTCCTTGCGTTTCGGGGATCGGAGGGCGTTGGGGCTGAGCCTCGGTCTCATTATCGGTGGATTGAATTTGAAGGTTGGGATCCTCGTATGCAATTTCTTTTCCCCTCCGAGATCGAGATGATGAAGCTCCGTGACCTCCTTCCATTATCATCGATGAAGAACGCGGAGAGAAGTTGAGAGTTAGAGAGTTGAGAATGAGAGATTGAGAGAAGAGAAGTTGTGTTGTGTGTGAAAATAATGAAATGAGCTCCCTATTTATAGAGTTCGGATCATAACGGTCACTAAATCATAACCATTGATCAAAAAATGGTCAAATGATCTCATCCGTCCAAAAAAAAAAAATCAAAAAGCCTCCAACGGCACTGAACCGACGGTTAACCGCCGGTTCACGGGTTCTAGCCGCTGGAACCGGAACCGACCCGACATCCTACCGGGTTGGTTCTGGTTCAGCCCGGCGAACCGGGTCAATGGGCCACCTGGCCCGTTGACCCAGGCCGGTTCCGGGCTGGACCCAACTCGGGGTCGGGTCTACCTGGTCCAGAGAACGAGCCACCGAGCCCTCTCTGAACAAAGTTCGGAGAATGAGCTATCGAGCCCTCTCTGACCAGTGTCCGGAGAACGAGCTACCGAGCCCTCTCCGACTCATCCCGGTCCAGAGAACGAGCTACCGAGTCCTCTCTGACCAGAGTCCGGAGAACGAGCTACCGAGCCCTCTCTGACTCATCCGTCCGGAGAACGAGCCACCGAGCCCTCTCTGACCAAAGTCCAGAGAACGAGCTACCGAGCCCTCTATGACTCATCCTGATCCAGAGAACGAGCTACCGAGCCCTCTCTGACCAGAATCTGGAGACCGAACTGTCGAGCCCTCTCCGACTCAACCCGGTCCGGAGAACGAGCTACCGAGCCCTCTCTAATCAGTACACTTAATCCGAACTTAACTATCTAATCTCAATTCTCACTCAACCAAGCTTAAATCATTGTCAACATCAAAACAACAATCAGGTTAGACAGCATCAACAATTTGTGTCAAAAGTGTAGTCCAACAATGGACTTCATTAGCCAAGGCATGAGAGTAGTCCCCCGTGAAGCCTCTCCCCTGCAATCCAACCCATTTGGCTACTTTGCTTTTTCATCGTCATTAGTTGTCCTTGACAACATCTTCACAGCAAGTCATGAGGAGAATCCGGGCATAACATTGAGGATATGAAGGTAGTAGTAGCAAACTGAATCAGAGGTCAACAACAGTTAGCTGAATTAGAGGTCAATAGTAAAAGGAACATTTGTCAAGTCCCTCACTATGCTGCTTCGTTGACTATTACCCATCCCCTCTACTGGGGCTATGTTGTGTCATAAGTTGTCCCATATATAGATGATAGTCACCATACCACATCTGTGGAAGGGGTGTCTGCCTATCTTCAACATGGTGAAAGAATAATATATTAGAATGTGTCTCAGATATGAGGTGGCAACCATCCCATACTTGTCCTTGGCCCATACTGTAGAGATATGGTTGACATAAGTGATTACACACATGGTATTGGGTTTTATTTCTATAAAAGGCCAAAGAAGGCTCATTGAAGGGGCCTTTTTTCTGCTCTCTTGATCAATTCAACTAACACACACAAGAGCATTATGAGTAAAAGAGAAGTCAAGATAGTGGTTTGACTAGGTCAAATATTGTTCTTCTTCCCTCTCTTCCTTTCTTTCTTTATTCCAGTTCAAACCCTCTCCTTAGCAAGAGGCACTCTACTCCATAGCTTGCTAAAACCCTTCCCCCAACGGAAGGCACTCGCTCTACTCCATATCTTGCTAAATCTCTTCCCCACTCACTCTGCTCCACAGATTACCAAAGCCTTCCTCTCGCGTAAGACACTCACTCTGCTCTACAGCTTGCTAAAGCTCTTCCCCTAGTGACCTAGTGGATGGAGAGTGCCCTAAAACAATCATGATTGGATTAATTAGTGGGTATATCTCATGTGTAATTATATAGGTATTAAAATATACCTTAATCAATGAATTGATGAGATTGGAGATCATCAATTCTGTAACACTAACATATGTTATACTCCTTGGTTTATCCAAGAAGTCGGTCTTCACTGTTTAGAAATATTGGGATGTTGAGAGTTATCATATGGATGCTGGTTAAGGATAACTAAATTATTGGATGTAATCTGCTATGAATTCATGTGATTACACACACACACACATGAAATTCTCATTGTAGCTCGAAAGCAAGCTTCCTTAGAGTTGAGGTATTTAAGTTATCTTAGTCATAGAGACTTATACTTTAATATCTCAGTAGGACATCTCTTAGGAGATGTAGATTTGGGATATTTGGGTATAAGTTGAGATGACCGAAGGTGTTTGAATAATGCACAGAGGATTCATGACTCCTTTTATAAGGAAACATATATCTTATGACTTCTTGTCAGAATTATTACTCGTAAGTATTTAGCCAAAGCATTACACGTCAAGAGAATGATTTTCTTGGACACATGTTTGAGTAATTCGAATATATGGGACAAGGAACTATTACTTGGGCTAGGTACGTAATAGTCAACCTAGTATAGACTAACATATACACTATGTCTTGAGCCAAGTGTCTATAAGATGAGTGAAATGAACATACACACTATCTTTTGTAGCTACTAAAGGGTTTAGAATTGTTCTGGGATCAATTATAATTTTTAGGTCAATCGGAGGTCATGATATACTATTAGATACCACTCAGGATCGATTTATAATTAATGATTAATTATGATTGACAACATGATTGGGAATATGATTCTCAGATTGACAACATAATTGGGGGCATGGACCTCTTTTTGGTGTTGTTGGGTTGATATTATCGTTCGACACCAAATCGAGTTGTGGGACTTTTCTCTCTCTCGTGTCTTCTCCTTGTTTTGGCTAGTACCAAATAGAGAGAGACAATTTGTTGCTCACGGAATTGTCTAGAAGTTATCTCGGTATGGATACTAATAGAGGTTAGCCTTATGAGGCTAGCTAAATGCTCTATTCAACATTTGATTATGAACTCGAAGGTATAACTTCTAAATAAAGATTTTATTCTATAATTATGTTTGCATATGTGTGTATCCTGTATGTGTGATGCGTGTACTGTAATAATTTAGAAAATTATTATACTTCCGTTGCATGTTTTCAAATAAAATTTTAAAATGCACATATAAACATCCAACAAAAGATACACTTACTCATAGCTTATCAAAGTTCATCCTCTAGCGGAAAGACACATTGGCTCTGAACTTATCAAAGTCCCTCCTCCAGTGGAAAACACATTAACTCTTAGCTTACTAAATCCCTTCTTCTAGCGGAAACACATTGACTCTAAGCTTACCAAAGCCTTACCTCCAACGGAATGCACACCAGCTCCCAACTTACCAATGCCCTTCCTCCGGCGGAAGACAAACCTACTCTCAACTTAGCAAAATGATTCCTCTAGCAGAAGGCACATAGGCTCTCAGCTTATCAAAACCCTTTCTCTAGTAGGCGACACACAAACTCATAACTTGCCAAAGTCAATTCTTACGTGGAAGACCTCTATTTTCCAGTTCAAACCCCTCCCTCGAGGGAGATACTTTTTTCTCTAATATTGTGCCGACTTAAACATCAGAAGTGCTAAGCTGGAAACGCCAACCCTTGCTCACCGAAGTTGATATTGCAGTAGGTCACATAAGGTCGAAGGCTATGTAAAGGTGAATTTGTATTTACAGATAGGATGGGCAACTAGGAGGTACAATAGGTCGCAGACGGAACTGCAACGAGACAACAAGGCACAAATTAAAGGACTAGAGGCTTTATGAAAGTGAATCCGAGGCCGTGGATTGAAGTCTCCTGATGGATTACTTAGTTATACAGGATTGAAGACTTTCCCCGTGCGAATCCTAACTCAGTGGTATAGCCTAATTATAAAAAAATTATGAGATCATGTAGTAGACGAATCTGGAATGAGTGATTCGGTCTCACGAAAATTTTTTACTGGTCACCAAGATAAATCGGAAAGCACTTTGCGGTGGATGATCTAGAAGCCTAACATCCCAGGATTCACGACTCATTTGGAGGAAAAATTCCTATAAAATACGCCGTAGCTAGAGATCGAGTCGTAAATGTCTGGGATAGTGACTAATCGCCCTACTACTGCACTATAGCCCCGGGGGCGGTATAGCTTAACTAAAAAAATATTGGACTAGGTAGCAGCGAACTTGGAATGACTGACCCGACCTCACAGAAATTTTTCACTGGTCACCAGGATAAATCGGGAAGCGCTCGCGGTGGACCGTTTAGAAGGCCAACATCCCAGGGTTCACACCCCATTTGAAAAAATAATTTTAGCAAAATACGCCGTAGCTAGGTATCGAACTATGGATTACTGCGATAGCGACTAATCGTTTTACCACTGCACCATAGCCCGGGGGCCAATATCGCCTAACTAAAAATGTTCGACCAGGTAGCGAACTTGGGGTGACCGGTTCGATTCCACGGAAGTTTCCCAACGATCACCAGGATAAATCGGGAAGCGCTCGCTATGGGCGGTCTAGAAGCCTAGTATCCCAAGATTCGTGTTCCATTTGGAGGAAAAATTTTACAAAATACGCCATAGCTAAGAATCGAACCACGAATATTAAAGATAGTGATTAGTCATCCTACCATTGCACAATAATCATGGGAGCCCGATATAACCTAACTACAAAAAAATGATTAACGAGATTTTTCCAACCAACCTCGGGCGACCGGCCCGGCCACACGAAAGTTTCTCACCGGCCGCCAGGGTAAATCGGGAAGCGCTCGCAGTGGGCGGTCTAGAAGCCGAGCACCCTAGGATTCGCGCCTTGATAAGCACCATTTTATTGATTATTTTAATTGTTAAAATCCATGTTTGACCTATGTTTTTATTGCTTAATTGTGATTTTACCCTAGGTTTTAGGATTTCCTCTTATTTTGGACTTAATTGCAAATTTACATATTTTTGGATTATTTGGCCACTAATTTTCTGATATATTTTTGTAGGCATGAAAGGATCCTGGACCTAGGGCATACTGGGTCAAACTTGAGTCGGATGTGAACCGGATCGAGTTATCAAGATTAGGATTAAATCCGGGCCGTCCGATTCAAGAGCGGCTAGATCTGAGCCATCCGGGACGATCTGAAGCAATCCGAGCTAGGGTTAGGGTTGATCAAGCTCTATGATCATGATCTGAAGGTTTCATTCCAATCAGAGCTCAATCAACCGTTGGATCAAGCAAGGAAGGCTCTAGAGCGTCCATTCACAGATAGAGTTGATCTGGACCATCCGTTGCACATCTGGAGGATCCGAGCTACCACAAGGTAGATCCTGACCCCAGATCATCATCATTAAAGTTTGGCTCAAATCAGAGCAAGATCAGCCGTTGGATTTCTCAAATTAATCTGAACCGTCCAATGCTAAGTATTTAATCAGAAATCGCCCGCAGCCCAGCCTTGTCGCGTCTCCGCCGCAGTCATCTTCTTCTTCAGCTGTTCTTCGATTTTTAGCTTGTTTCTTCATCAAAGGAGGCGCGTTCACTCAATCTCTACCTTGGATCGTGTTCTGAGTCTTTGGGGATCGATTCCTTGAAGAATTCTGTCCATTTGCGCCGAAACAGGGCTTGCTTGAGGGTTTCGGCATTTCCTCAGTCCGACCACTGTCTTCTCTTCCATAATCCATTTCCAAACTTCCGAGCCATTTGTAGGGGTTCTCAAGTGGTCTCAGAAGCTTCCCAAATCATCATCGCAGCTCATTCAACTGAGAAAGAGTGAATCGGATCAAAATTTCCAACCAAGCGCAGATTGGAACAGAATCGCCTTCAGAAACGAATTTCCACTGATTTGCTGTGCCTAGGGGTTCGAAGCCGGCTCTTGATTGACGACCAAGAAGTTCTTGAGCTTAGGGAGTGATTGAGTTTAGATTTCCTTGGTTAATTTCAGTTTTCTTAGCTGTAATT